>CAVNZW010000034.1:0-191000 GCA_963693085.1 Alisma plantago-aquatica | reverse complement strand
CTTATTCTTATTTTCTTTCCCAGTTAAAATAAAAATAGTTATTATTATGCACTTCACCCTCAGGCAAACTAAAACATATGAAATGTGAATTGTCCATTTATTTTATCTTGGTATTATTGAATATATTATTTAATATTTTGGACTTTTACATACTTTCTCTCTCCTAATCTACACATGTATATTAAAGATTATCCAAATTACATGAAAATTCACCCAAAGGGTATTTTTAGTGTGAAGATTATGAATCTAAGATTATATTCCACTTTTTGAGTCATTAAATGATTTATCTCATACTTTAAAGGAAAATCACCCTTTTCTAAATAAAATCAATATTATTATTATCCCAAATTTGTCAAACTTGGCCTTCAAGCCATATCATATCTGAAGAAAACAAATTTGAAGTTATTATTATCTAATTACTCTTCCTTTTATCAATTTTAGCCCATTATTCATTATTACCACTATTTCTCATATTAAAAATTCAATATCACATTATCTTGCTTAGGGGGTTATTGTTTATTTCTTTTTCTCATTTCTTGTTCAAAAAAAACCATAGAAAATTCTAGATCAATATTATTTTATCATTATTATTATCATTATTCTAATTGTGTCCCATATTTACACATTACAACCAAAAAGATTATATATTATATTTATCATTTATCTCATGTGACATATGTTATGTATCCATTATTGGTCTTATGATTAATATGAGTGTATTATGTCATATTTATTTTCATGCATATATGTTAGGGTGATTTATTCACACATTACATATTATGGTTACCATGAAATACCATTAGGTATATCCTCAACCTTGTTTGGCTATGCCCAAAGAACTAAGGCATCTAACCTCTTAACCTTGGAATAGGATAAGGTTCTAGATTTTGGTATGTTACAGCATACCACCCCTTAAAGAGATTTCGTCCTAAAAATCTAAAGATGAACTATTTACCACCCCTTAAAAGATTCAACCTAACAAGTCAAATTAAATATCACCAAGGTACTATGGTCACTTTGCATATTTTTATTGTGAATATTTTAGGGGTTCAAGTTGTCTATGTATCCAACTAAAAAGTCATAACCAACTAGTTTTGAGCTTTAGGTCCTTGTGTCTCTAACCTAACAACCCTAAGGTTCACATAACAACCAAAGGTCAAAGCGGATTGGTCAACTACACCTTTATATTATTCCACATATTCCTAGTCACCTCTTCATAGAAAAATCTACGGTTAAGATTCTCTTTTAACTAATTCTAGGGTTTCTCTAACTAGGCTTCATAAATATCTTCATTGTGACTCAGTTCAAGAAAACATCGAAAAAATCCAAAAACATTATTTTTGTATATATAGTATTATAAGGAGAATAATTTGATGTAAAACTTTTGCAATAGAAAACCGAAATCAGGGCCCAAAATCAAAGCTAGAACCAAGTCACAATATTTCCACAATATGATCTCCTACTAGTACCTCATCCTCATCATCTAATTCCATCCTCAAGTCAAACCTTATAGCATCCAAATATATATGTCAACCTATATAGTGGGGTAAGATCACCTAAAACCTCATCACATTAGGGTTTACTAACCATGGTTCTAATCTGAAACTTATATCAACCTTTCATCATCTTAAGAATAACATAGATCAATTCTAGGGTGAGCATCTCACCTAGAGGGAAACTATTCAAGGTAAGGGTTTTGATTAGTGAGACAAAATTGAAATACTCAGATTCTAACTACCATGGACTCTGATACCATGTTGAAAGGAGTGGGACCCAGAGGGGATCCATTCCTTACTAAAATTTGAAAAATAAAACATCCATTCCAAACACACTCAAAAGGTATGTTGGAAGAGGTGTAAAATTTTCAAATTTCAAATAATGATATACAAAAGACCAAAGAGTATAGAAATTGAATAAAAGTATTGTCTATTTTCAATTTTACAATAACATTATAAAAGTACATCAGAATCTCCCACATAGGGTTTACATGTATGATACAACAATAGGATCTAGTAGAGCGAAATCTAAACCACATCAAGTTTGTCTCCAAGCATCAACTCCTTAAGCTAACTCCATGTTGGATGTCATGTTCTCCTTTACCTACACCTGGGATTGGAAGCATACCCCAACAAGAGGTGAAAAAGTAAAAGACATCAGCAAAAATTGGTATGTGCATACTAAAATAGAATTGAGTGACATTCTGAAACAAAGGATGTCAAATAAATGGTTTCCCATAGAAAAAGTAAAGTACTACCCATGAGGACATAAAAGAAATGAATCACAATAAAAGAGATAAAGAAAAGCAAAGTATAAGAATGAGGCATCCATGTGTTTCACCTGTGACAGTAGTAGAAAATATAAACATGTAGGTGGGAAATAAAACATCTATCAAAAATATGGGGTGAGCAGGGTCTGGTATACATCTGCTCTAAAATATGGACTGGCAAGATCTGTCAACATCTGTCTGGTCAAGAAAAACACATTTGCCCTAAATATTTTCATATGCAAGATTTTTCACATATGCATTCATATGTGGGAATTTTCACATCCATATAAAAATCACATGTACATTATACTAGTAGTCACCATATGATGCATTACAAAAAAATAAACAAGAATGAACCAAATAAGAGAGATGAGAACATCCAACAAATACATAAAGTGGGATCGCATGATCCTAATCAACATCCACCTTAAAAGAGGGCAAAAGAGCATATACCACCAAATAATGCTCCACCATGAGCAATGTATAAGGAAGAGTCCAAGAGAATGTCAAATCATATAACTTGATCACAAGATCAGTAACAAATAAAAGGTACTTCACATGAAGCATAATTTTCAAAAGAAAAAGAGATAATGTGTTTGCTAGTGTCCATAGGACCAAGAGAAAGAAGAAAATAGGTTATTTCTTAATGTATAATAATAGGAGATGCTAGCATGCCTTAAACAAGAGTCTTAGAAACACTCTTCATCAATTTAGATGTTTCCAATATCACTTTTGCCTAATTACAAATTATTCACATATATTAGGGTTTTATAATGTGTAAAGAAATACTAAATCTAGACCTTTTTGGAAAACCTCAGATTTTGAGTCTAAAAATATCACCAATCGACTTATTAGGTTCTCTTGATCAAGAAAACATATTTTTTTGTTAATTTTGGAGTTTATATGACAAAGTTACAATTTTCATGAATTTTAGGCAGATATTTCATTTTCCAAAAAATCATCCTTCGAAAAACATCAAATCAGACATTAAAACCATTTTTATTAGATAGACCTCATTTTTTTAATTTTAAGAGCTTCCAATAAAAATATATGGTTTTTACAAGATTCACTTTATTTACTAATTTATTTGTGAAATTAAATTGCAAGAAACCAATTTGTCCTTGAATCAAAATCCAAATCTTACGCTATGAAAGGGTATAAATGTACTATTTATGCTGCAATGAAAAGTGACAAATCAAATTAAACTATGGAAATTTATATGAATACCCATAATGAGAAAAAGAAAATAAAAGAGAATTGAGGGGCACAAAGGGGAAAACACAAGGGATCACCCCCTTCCCCACTACACACGTCGTGGTCGGCTGGGTAAGGATAAGCTTATCTAAGAGTTTGAGAAAAACTTCATTCATTGCTCGTTCGTGAAACTAACCAGTCGATCATGATGAATAAGTGTCAATGTTGTTTACCTGAGGTCCGATTACACTTTGAAGGAGCAAGACATCGACGAGAGGTTCTGCAAACTCAAACCAAGAACCACGTTCGGCGGTGGATGAAATGACAATGCAAGTCAAATTTGAAACTAGAGAAGAATCTTTGGGTGTACATTTTACATGAGGTTAGGGTCCTATTTATATGAATTTGAGTTTCAAGGAGTGTGTGAGAAGTTGCTTTGGAAGACATGAGGAACAAGCTTAGGAGTTTCTATAATTCTCCATTATAGGTCTCGAGTAGGGTATGGTTTGATGAGAAATTAAATTTTTAATCTAATGCAAATCATTTCGCGAAGTTCTATTGAGAAATGAGAGAGTTATGCCCAAAATATCATACCTTGGTCTGCGGTTAATATTCATGCGAGCTGCGATGAATGTCATTTAATACAACTTTCCAACTTTGTTCTTTTAATGTATTTAATGTACAAAACTTTCTATGATTATTTGAGGGTGCAATCAAAGTCTAAATAAATCCAAATTTTGTAGGTTAGCTAACTTTAGGATGAGAAATCCGGTTTTGGTTTTTTTTGAAGAATTATAATATTTTATTCAATATGTTTAAATATTATCACTTATTTTGTCCCTTTAATGAGTTAGAGGCATCTAGAAATTTTCTAAAAATATGAAACTTGGCTTATAAGCAATAATAAATGTGAGGAACACAATTCTACCATTAATTAATTTTTCAACATTTTATTTAATATTTTTATTCCTTAAATTATATTCTCTCTCCTAAAGTAACTAAAATATTTAAGATTGTCCAAATTAGTTGAAAATTTACCTATAGGAAAATTTTGGATGTATATTTCGAATTTTAGACTTATTTTTTCTTTTGAAGTCATTTAATAATTTATTTAATATATTTAACTCTTATTCTTATTTTCTTTCCCAGTTAAAATAAAATAGTTATTATTATGCAAATAATGTGAAACTTCACCCTCAAGAAAACTAATCGTATGAAATATGAACTGGCAATTTGTTTTATCTCTTGGTATTATTTAAAACATTATTTAATATTTTGGACTTTTACATATTTTCTCTCTACTAATCTACACATGTATATTAAAGATTATCCAAATTATATGAAAATTCACCCAAATGCTATTTTTAATGTGTAGATTATGAATCTTAGATTATATTCTACTTTTTGAGTCATTAAATGATTTGTGTCATACTTTGAAGGAAAATCACCTTTTTTCTAAATAAAATTGATATAATTATTATTATCCCAAATTTGTCAAACTTGGCCTTAAAGCCATATCATATCCGAAGAAAATGAATTTGAAGTTATTATTATCCATCTTACTTTTATCAATTTTAGCCTGTTATTCATTATTACCACTATTCTCATATTAAATAATTCAATATCACATTATCTTGTTTAGGGAGTTATTGATTATTTCTTTTTCTCATTTCTTGTTCCAAAAAAACCATAGAAAATTCTAGATCCATATTATTTTATCATTATTATTATCATTCTTTCACTTGTGTCCCATATCATCTTCCTAAACATAATAACTTAGGTATGACCAAAATAAAGGTAGCGTGTGAAAGCTACCCCTTGATGGAATTGTTACAAGTATTGCCAAGAACTTAGGGCAGGATTGTCATTGTGAAGGAGAGTCCTTTACTACAAAAGGCAATGGTTTGGGTGCAAAGTCAAGCAACTCTAGAAATGAAAGGGAGAGAAATGGAAGTGCGGGAAGTGGACCAAGCCTAACACAAAGGATTTGCTGTAAGGATGGAATAATTTGGTAATGGTGCATTCATAATGAGAGAAATCATATATATCTCATCATTCGTCAATTTGATTCTATTTGTTAGCATGAGGACAAGCTAGACTCTAAGTTTGGGGGAGTTGATAACATCTCATTTTTTGAACATTTTGCATATGTTTTATTCTTATTTTAGCATCCCTTGAGTGTCCTATTCTGTTTATTTGAATGTCCTTGGGTAAAATCTAGATTTGATACTCCCTTCCACTCCATGCAGGTTCACACTACGTCGCGACTATGACGACAGCCCATGGATGTCTCACCTGGGATAGAGCCCAAGGTCAACAAGACCTAGTCGCGACCGTGACACTAGTCATGACAACGATGACCCATTGTGACTGCCACATAGGATGGTAAAGATGTCATGATTGGGATGAGGTTGCAACCTGGACAGAATAAAGAAACCACAGCATGCGTCGTGACCAAGGATGTGTCATGACCGCGGTACCTATTTTGACCTCTACTAAAGTCACAGTCGTGACGATACCTCCTCACTACGACCGAGATACTTTCTATAGGAGTTCGTGATCGAGACATACGCTACGACCGCGAGAGAAGGTTAAGTCGGTGGATTGCACCTATAAATATGCCCCCGACCCCTCACATCAGGGGGCATCAGATCATCGAGAGACATGAAGTGTTTTCAAACTCCATAGTCATCCTCGCTCATCTCCCAAGGTCTTGGATCTTTGAAGATGAAAGTTGGAGGATAGAGTAGTTTTACCACCCCTTCTTTGAGAGAAGGAGTTGCCATCTTCCACCTCTGCACCAGATCTAGATCTAAAGAAGTATCGTCGGTGTATTGACTCCTTTTTTCTCTAGATCTATTATCTTCCCCACTTTACTATTCTTGGTGTATCCACACATTTGTAATCGCGTTATGATGTCTGTTAACATGTGTGGATAAATACCTTACATGGGTTGTGAGTAGCCACTAAGGCTCTCCCAACATGCATATACTTACATCCTTTTGAATATATAATATACTTAGAAATAGTTATCTTCATACTCTTATTTTTGAATGCTTCACTTGTATGCTTAGATACCATCTTGTGATGTTTGATTGTTAATGCCTTGAGAGAGTGATATTAATGTTATCTAAGTGTTATGAATTTGCATGAATGTATGAAAATGTTGGAATGCTAAAACTAATGGTCATATGGTTTGCTTGGTGATTGTTTGTTTGCCATCTCGAGAGAGAGGCAACCTTATAATGTAGATCTATCCTAAGCTCTAGAGAGAAGGAAATATACATATATGATGATTACTTGTAATCTTGCTAAGGGTATATAGAAGGGTGTGAGTATTGCATGTTGGTGAGAGATCTTAGTAGAGGAAACCCAGCCCAAGTTCCTTTCCATCCTTTGGTTACATCTTCCTTGTTTGACTTTATTCTCTTGTTTTATTTTCTTAGTTTTGCTTTTATTATTGTGTTTGGGGTAACACCATTCCTTAGGGAACACCATATTGATCTACCTTTTCGTTTGGTGTATCTGAGTCCAAGGCTCCATGTTTCTAGCACATACCATCCTTGTTCCTGTGGTTCGACCCTGATGTACTGCATAAAACCCCGTATAATAGTTGTGGCGGCCTGAGTGACATGTTATAAATCTAAGAGTCTGATGACTCTAGACCCGCTCCTCTTTGGATGTGTGATTTAGGCCGGTCAACTTTTTGGTGTCGTTGCTGGGAATAAGGCAAAAGGTACGGTTAGAACACAAGTCTTGTAACATACTAAATCTCAGGGTCCTCCCTACAATTTACCCACTTTTGTACTTTTATTTTCATTGCAGTCCTTTTGGATATCCTACACTAACTTCCCATCCTTTTGGACCTTCTTGGGGTGTGATTTCCCGACATTGCCCCTCTCATTTACTATTTTGCTTTATTTTTCCGTTATGGGAAATATAGTCTTTTCGACCTCTATTGATTTCCTTTCACGCGTTGAGCCTTGCACCTAGCTGGCGATGGGCCCAGGCTAGTTGGCCACCCCTGATTGGGCAACACTACAACTTTGACCGTTGATCGGAAACGAGGTTTTTTCTAATATTCTAATTGGTCAATTTTATAAAAATCATTTTTTTAATCTATATGTCCAGAAATTCTATAAAAATATGTTTTGGAATTAGAAAATTGTGATCTTTCTAATAAAAATAGTTTGAGGGTCCAATTTCCATGTTTTTGAAGGTTAATATTTGAGAATCTAATCAATCATATAAAAACCTTAAACTTTGTAACTTAATCATATAATCTCCAAATTGAACAAGTAAATATATTTTCTTTATCAGGAGAACCTAAGGAATCGTTTGGTCTAGGTTTTGTAAACAGAATGCAAGGTTTTCTAAAAACATCTAAGATGAGGGTTTCATTCATACTTATGTGGATTAAAAACCCTAATACGTGTATAAGTTGAAATTAGGCAAACATGATTTTGGAAACAACTAGATTGGTGAAAAGAAATTCTAGGAGTCTAAATTGAGGTATGTTTGCATCCCATATTATTCATGATTGAGCAACTAATCTCTCTTATGTATGTTTGCATCTATTCACATTGAGCAATTGGCCTATCTTTATCTTTATCTTGGTCTTATAGACAATAGCCTACATAATATCTCTTTCTTTTGAGAACAATGATTTCATGTAAAATATTTATGTTTACTTTGACATTTTTATCATCCTATTTGATTGAAGTTTCTTTTTACTTCAGCTTATGCCTTTGTTCTTGATGAATTTCTAAATTTGCCCACTTTTGTGGTGGATGTTTATATTCCACTTTTATGTGATGGAATTTTATATGGATCCTCTAATCCCACATTATATTTGTTAGATGTTCTCATCCCTCATACTTAAAAGGAATATGTCCTTTTCACTTAAAGGATAAAGAAAACAAGTGCCACCATTGTCACTTGTCTAAACACAGGAAAGGAATTATCCTCTTCATATTGGATCTCAGGAAGAAGATAGAGATAGAGATCTCCACTTCAGGACTTGAGAATAAGTAAGCTAGAATTGTTAGATGCAAGGGTGATAACATCTCATTTTGTGCACTTTTTTCATATGTTTTATTCCTATTTTAGCATCCCTTGAGTGGAATTTTCTATTTATTTGAATGTCCTTGGGCGAAATATGGATTTGATACTCCCTCCCACTCCATGCAGGTTCACACTACGCCGTGACTGTGACGACGACCCATGGATGTCACACCCGGGATAGAGCCCAGGGTCAACAAGGCCTAGTCACGACCGTGACACTGGTCGTGACCACGATGACCCATCACGACCACCATGTACGATGGCGAAGATGTCACAATCGGGACGAGGATGCAACCTAGATAGAAGCATAAACCACGGCATGCGTCGTGACCAAGGATGTGTCACGATCATGAAACCTATTTTGACCTCTGCTAGAGTTGCAGTCGTGATGATACCTCCTCACCACGACCGAGACACTTGCTACAGAAGGTCATGACCATGGTCACGACATACACCGTGACCGTGACAGAAGGTTAAGTCAGTGGGTTACACCTATAAATACTAGGCCCCCGACCTCACACCAGGCAGAATCAGATCATTAAGAGCCATGAAGTGCTGCCAAGACTCCAGAGTCATCCTCACTCATCTCCTGAGCTCTTGGATCTCCAAAGATGAAAGTTGGAGGAGAAAGAAGGTCTACCACCCTCTTCGAGAGAGAAGGAGTTGCCATATTCCACCTTTTCACTACATCTAGATCTGAAGAAGTGTCCTTGGTGTATTTCTTCCTTCTTTCTCCAAGACTATTATCTTCCCCACATTGTATATTCCCTCTTTGTTATTCTTGATGTATCCACACATTTGTAACGTTGTTAAGCTTCCCATTAACATGTGTGGCTAAACACTTTACTTGGGTTGAGAGTATACACTAAGGCTCTTCCAACATGTATATACTTGCATCCTTTTGAATATATATATATATATATATATATATATACTTAGCAACACTTATCTCCATACTCTTGTTCCTTAACATTTCACTTGTGAGGAGTGGGACCCAGAGGAGATCCACTCCCTAGTAAAATTTGAGGAATAAAACATCCATTCCAAACACACTCAAAAGGTATCCTGGAGCAGGTGTAAAATTTTTCAAATTTCAAATAATGGTTTGCAAAAGACTAAAGAGTATAGCAGCAGAATAAAAGTATTGACTATTTTCAATTTTATAACAAGATTACAAAAGTACATCATAATTTCCCACATAGGGTTTGCATGTATGATGCAACATAAGGATCTAGTAGAGGGAAATCTAAACCATATCAAGTATGTCTCCAAGCATCAACTCCTTAAGATAAGTCCATGTTGGATGTCATGTTCTCCTTTACCTACACCGGGGGTTGGAAGCATACCCCAACAAGAGGAAAGAAACTAAAAGACATCAGCAAAATATGGTATGTGCATACTAAAATATAATTGAGCAACATTGTAAAATAAAGAATGTCAAATTAAAGGTTTCCCATAGAAAAAATAAAGTACTACCCAATAGGGCATAAAAGAAATGAATCACAATAAAAGAGAAAGAAGATCAAAGTATAAGAACAAGGCATCCATGTGTTTCAACTGTGATAATACTAGAAAATATAAACATATAGATAGGAAATAACACATCTAACAAAAATGTGGGGTGAGCAGGGTCTTGTATACATCTACTCTAAAATATGGAGTGGCAGGGTCTGTCAACATCTGCCTGGGCAGGAAAAACACATCTGCCCTAAATATTTTCATATGCAGGAATTTTCAAATCTGCATTCATATGTGTGAATTTTCACATCCACATAAAAAGCACATGTACATTATACTAGTAGTCACCACATGATGCATAACAAAAGAATAAACAATAACGAACCAAATAAGAGAGATGAGAAGATCCAACAGATACATAAAGTGGGATCACATGATCCTAATCAACATCCACCTTCAAAGAGGGCAAAAGAGCATATACCACCAAAAAATGTTCCACCATGAGCAATGTATAAGGAAGAGTCCAAGAGAATGTCAAGTCAAATAACATGATCACAAGATTAGTAACAAATAAAAGGTACTTCACATGAAGCATAATTTTCAAAGTAAAAGAGATAATGTATAGGCTAGTGTCCATAGGACCAAGAGAAGCAAGAAAATAGGTTATTTCTCCAAGTAGAATAATAGTTGATGCAAACATACCTTAAACTAGAGTCTTAGAAACACTCTTCACCAATCTAGTCATTTCCAAAATCACTTATGCCTAATTACAAATTATTCACATGTATTAGCGTTTTATAATGTGTAAAAAATCCTAAATCAAGACCTTTTTGGAAAACCTTAGATTTTGACTCTTAAAATCTCACCAATCGACTTATTAGGTTTTCCTGATCAAGAAAACATTTTTATGTTACTTTTTTAGTTTATATGACAAAGTTACAATTTTTATGAATTTTTTGCATATATTTTATTTCCCAAAAATTATCCTTTGAAAAACATTCAAATCAGACACTGAAACAATTTTATTAGATTTAGATTATTTTTTCTATTCCAAAACATATTTATTTATAATTTTTGGAGCTTCTGATAAAAAGATATGGTTTTTACAAGATTCACTTTATTTACTAATTTATTTGTGAAATCAAATTGTAAGAAACCAATTTGTCCTTGAATCAAAAATCAAAACTTTACGCTATGAAATAGTATAAATGTACTATTCATATTGGAGTGAAAAGTGACAAATTGAATGAAAATCTAGCAATTTATAAGAATACCCATAATGAGAAAAAGAAAATAAAAGAGAATCAAGGGGCAAAACGGGAAAAACACAAGGGATCATCCCCTTCCCCACTACACAAGCTGTAGTCGGATGGGAAAGGATAAGTTTATCCAAGAGTTTGGGAAAAACTTCATTCATTGCTCATTCGTGAAACTAACCAGTTGATCATGATGAATAAGTGCCAAAGTTATTTACCTGAGGTCCAATTACGCTTTGAAGGAGCAAGATGTCAGTGAGAGGTTTTGCAAACTCAAACCAAGAACCACGTTCGGTGGTGTATGAAATGACGATGCAAGGTGAAATTGAAACTAGAGTAGAGTCTTTAGGTGTATGTTTCACATGAGGGTAGGGTCATATTTATATGAAATTGAGTTTCAAGGGTTGTGCAAGAAGTTGTTTCGGAAGACTTGAACAACAAGTATAGGCATTTCTAGAATTCTCCATTATAGATCTGAAGTAGGGTATGGATGGATGTGAAATTAAATTTTTAATCTAATGCAACTCATTTTGTAAAGTTTCATTGAGAAATGAGGGAGTTATTCCCAAAATACCAGACCTTAGTCTGCGGTTAATGTTCATGCGAGCTGCGATGAATGTCATTTAATACAACTTTCCAACTTTCTTTTAATGTATTTAATGTACAAAATCCTCTATAATTATTTGAGGGTGCAAACAAAGTCTAAATAAATCCAAATTTTTTAGTTTAGCTAATTTTGAGATGAGAAATCTGATTTTGGCATTATTCTTTTTTAAAGACTTCTATGTTTTATTTAATATTTTTAAATATTATCACTTATTTTGTCCCATTAATGAGTTAGAGGTATCTAGAAACTTTCTAAAAATATGAAACTTGGCCTATGAGCAATAATAAACGTAACTAATTTTTTTTTCAACATATTATTTAATATTTTTGTTGCTTAAATTATATTTTCTCTCTAAATTAACTAAAATATTTTAAAATTTTCCAAATTAGTTGAAAATTTACCTATAGGCTAATTTGGCATGTAGATTTCGAATTTGAGATTATTTTCTCTTTTGGAGTCATTTAATAATTTATTTAATATATTTGACTCTTATTCTTATTTTCTTTCCCAGTTAAAATAAAAATAGTTATTATTATGCACTTCACCCTCAGGCAAACTAAAACATATGAAATGTGAATTGTCCATTTATTTTATCTTGGTATTATTGAATATATTATTTAATATTTTGGACTTTTACATACTTTCTCTCTCCTAATCTACACATGTATATTAAAGATTATCCAAATTACATGAAAATTCACCCAAAGGGTATTTTTAGTGTGAAGATTATGAATCTAAGATTATATTCCACTTTTTGAGTCATTAAATGATTTATCTCATACTTTAAAGGAAAATCACCCTTTTCTAAATAAAATCAATATTATTATTATCCCAAATTTGTCAAACTTGGCCTTCAAGCCATATCATATCTGAAGAAAACAAATTTGAAGTTATTATTATCTAATTACTCTTCCTTTTATCAATTTTAGCCCATTATTCATTATTACCACTATTTCTCATATTAAAAATTCAATATCACATTATCTTGCTTAGGGGGTTATTGTTTATTTCTTTTTCTCATTTCTTGTTCAAAAAAAACCATAGAAAATTCTAGATCAATATTATTTTATCATTATTATTATCATTATTCTAATTGTGTCCCATATTTACACATTACAACCAAAAAGATTATATATTATATTTATCATTTATCTCATGTGACATATGTTATGTATCCATTATTGGTCTTATGATTAATATGAGTGTATTATGTCATATTTATTTTCATGCATATATGTTAGGGTGATTTATTCACACATTACATATTATGGTTACCATGAAATACCATTAGGTATATCCTCAACCTTGTTTGGCTATGCCCAAAGAACTAAGGCATCTAACCTCTTAACCTTGGAATAGGATAAGGTTCTAGATTTTGGTATGTTACAGCATACCACCCCTTAAAGAGATTTCGTCCTAAAAATCTAAAGATGAACTATTTACCACCCCTTAAAAGATTCAACCTAACAAGTCAAATTAAATATCACCAAGGTACTATGGTCACTTTGCATATTTTTATTGTGAATATTTTAGGGGTTCAAGTTGTCTATGTATCCAACTAAAAAGTCATAACCAACTAGTTTTGAGCTTTAGGTCCTTGTGTCTCTAACCTAACAACCCTAAGGTTCACATAACAACCAAAGGTCAAAGCGGATTGGTCAACTACACCTTTATATTATTCCACATATTCCTAGTCACCTCTTCATAGAAAAATCTACGGTTAAGATTCTCTTTTAACTAATTCTAGGGTTTCTCTAACTAGGCTTCATAAATATCTTCATTGTGACTCAGTTCAAGAAAACATCGAAAAAATCCAAAAACATTATTTTTGTATATATAGTATTATAAGGAGAATAATTTGATGTAAAACTTTTGCAATAGAAAACCGAAATCAGGGCCCAAAATCAAAGCTAGAACCAAGTCACAATATTTCCACAATATGATCTCCTACTAGTACCTCATCCTCATCATCTAATTCCATCCTCAAGTCAAACCTTATAGCATCCAAATATATATGTCAACCTATATAGTGGGGTAAGATCACCTAAAACCTCATCACATTAGGGTTTACTAACCATGGTTCTAATCTGAAACTTATATCAACCTTTCATCATCTTAAGAATAACATAGATCAATTCTAGGGTGAGCATCTCACCTAGAGGGAAACTATTCAAGGTAAGGGTTTTGATTAGTGAGACAAAATTGAAATACTCAGATTCTAACTACCATGGACTCTGATACCATGTTGAAAGGAGTGGGACCCAGAGGGGATCCATTCCTTACTAAAATTTGAAAAATAAAACATCCATTCCAAACACACTCAAAAGGTATGTTGGAAGAGGTGTAAAATTTTCAAATTTCAAATAATGATATACAAAAGACCAAAGAGTATCGAAATTGAATAAAAGTATTGTCTATTTTCAATTTTACAATAACATTATAAAAGTACATCAGAATCTCCCACACAGGGTTTACATGTATGATACAACAATAGGATCTAGTAGAGCGAAATCTAAACCACATCAAGTTTGTCTCCAAGCATCAACTCCTTAAGCTAACTCCATGTTGGATGTCATGTTCTCCTTTACCTACACCTGGGATTGGAAGCATACCCCAACAAGAGGTGAAAAAGTAAAAGACATCAGCAAAAATTGGTATGTGCATACTAAAATAGAATTGAGTGACATTGTGAAACAAAGGATGTCAAATAAATGGTTTCCCATAGAAAAAGTAAAGTACTACCCATGAGGACATAAAAGAAATGAATCACAATAAAAGAGATAAAGAAAAGCAAAGTATAAGAATGAGGCATCCATGTGTTTCACCTGTGACAGTAGTAGAAAATATAAACATGTAGGTGGGAAATAAAACATCTATCAAAAATATGGGGTGAGCAGGGTCTGGTATACATCTGCTCTAAAATATGGACTGGCAAGATCTGTCAACATATGTCTGGTCAAGAAAAACACATTTGCCCTAAATATTTTCATATGCAAGATTTTTCACATATGCATTCATATGTGGGAATTTTCACATCCATATAAAAATCACATGTACATTATACTAGTAGTCACCATATGATGCATTACAAAAAAATAAACAAGAATGAACCAAATAAGAGAGATGAGAACATCCAACAAATACATAAAGTGGGATCGCATGATCCTAATCAACATCCACCTTAAAAGAGGGCAAAAGAGCATATACCACCAAATAATGCTCCACCATGAGCAATGTATAAGGAAGAGTCCAAGAGAATGTCAAATCATATAACTTGATCACAAGATCAGTAACAAATAAAAGGTACTTCACATGAAGCATAATTTTCAAAAGAAAAAGAGATAATGTGTTTGCTAGTGTCCATAGGACCAAGAGAAAGAAGAAAATAGGTTATTTCTTAATGTATAATAATAGGAGATGCAAGCATGCCTTAAACAAGAGTCTTAGAAACACTCTTCATCAATTTAGATGTTTCCAATATCACTTTTGCCTAATTACAAATTATTCACATATATTAGGGTTTTATAATGTGTAAAGAAATACTAAATCTAGACCTTTTTGGAAAACCTCAGATTTTGAGTCTAAAAATATCACCAATCGACTTATTAGGTTCTCTTGATCAAGAAAACATATTTTTTTGTTAATTTTGGAGTTTATATGACAAAGTTACAATTTTCATGAATTTTAGGCAGATATTTCATTTTCCAAAAAATCATCCTTCGAAAAACATCAAATCAGACATTAAAACCATTTTTATTAGATAGACCTCATTTTTTTAATTTTTAGAGCTTCCAATAAAAAAATATGGTTTTTACAAGATTCACTTTATTTACTAATTTATTTGTGAAATTAAATTGCAAGAAACCAATTTGTCCTTGAATCAAAATCCAAATCTTACGCTATGAAAGGGTATAAATGTACTATTTATGCTGCAATGAAAAGTGACAAATCAAATTAAACTATGGAAATTTATATGAATACCCATAATGAGAAAAAGAAAATAAAAGAGAATTGAGGGGCACAAAGGGGAAAACACAAGGGATCACCCCCTTCCCCCACTACACACGTCGTGGTCGGCTGGGTAAGGATAAGCTTATCTTAGAGTTTGAGAAAAACTTCATTCATTGCTCGTTCGTGAAACTAACCAGTCGATCATGATGAATAAGTGTCAAAGTTGTTTACCTGAGGTCCGATTACACTTTGAAGGAGCAAGACATCGACGAGAGGTTCTGCAAACTCAAACCAAGAACCACGTTCGGCGGTGGATGAAATGACAATGAAAGGCAAATTTGAAACTAGAGAAGAATCTTTGGGTGTACATTTTACATGAGGTTAGGGTCCTATTTATATGAATTTGAGTTTCAAGGAGTGTGTGAGAAGTTGCTTTGGAAGACATGAGGAACAAGCTTAGGAGTTTCTAGAATTCTCCATTATAGGTCTCGAGTAGGGTATGGTTTGATGAGAAATTAAATTTTATATCTAATGCAAATCATTTCGTGAAGTTCTATTGAGAAATGAGAGAGTTATGCCCAAAATATCATACCTTGGTCTGCGGTTAATATTCATGCGAGCTGCGATGAATGTCATTTAATACAACTTTCCAACTTTGTTCTTTTAATGTATTTAATGTACAAAACTTTCTATGATTATTTGAGGGTGCAATCAAAGTCTAAATAAATCCAAATTTTGTAGGTTAGCTAACTTTAGGATGAGAAATCCGGTTTTGGTTTTTTTTGAAGAATTATAATATTTTATTCAATATGTTTAAATATTATCACTTATTTTGTCCCTTTAATGAGTTAGAGGCATCTAGAAATTTTCTAAAAATATGAAACTTGGCTTATAAGCAATAATAAATGTGAGGAACACAATTCTACCATTAATTAATTTTTCAACATTTTATTTAATATTTTTATTCCTTAAATTATATTCTCTCTCCTAAAGTAACTAAAATATTTAAGATTGTCCAAATTAGTTGAAAATTTACCTATAGGAAAATTTTGGATGTATATTTCGAATTTTAGACTTATTTTTTCTTTTGAAGTCATTTAATAATTTATTTAATATATTTAACTCTTATTCTTATTTTCTTTCCCAGTTAAAATAAAATAGTTATTATTATGCAAATAATGTGAAACTTCACCCTCAAGCAAACTAATCGTATGAAATATGAACTGGCAATTTGTTTTATCTCTTGGTATTATTTAAAACATTATTTAATATTTTGGACTTTTACATATTTTCTCTCTACTGATCTACACATGTTTATTAAAGATTATCCAAATTATATGAAAATTCACCCAAATGCTATTTTTAATGTGTAGATTATGAATCTTAGATTATATTCTACTTTTTGAGTCATTAAATGATTTGTGTCATACTTTGAAGGAAAATTACCTTTTTTCTAAATAAAATTGATATAATTATTATTATCCCAAATTTGTCAAACTTGGCCTTAAAGCCATATCATATCCAAAGAAAATGAATTTGAAGTTATTATTATCCATCTTACTTTTATCAATTTTAGCCTGTTATTCATTATTACCACTATTCTCATATTAAATAATTCAATATCACATTATCTTGTTTAGGGAGTTATTGATTATTTCTTTTTCTCATTTCTTGTTCCAAAAAAACCATAGAAAATTCTATATCAATATTATTTTATCATTATTATTATCATTCTTTCACTTGTGTCCCATATCATCTTCCTAAACATAATAAATTAGGTATGACCAAAATAAAGGTAGCGTGTGAAAGCTACCCCTTGATGGAATTGTTACAAGTATTGCCAAGAACTTAGGGCAGGATTGTCATTGTGAAGGAGAGTCCTTTACTACAAAAGGCAATGGTTTGGGTGCAAAGTCAAGCAACTCTAGAAATGAAAAGGAGAGAAATGGAAGTGTGGGAAGTGGACCAAGCCTAACACAAAGGATTTGCTGTAAGGATGGAATAATTTGGTAATGGTGCATTCATAATGAGAGAAATCATATATATCTCATCATTCGTCAATTTGATTCTATTTGTTAGCATGAGGACAAGCTAGACTCTAAGTTTGGGGGAGTTGATAACATCTCATTTTTTGAACATTTTGCATATGTTTTATTCTTATTTTAGCATCCCTTGAGTGTCCTATTCTGTTTATTTGAATGTCCTTGGGTAAAATCTAGATTTGATACTCCCTTCCACTCCATGCAGGTTCACACTATGTCACGACTGTGACGACAGCCCATGGATGTCTCACCTGGGATAGAGCCCAAGGTCAACAAGACCTAGTCGCGACCGTGACACTAGTCATGACAACGATGACCCATTGTGACTGCCACATAGGATGGTAAAGATGTCATGATTGGGATGAGGTTGCAACCTGGACAGAATAAAGAAACCACAGCATGCGTCGTGACCAAGGATGTGTCGTGATCGCGGTACCTATTTTGACCTCTACTAAAGTCACAGTCGTGATGATACCTCCTCACTACGATCGAGATACTTTCTATAGGAGTTCGTGATCGAGACATACGCTACGACCGCGAGAGAAGGTTAAGTCGGTGGATTGCACCTATAAATATGCCCCCGACCCCTCACATCAGGGGGCATCAGATCATCGAGAGACATGAAGTGTTTTCAAACTCCATAGTCATCCTCGCTCATCTCCCAAGGTCTTGGATCTTTGAAGATGAAAGTTGGAGGATAGAGTAGTTTTACCACCCCTTCTTTGAGAGAAGGAGTTGCCATCTTCCACCTCTGCACCAGATCTAGATCTAAAGAAGTATCGTCGGTGTATTGACTCCTTTTTTCTCTAGATCTATTATCTTCCCCACTTTATTATTCTTGATGTATCCACACATTTGTAATCTCGTTATGATGTCTGTTAACATGTGTGGATAAATACCTTACATGGGTTGTGAGTAGCCACTAAGGCTCTCCCAACATGCATATACTTGCATCCTTTTGAATATATAATATACTTAGAAATAGTTATCTTCATACTCTTATTTTTGAATGCTTCACTTGTATGCTTAGATACCATCTTGTGATGTTTGATTGTTAATGCCTTGAGAGAGTGATATTAATGTTATCTAAGTGTTATGAAGTTGCATGAATGTATGAAAATGTTGGAATGCTAAAACTAATGGTCATATGGTTTGCTTGGTGATTGTTTGTTTGCCATCTCGAGAGAGAGGCAACCTTATAATATAGATCTATCCTAAGCTCTAGAGAGAAGGAAATATACATATATGATGATTACTTGTAATCTTGCTAAGGGTATATAGAAGGGTGTGAGTATTGCATGTTGGTGAGAGATCTTTGTAGAGGAAACCCAGCCCAAGTTCCTTTCCATCCTTTGGTTACATCTTCCTTGTTTGACTTTATTCTCTTGTTTTATTTTCTTAGTTTTGCTTTTATTATTGTGTTTGGGGTAACACCATTCCTTAGGGAACACCATATTGATCTACCTTTTCGTTTGGTGTATCTAAGTCCAAGGCTCCATGTTTCTAGCACATACCATCCTTGTTCCTGTGGTTCGACCCTGATGTACTGCATAAAACCCCGTATAATAGTTGTGGGGGCCTGAGTGACAGGTTATAAATCTAAGAGTCTGACGACTCTAGACCCGCTCCTCTTTGGATGTGTGATTTAGGCCGGTCAACTTTTTGGTGTCGTTGCTGGGAATAAGGCAAAAGGTACGGTTAGAACACAAGTCTTGTAACATACTAAATCTCAGGGTCCTCCCTACAATTTACCCACTTTTGTACTTTTATTTGCTTTGCAGTCCTTTTGAATATCCTACACTAACTTCCCATCCTTTTGGACCTTCTTGGGTTTCAATGTTGATATTGAGCACTTCTTGAGGTGTAATTCACTAATTACCTACATTTATGTTTATGTAGGGGTTTTTGCACAAATAACCCATCTAATGAGATATTTGAGGTCTAATCATGCAATTTGACCATTAATGAGATAATATGAGTAAAGTATGTTAATTTGGAGCTTTTTGGATAAATATACTAGTAATAATATGTATTTAAGTTAATGTATAGGAGTAATTAACCCCTTTACTTTCTCTCTCCTCCAAATAGGGAAATAATGCACTAATAAGAGTATTATATGTTGTGATATGACTCATAATGTTTATATGTGTCTAATATCTCAAGATATACCCTATTATGTCATTAAAAGTTATTCTTTATATTAATTGCTCTTTTTATCCTTTATTATATGCTTTAATAGTCTATAAATTAATTAGGGACCTAACCATGTGATTTTCGAGAAACTAATGGCATAGCATCGTTCTAGGTGTTGTAATTAACCCATGGTTAAAATTTGGGGTCGTTTGGACTTAGTTTGACCCTCCAGCTTTTTACAAGTTCCCATATAGTTTAACTATAGTAGATGAATCGACATTGTACTCATTGCATTGATTTCATGTGTCATGCTATGATTCTTTGATTTTTGTGTCATGCCCCCCAGCGACCATTGGATTTTGATCCAACAAATCGGAGGTCATCTTCTACCTTGGGCCGCCGACCCAAGGAGGTGCCTAGACTCCTCCCCCTCGTTCTCCCTCTGCTATCCACCGTTTTGTGAGATTTCTTCACCATTGGTTTCGTCTCCTCGAGACGCACCATTCTAGCCCTCGCTCATCGTCTCCCAAGAACCATGGACCAAATGCCCATAGACACCGGCCGCACCTTCTCTACCCACATGCCGCTTCAGTTCCTCAGCCTCCCTCACGTATATAAAGCAACCTCATAGCCATCGGTGGCACCATTGAAAGCTCACTCATCCATTAATTTGATTAGAGCTCCCCCGTGTAGCCCCCCATCTCCTCCACCTCCTCCTACCTTGCGGCACCGTTCTTAGTATCTAGGTTCTAGAAGAAACCAAATAGAAACCGTCGGTGAGTTCCCCTCATCCCTAGCTTCATTTCGTGTACCTGATTGCGCGTTTTTGTTGGGTATCGGAGAAGCGCCCAAATGGGCAAGCTGCTCCTGCACGCCCATGGCTAGCACTGAAGGTAGAAGATGACCAATGGGATTTTTATGGTTTTGTCCCCACATACCCATCCTTTCCTTCTTTAACACCGAGGGTAGTGTTGTCTTTTGGATATTTGCCTTTGCGCAATGATTCAGCCTATGTGGCTTTTTCTTGCTCTCTGATTGGTCCAGAGCAAATAAATCATAGAAACTCGATACGTTATCGGAAAAAATCGAGTAAATACTCATTTGAAAGGATTTTTCACGTAGAATCTGAATTTATGATTTTTAAGTCCTAATTATATTTCCTTTTTCGAAGTTGCTTTGAATGGCATTTTAAGTATGTTAAATGTTCTAAAAATCATAATTAATGCATTTTAACACCAAATTGAGAAATAAAATATGTTTTCCTAATCAGCAAAACCTAAGTGAGATTTTGGTCCTAGTTTTGAGTCCTAAATCGAAGGTTTCCATAAAAGGTCTAAAATGGGTATCTTTCTTTATACTTTATGCTTTATAAATTCTAATTCATGTTATTTACCAATTTTCCAAAAAAAATTCTAATTCATGTGGAATAATTGTTCTAGGGAAAAATGGATAAGGATAACAATCTAATTGGTGAAGTGATTTTTATTATCTTCAAAAAGGTATGTGAAATCTATTTATATATGTGCACCCTAATTTGTGTAAGAATGTTCAATTAACCTAACCTCCATTTGGTCTTTTATCCAACCCTACATTCATAATGTGCTAGCCTTAGAATATCTCTATTTCCTTTTATTTGGCTCTTTATTTACTTGAATCGTCTATAGCCATTATGGCTCATTTATTTGGTTATTTGAATAATGCTATGGACAATGTTGGCCCATTCATTTACTCAATTTATTTCATGGGTTTTATCCCCATTTGCTATGATGCAATATTATTTATATTTCCACTATTGTCAAGTGGATTACTCAGCATGAGGAATTGTTGACCAAATAACTAGTGTAGTGTACATGAGTACAAATCACCCATAGAGGGCATGTGTAATTTTGCCCTGGGGAATATGCATTTTCTCCCCATATTATATATACTTTTGAGGTTTGGGATGTGCATTTTCCCCTCTCCTCTTGGTTGAGGTCTGGTAGGTGCCTCACCCTGCATTAGAATATTTGTTGTCAAAATATCATTCATGCTTATTGATTATTATTGTGGTATAGGCATCTTGGCATAAGCTCTTTATATCTTAATCATTATACTTGCCTCATACTTTTGAATCTCTTAGTATAATGAATCATTTTATTACGCAATGTTGTGCTTTATCATTTGGCCTTATTCCTTTTGATTAACACATACTTTTACATCTCTCTTGTTGGGTGACCCCAACCACCTAGGTATAGGATCAGAGTGAGCATTGGAAGCTTGGTGAACCAGCCTAAGGCTAGGACTATGGAGTTCTACCTTCTAGCTTGGGTTTAGCTAGCTATATTATAAGTTGTTTCGTTTGGAGACAAGTTGATTTGGTTTTAGTCTTCCTCTACCCAGATCTTGTTGTTTGTATAAAGTTGTACACCCTTTTGGGAAATTTTGTAATGTACTCTTTATATAATTGACAATAGTCAAAGTTTTAACTTCTGCTGCTATACAATTGGTGTTTTGTTTGCCATGATTCTTTGGTAGAGACTTTGTGGTCTTTATAGCAGGGTATCATAGCATCAAGGTAGTCGGAGTCTTGACTAATTCAATTTGTCTCCTAATTAAAGACCCTTACCTTATATAGTTTTCCCTTTAGTAAGCTTTTCACCTTAGAGTTGACCAATGATGAAAGATTGATTTAGGACATAATAATTTCATACTAGAAATATAATTTGTCAACTTTTTGGTGATTAGTCTTTTAGGTTGCTACTAGGGCATAAATTATAAGCAAAGGTGTCTAGAAAGGGTCAGGGTCTGGGGGCTGGCAATATTTTCCTCCGCACCACTAGCTTGGCTTACGAGCACTCCCAGATCCATATGACAACGACATGGCCTGAGATGATACTGAATGTCCCAAAATAGCATACCTTTGGACAAATCATCTTAATGTTGAGTAACCTTTTGAACCTAGTATATGATGTCTTGGTTAATCATGTAGAATCACCTTATGTCTCCATAAGTTCCTTATGTGAGCCTTAGATTTTCATGTTTGGGAATAGTCTACCCTATATTAGATTTTGAAGTTTGGAAATAGTGATTAGTACAACAACTAAGTGTTGGATCTCATTCATAGTTTTTCCTCAACCCTTTAGTATAGTGACTTCAGTAGTAGTGCTTTTTATGCCTTGATAGATTTTGGGGTTTCTGATTTTGAGGACGAAATCCTTTATAAGGGGGTGGAGTCCCACAATGCTTCGAAATCAAGTTACTATGTTTTGGAAACCCCCCTTAGATAAGAGATTAGTAAGTTCATATGTTTAGTGTTGAGCAAACAAA
Source organism: Alisma plantago-aquatica (assembly GCA_963693085.1). Lineage (NCBI taxonomy): Eukaryota > Viridiplantae > Streptophyta > Magnoliopsida > Alismatales > Alismataceae > Alisma > Alisma plantago-aquatica. The sequence continues at coordinate 167,723 of CAVNZW010000034.1, read as the reverse complement.
TTATAATTATAATTCATCTTGTTCATTTATATACAAATGAATATATAATAAGTCATCTAAGGGGATAGTTCATATTCTTGAACCTTAACATATTCTTGTTGCACATGATAGTGAATTACTCATCACTAATTGTGGATACCCTTAATGTTGACCATGTCACCATAATAGTATGGTTAGTAAGATAAATGGTTCTAATGCATCCTTAACATGCATAATATGTATTGGTCATGATGACCCAAACCCTAATATGTAATCATCTAGCCTTGATAACATATACATACATATCTTTGATGCCTTCATGATACATTAGTGACATTAGGTGTCATCATCATATTATATCCCTTGATACATGTTCATGGATGATAACCACCTAGTCACGATCAAGTTATCAATACATGTAAGGCATGCCACCATGTTCCCTAAGATACATCTCATTAATCACCTCATCATGATTTAGTGTGTAAATCAATTCATTAATGTTTCATGTGTTCCATCTTATTCACTAAAACACATGTAATGACTCAGATGTGATTATGAGTAATTGGATTCACGTAAGCATGCTTAATGTGATTTGTGATAGGAGGAAATGATTAATGATGTCATTAACTTGAGTATCTGATGTAAGTTGGAAATATGTGATAATATATGTGACCTTATTTGGGATTATGGTAGGCTTAATATTTTGTTGATAATATTATCTTTTCTTACAAAATAATATGTGATAATTCCATATGATGGTTCTATGAGGTTAATGGAGATTAGGTTCAAGCTATTAGGTTTGTGACCTAATACATTATTAATGATGATATTTCTTAGAAAACCCTAATTGTGCCTAAAACCCTTATAAGGAAGATACATATGTTTTGATGCATAGTGATGAGTTATAATCTTTGCTACCACCATGTGGGTATAAGTTGGCACAAGTGCTAGTATGGTATAGATGATGCCTTTTCATGAAAGAGACTATGCTAGTGAGCCATTTTGTTATGTTTTGGATGAAAAGTTATATATATGGTAGAAACCTTAGTTAGACTAGGCTTATGTGTAGAACCTATGAAGTACCCACCTTTGTACATAATGTTGGGATGTTGCACACTCACCCTCTCTCTTTCCTCTTGATGTGATTTCGGGGACGAAATCCTCTTTAAGGGGTGGAGTGTTGTAACATATTAAATCTCAGGGTCCTCCCTACAATTTACCCACTTTTGTACTTTTATTTTCTTTCTAGTCCTTTTGGACATCCTTCACTAACTTCCCATCCTTTTGGACCTTCTTGGGCCTCAATGTTGATATTGAGCACTTCTTGAGGTGTAATTCACTAATTACCTACATTCATGTTTATGTAGGGGTTTTTGCACAAATAACCCATCTAATGAGATATTTGAGGTCTAATCATGCAATTTGACCATTAATGAGATAATATGAGTAAATTATGTTAATTTGGAGCTTTTTGGATATATATACTAGTAATAATGTGTATTTGAGTTAATGTATAGGAGTAATTAACCCCTTTACTTTCTCTCTCCTCTAAATAGGGAAATAATGCACTAATAAGAGTATTATATGTTGAGATATGACTCATAATGTTTATATGTGTCTAATATCTCGAGATATACCCTATTATGTCATTAAAAGATATTCTTTATATTAATTGCTCTTATTATGCTTTATTATATGCTTTAATAGTCTATAAATTAATTAGGGACCTAACCATGTGATTTTAGAGAAACTAATATCATAGCATCGTTCTAGGTGTTTTAATTAACCCATGGTTAAAATTTGGGGTCGTTTGACTTCGTTTGACCCTCCAAATGATTTTTACAAGTTCCCATATAGTTTAACTATAGTAGATGAATCGACATTGTACTCATTGCATTGATTTCATGTGTCACGCTATGATTCTTTGATTTAGTGTCACACCCCCCAGACACCATTATATTTCAATCCAACGGATCAGAGGTTGTCTTCTACCTTGGGCCGCTGACCCAAGGAGGCGCCTAGACTCCTCCCCCTCATTCTCCCTCTGCTATCCACCGTTTTGTGAGATTTCTTCACCATTGGTTTCGTCTCCTCGAGACGCACCGTTCTAGCCCTCGCTCATCGTCTCTCGTACACCATGGCCCAAATGCCCATAGGCACCAGTCGCACCTTCTCCACCCACATGCCACTTCATTTCCTCAGCCTCCCTCACGTATATAAAGCAACCTCATAGCCATCGACGACACCATTGAAAGCTCACTCAGCCATTAATTTGATCAGAGCTCCCCCGTGTAGACCCCATTTCCTCCGCCTCCTCCTGCCTTGCAACACCCTTCTTGGCATCTAGGTGCTACCAGAAACCAAATAGAAACTATCGGTGAGTTCCCCTCATCCCTAGCTTCGTTTTGAGTACCTGATTGCGTGTTTTCGTTGGGTATCGGAGAAGCGCCCAAATGGGCAAGTTGCTCCTTCACGCCCATGGTTGGCGCTGAAGGTAGAAGATGACCAATGGGCTTTTTATAGTTTTGTCCCCGCACACCCATCCTTTCCTTCTTTAACACCGAGGGTAGTTTTGTCTTTTGGATATTTGCCTTTGCGCAATGATTCAGCCTATGTGGCTTTTTCTTGCTCTCTGATTGGTCCAAAGCAAATAAATCATAGAAAATCAATATGTTATTGGAAAAATTCAAGTAAATACTCTTGGAAAGGATTTTTCACGTAGAATCTGAATTTCTAGTTTTTAAGTCCTAATTCTATTTCCTTTTTTGAAGTTGCTTTGAATGGCATTTTAAGTATGTTAAATGTTCTAAAAATCATAATTAATGCATTTTAACTCCAAATTGAGAAATAAAATATGTTTTCCTAATTAGTGAAACCTAAGTGAGCTTTTATTCCTAGTTTTGAGTCCTAAATCGAAGGTTTCCATAAAAGGTCTGAAATGGGTATCTTTCTTTATACTTTATGCTTTATGAATTCTAATTCATGTAGAATAATTGTTTTAGGGAAAAATGGATAAGGATAATAATCTAATTGGTGAAGTGATGTTTATTATCTTCAAAAAGGTATGTGAAATCTATTTATATATGTGCACCCTAATTTGTGTAAGAATGTGCAATTAACCTAACCTCCAGTTGGGCTTTTATCCAACCCTACATTCAGAATGTGCTAGCCTTGGAATATCTCTATTTCCTTTTATTTGGCTCTTTATTTACTTGAATCTTCTATAGCCATTGTGGCTCATTTATTTGGTTATTTGAATAGTGCTATGGCCAATGTTGTCCCATTCATTTATTTGATTTATTTCATGGGTTTTATCCCCATTTGCTATGATGCAATATTATTTATATTTCTACTACTGCCAAGTGGATTACTCAGCATGAGGAATTGTTGACCAAATAACTAATGTAGTGTACATGAGTACAAACCACCCATAGAGGGCATGTGTAATTTTGCACTGGGGAATGTGCATTTTCTCCCCGTATTATATATACTTTTGAGGTTTGGGATGTGCATTTTCCCCTCTCCTCTTGGTTGAGGTCTGGTAGGTGCCTCACCCTGCATTAGAATATTTGTTGTCAAAATATCATTCATGCTTGTTGATTATTATTGTGGTATGTGCATCTTGGCATAAGCTCTTTATATCTTAATCATTATACTTGCCTCATACTTTTGAATCTCTTAGTATAATGAATCATTTTATTATGCAATGTTGTGATTTCTCATTTTTCCTTATTCCTTTTGATTAACACATACTTTTACCTCTCTCTTGTTGGGTGACCCCAACCACCCAGGTATAGGATCAAAGTGCGCATTGGAAGCTTGGTAAACCAGCCTAAGGCTAGGACTATGGAGTTCAACCTTCTAGCTTGGGTTTAGCTAGATATATTATAAGTTGTTTTGTTTGGAGACAAGTTGATTTGGTTTTAGTCTTCCTCTACCTAGATCATGTTGTTTGTATAAAGTTGTACACCCTTTTGGGAAATTTTGTAATGTACTCTTTATACAATTGACTATAGTCAAAGTTTTAACTTCCGCTGTTATATAATTGGTGTTTTGTTTGCCATGATTCTTTGGTAGTGACTTTGTGGTCTTTACAAGTCTACTCATTATACATATGTGCCTTGAGCTTAGCAATAAGCTTGACTGTACAAAAAACCTATATAGATAAATTTAGATTGCTTAGAATATTTCATTTTATAAATCCAGTTCTCTAACTTGACTGTGTGATTTGTTTAGGTAGCCTGAAGAGAAGCAGATTTAATCAGTACTTCAACCTCTTTTCATGACACCACGCTATCTCGTAGAAATGATAGCCTTACTGGGGAGGATCTGAATGTAAGAGTCCATCATAATCATCCTCCAGAAACTAAAGAGTAATGGGAAGAACATCACTCTGACGGTCGTTACCACAACGAAGAGGATCGTGAAGAGTGGTGAGAAGGGTAGTGGAACTATCACGAGAACTATCACCCCCACTACAGAAGGCACAGGAGGAATCACAATGAATGTGAATGTGATTGTGAGCGTGAACATGATGCCCAGAACAATGAAGATGAAGATGATGAGGAAGGGAAGACTCTTAGAGAGCTAGTCACAACTAGTAGTAATGAGTCGAGATGCCCAATTGTCATCCCACAATTTGATGCGGCTAAATTTGAGTTGAAACTTGACGTGATCTCTATGATCCATAACAAGCCTTTCTGAGGTAATTCCAAAAATGAGAATCCTTACCATCATCTTGACGCCTTTAAAAACATCTGTGACACCATCAAGATGAGGGGGTGTCTCAAGAAGTTATGTATTGCAAGGGATTCATTTTCTCTCTTGAAGATAAAGCTCTGTCCTAGTACCTTAATCTACCTCACCAGTCCATAGTTGGATGGAGGCCCCTCGCTAATGCTTTCATCACTAAATTCTACCCCACTAAGAAAACCATTCAAAATATGCAAAAGATCACTTCCCTTCATGCAAAAATTAGAGAATATCTTCATGAAGCATGGGAATGATGTCAAGAATATCAAAGGGATTATCCGCAGCATAACTACCGTAAGAGATTCATGGTGACAATGTTTTACAATGGGCTAACTCCCACAGAGTGCATTTCACTGAATGCAGCTGTCGAGAGTGATTTCCTTGGAAAGAAGACGAGCAGAACTATAAAGATCATTGAAAACATGGTTGTATTGCAAGTAGGCATGGAGTATGAAATAAGTGATAGAGTTTCAGCCAAGAAGGTTGGCTCTAAAGGACCATCCTTCAAAGTCAAGGCTCTTGAAACCATTACAACTCAAATTTAGAAGATTGCCACAGACATCAAACAACTAAAAGACAGTGGAGGCAAAGGTAAGAAACACATTGAGAAAGTCATGAAGTGTGTTACGTGTGGCGAAGGAGGCCATGGAGTAGATAATTGTATCTATACATGGCTGGAAGAAAGTGAAAGTGAAGAAGAGACAGAAAATGTCTCTTAAGCAAAATTTAAATGACTAGACCATCCATGATTCAATTACGACAACAAAGATGCTAATAACTCTCATCAATTGAGTGGTTTGTTTAAAACACCTCCAGGATTCGAGAAGAAAGGTGGACCAACTCAATATACTAGGACTACTAGTCATCATACGAACAAAAACAACTGTCAAAGTCAAAACATAAATACAAGACGACAAAGTCAGGAACAAAATCAAAGTCAGAGTCAGACCAAGGATAACAACCAGCCTGACATGATCTCTCAACTATTCAATTTTACAAAAAGGTAAGATTTGGTGAATGATAAGGTTACTCAAAGTGCTATCACTAACTCAGGAGTGTTAACCATGATGCAAACTCAAATGGTAGACATGCAAACACATCAAAGACATATTGATCAACAACTAGCCCAACTGACAGAGCTTGTGAAAAATCCTTCAGGGAAGATCCCATCAAATATAGAGACTGTGAATATGGACACCATTCAATCTAGGAGGACATTGGAAGATCATGGTATCAAGAACACCACAGAGGCGAGGGACCATAATGAGACACAACCTGAAAAAGTAATTGTACAAGAAAAATCTGAGAGAGAGAACACATTGATGAGGACAAAGGAGAAGAGAATCACAAAAAGAAGAAGGGTGCAAGGGTCAAGAACCCAGATCTTATAGAAGAGACCTTTACGCAAAGAAATCCCTATGCTTAGAGGGTCCCATTTCCCTACAGACTGATCAAGGCTCATCTAAAGAAGAGATACAAGAAGTTTATGGAGGTAGTAAAGAAGTTGCACCTGGATATCCCATTTCTAGACATAGTTGAGGAGATGCCTAAATATGATTAATTCTTCAAGGACTTAATCACAAAAAGGAGGAGAGGAGACCACATTGAGACAATATAATGGGATAAAATGTCGAGCGTCTTTGTTCAATATGAGCTACCAACAAAGAACAAACACGTAGGGGCATTCAATATACCCTTTTGCGTTGGAGATAACATAGAAAGAAAAGGGTTATCTGACTTGGGAGTGAGCATTAGCCTTATGCCACTGACCCTAGATCAAAGACTGGGGTTGATAGATATGGTGAAAACTAGAATGAGAATCAAACTGGCTGATCACACCTTTATAAAACTTATGGGAATAGTAGAAGATGTCCCGATTTGCATTGGGTGATTCTTTATACCATGTGATATAGTGTGATTGACATTATGCGAGACTCGAAGTGCCCAATGATATTCGGGAGACCTATCCTCACCACAAGGAGAGTTCTAATAGATGTGGTAGAATGAATAATTACTCTCGTGTTGCTAATGATCATATAGATTTCCATGTGCAAGACGCCATGAGGGGACCCTCTCTGATTGAATCAGCTTACTTCATGGATATCTATAACCAATATTGTGAAGAAGTGCAAGAGGATAAGGCCATAGTAGACCCTCTCATGTGATCCTTAAACAATTCCAATCCAAACATAGAAGATCCTAAGGTAATGGAGATTCTAGATTAGTTGAATTGGACGGAAGAAGAGGGTTGTAGTGATGAAGAAGGTATGGTGGAAACTGTGAAACATGCATCACTTGAGCAAACCCCTGAAGAAAAGGAAGAATTGAGACCAAAGCCAGAATTAAAGCCACTGACTGAAGGGCTGAGATATGAATTCCTTGATGATGGGGAGAGGAATCTTGTGATAGTTAATGCAAACCTGACAGATAAATAGATGGAAAAATTGCTGACGGAACTCAGACTGCATAGAAAATCTATAGGGTATTCTGTTAAGGATATCAGAGGTCTTAGTCCAGCCTTATGTATGCATAGGATCAACCTTGAAGAAATAGCTAAACCTTTAGCTCAGCCACAAATGAAGTTGAATCAAATGCTAAAGGAAGTTGTGAAGAAAGAGGTGATTAAGCTGTGGGATGCCAGAATTATATACCCTATAAGTGACAACTATTAGGTAAGACCTACTCATGTAGTGTCCAAGAAAGGTGAAATGACCGCTATAAGAGGTGAGGATGGATATGATGTAGCAATGCAAACTATAATAGGTTGGCGTATGTGCATCAACTATCGAAAATTGAATGTCACTACAAGAAAAGATCATTGTCATCTACCCTTTATTGATCAAGTCCTCGAAAGATTAGCACATCATGATTACTTCTATTTCTGTATGGGTATTCAAGATTCTATCGAGTACCGATTCATCTTGATGATCAGGAAAAGACAAATTTTACCTACATTTATGGCATGTATGCTTTCTGAAAGAATGCCATTTGAGCTGTGTAATGTGTCTGCAACCTTCCAACGCTGCATGATCTCCATATTTTTTTATTTCTAGAAGATATAGTAGAAGTTTTCATGGATGACTTCTCTGTATATGGAACAGACTTTGATGAGTGTTTGAAAAATATCTCCCTAGTCTTGCAACACTGTGAGGAAAAACACCTGGTTCTGAATTGGGAAAATGTCATTTTATGGTGCAAGACGGCATTTTCTTAGCACATAAAATTTCCAAGAAGAGGATAGAGGTTGATCTAAGTAAGATTGAAGCTATATCTAAACTCCCACCACCTAAGTCTATCACATGAGTAAGGAGTTTCTTAGGACATGTAGGGTACTATAGATAATTTATAAAATATTTTTCGAAGATTGGTAAACCCCTATCTAACCTCCTGGTTAAAGATGTTGAATTTGAGTTTACTAATGAATGTTTGGAAGCCTTCAACACCCTCAAAGAGGCCTTGACAAAAACCCCAATTTTGCAAGCACTGGATTGGGAGATGCCCTTCAAAATTATGTGTGATGCAAGTGACTTCACTATCCGAGTTGTTTTGGGACAAAAGAATGACAAAAAGTGCCATGTGATCTTCTATGCAAGTTGAACTTTGGATGAAGCCCAAGTGAATTATACCACAACAGAGAAAGAAATGCTAGTGATTATGTTTGCTTTTGGTAAGTTTAGATCATACTTAATAGGATCTATAGTGAAAGTTTACATAGATCATGGGGCTATAAAATACCTTATGCAGAAAAAGGACACAGATCTGAGACTATTGCGGTGGGCCTTGCTACTACAAAAATTCGATCATGAGATTATTGACAAGAAAGGAACTGGGAATGTGGTCGCAATTTACCTATCTTAGATAGTTTTTAGTGAAGAAAACTAGTTACCAATGAATGACAACTACGCTGATGAAGCTCTATTAATGGCCCAGTCAGTTGAACCAACACTACCTTGGTTTGCTGACATTTGTAACTATCTGGCCTGTGGGCAGCTGCCGCCCAAGATTACATATAATCAAAAGAAAAAAATTGTTCTCCGGTCAGAAAAATTATTACTAGGATGACCCTCTTCCGTTTAAAAGGTGCCCTGACAATTTATATCATCGTTGTGTGTTGAAAGAAGAGGTGCCTCAAATACTCAAGGAATGTCATTCATCACCTTAGGGAGGTCACCATGGAGGTGGAAGGACCGCTGCTAAGGTCTTGCAGTCAGGCTTCTATTGGCTGACACTCTTTAAAGGTGCTATGTAATTTGTTAATACTTGTAAGGAATGGCAGCTCACATGAAATATCAGTAAAAGGAAAGAGATGCCCATGGCCGACTAGGTTGAAGTAGAAATTTTTTATGCATGGGGGATTGATTATATGGGACCATTCCCATCATCAAAAGGAAACCAATATATTCTTGTCAGTTTAGACTATGTCTCAAAATGGGTAGAGGTTATTGCTACCCAAATGTGTGACTCAAAGGTTTTGATCAAGCTATTTTAGAAAACCATCTTTCTGCGATTTGGGATCCTACGCACCTTCATAAGTGATGAGGGATCCCACTTCGGGGAAAATAATTTGATGCTCTATTGAAAAAGTATGGAGTCAAGCACAAGGTGGCAACACCCTACCATCCACAATCCTCGAGGCAAGTAGAAGTATCTAATAGGCAAATCAAGTAGATCTTAGAGAAGACAGTAAGTCGTACAAGGAAGGATTGGTCCATGAAGCTCAACGATGCATTATGGGCTTACTGCATGGCATACAAGACACCAATAGGCACAACACCCTACAGACTTATTTATGGGAAGTCCTGCCATCTCCCTATTGAACTTGAGCACAAAGCCCTCTGGGCTATCAAATTTTTGAATATGGATCTAGATAAAGCAGGCAAGAAAAGATTTTTCCAACTCCAAGAACTTGAAGAGTTGAGGCTACATGCTTACGATGCACAAATATATAAGCAAAGAACTAAGATGTGGCATGATGCCCACCTGAAAAACAAAGATGTACATGAGGGGGGGAAGTTCTTCTATTCAACTCCAACATCATGTTGTTTCCCGGAAAGCTCAAAACAAGATGGTCTGGCCCCTTTTCTGTAGTGAAGATCTATCCATACAGAATATTGGAAATCTCCAGCAATAAGACTGGTGCATTCAAGGTGAATGGACACAGGGTAAAAAGATACTAGGAAGATGAGGCCTTTGTGAGAAGGTCAAAACTAAGTTTGGAGGAACCCAATCCAGTAACACATGAAATACATAAGAAATTGCCAACACAAGCCAAAGGAGGATGCAAATAGAATAGGAGAGTCAAGCTAAAGACTTTAAACTAGTGCTTCTTGGGAGGCAACCCAAGCATTTACTACTTTCTTTCATACTGCAAACTTTCCTTTATCTTCAGTTCCTATATTAAGCTATGTACATACTTATCTTTGAACTCTCTCTCTCTCTAAGTATTTTGTTTTTCCTCTTAGCTAAGTGGAGAATGAAGATTGATATGTCTTCATATGTCCTTTAATGAAGTGAAATGGGGTTGATTAGTTCAAAACCTAAAAGGCCTATTCTTAAAATCCATATATCTTTCAAAACACCTCTTGGTGTGTTGCAGTCGTGATGATTGTCACAGTCATGTCAGCTATTTTTCCAATTTTACACCTCGACCGCGACAATCGTCACAGTCATGACACATGCCGAGTATAATAAAGGGAAGTTCTAGCAACAATGTCTTCTTCTTTTTTCTCCCTCACTCACGCCTATGCTCTGAAGAACCCTAGCACGAAGGAACTGAGGAGTCGCAATGAGAAAAAGGCACCAAAAGATGTTTGTTGAGGATTAAAGCACCAGGCATTACCGTCGTGGTTCCATCGCTGCCTTCAACAGCCTGAATTTGACCTCCCCGTTCTTTTTCCCTTCTCAAATCTAAGAAGGTACCACGATCTTTTCTCTCTTTCTTTTTGTTATATTCCCTTTCATCGAATCACACCTTTCTGCCTCTTTCTTCTCGATGTGTTGGTCATCGTTTTCTTAAAACCTTAAACCCGGTTCATCATGGTTACACACCAATCGCAATCGCAGTCACAGTCTCTAAGACGGTATTTTGATTCACTATTCTCCCAGCACCTACTGCTATCTCTGCCTTTGTTACCTCTTCACTCTTCCATCTATTGTCGCGATCACAACGAGGCCTCGGTCGAGACAACCACCACAACTATGACACACCCCCATTCTCTTTTACACCTTCTGACATGTTGCAACCGCGACACACACCGCGACCGTGACGCTCATCCCTATCATGACAACGCATATTCCATATAGTCTCAACCATACTCGTTTCCACTCTTGATCATTCACATTCTTAATTCCCTGATCTGAGAATGTGTCGTTGTCACGACGGTCCTCCTTTATGTTTATGACCTGTCGTGGTTGTGATGTTTGACATAGTCAATATGTCCCCTTATCAAACCCTCATGACCGTGACACCTTCTTGTCTCGATCACGACAAATATAAATCAATGAAAAGAAAAACTAGATAATAATACAAAATTGACATTACCTACTTAGAGAGTGTCTGATGACCTATTGTCTACTAAAATTATAGAATGTCTTCCTCCACCTCCGACACCCTAGAAAAGTAGTTGAAATCACTTGTAGGATTCCAAGAGACTATCAGTAAAATTGAGAAAAAGCTTCACGAGGATGCAAACTTGACAGAAGAGGACAGAGCTCGCCAGGAGATGATCAAGGAGAAGTATGAAAACATATTGAACCACAAGATGTCGGAGGTGTCTGAAGAGTCTCATGGGATAGCAGAGATAAAAACCTTAAAATGCATACATGAAGAAGAGGAGCCCAAGCAGAAGGGAAAGAGAAAGGTTGCCACATTGTAGAAGTTAAAGCTAAAAAGCAAAGGAAGACAGCGAAGGTTAGTTCAGAGGCCCCAAGGCAAGAGGATCAATCAGGGGTCACATAAAAGGAAGAAACAAGTGCTAGGGGTACAATAGTAGGAACACTGGTGGCTTTTACACCACGCGATTCAGTGAATAAGACCTATTATGAGAGGATCAGGACAACTAAGGTGTTCAAACTAACAAGATATATGACACTGAAGACTTTAAGAAACTAGGTTTCCATGACAGGGTAATGGATTTCCTCAGAAGAGAAAACCTGCATCGCATTGGCTCCGCATAGGCTATCTCTCTAACAGAACTCACGATCGAGTTCATATCTTCTACTGAAGTAGTAGTCATTGATGACAAAGAAAGAAAAGAAGTTAGAGGAGACTTCAAGTTGTAAGTAAGAATGGGTGGGAAGGAGAACTACATGACAGAGGCAATCTTGAACAAGATTTTCATTGATAATGATGAAGAACCAAAGGCATGCTTGGTAGCACAGGGGGACAAAACAACCATTGGGTATAGCAACCACAAAATGTGGGAACAACTATCGGGAGAATCTGCTCACAACCCAAAGAACTCAAAGGAGACACAAATGTCCCCATGCTTCATCAGAGTAATCCTGAAAATAACTTCCAACATGATCTTCACAAGATTAGAGACAGAGAGAGTGTCCAAAGGAGACATGTTCCTCATATGATCGATGTTGAACAAGAGGCCAGCGAATATAGGAAGGCTCTTGGTAGAGAAGCTATCAATGGCTACAGGGCAGGATGCTAAGAAGATAAAAGATCTTTGCATGGGAGGGAAAATAACTCAGATTGCCTCCTACTTCCTACCACATGAAAAACTGAGAAGATACAAGGAGATAGAGGGGTACACAAAGTTAGATATTAATTACCTCATAACCGCTGACATTATAGTACAACAAAAAGAATAGGCTCTTGTACAAGCAGTCTTATTCAAAGTTATTGCTCCCCCTCCCAGAGATGGCGCACTATGACACCTACAAGTTGTGCCTGATTGAAGAAGATATTGACAAAATGTACTCTAACACCATCATAGGGGGTCCAGATGTTGAGCCATCAGTCAAGATAGCACCAAAATCTGAACAAGTCCTGGAAGTAGAACAACACAAGCCAAAGAAAAGAAAGAAGTTGACAACTCGACCACGTCAAGTAAAGACGACAGAACTTCAACCCTCTAGGAGAAAAGGAATTGCCAAGCCCCCACCCCTAGAGGGAGAACCTAAGAACTATGATGAAGGGTTCTTTAATGCACCTCTTCTCCACCTACTACCACTGAAACAACTAAGGCTGCTAAAGAACCTAAGGCCATTGAGGAAGTTGAGCAAGCCAAGCATCCCTCTACCATCCACTCGGAACATCCTGAAGAGTCATAGGGAAAGCAAGCCAACCCCAGCGTACATGAAGAACATGTGCTCGAATTGCCTAAAAGACAGCCAACAAAGACCCATGAGCCATCAACATAGATAACGTCGACAGACAGACAACAATGATCATCAACATTTGGTGATGTCCTAGGACATCAATTCAATGCCATGTAGGCACAGGTGTAAAGTTGTTCTGCAACAAATTCTCATATAAATACATGCCTAGATGCGCTAACTACGCATGTACAAGGCTGAGACGCAAGAATAACAACTCTCCCTAACATCATGCAGGAAGTCCTCAACAATCAAGCAGTGATGATGGCAGCCATCAAAGTGATGACAGACAAGATGACTGGTCTATGGAAAGAGAGAGAGAAAGTACAAGCTAAAAAAGACCAGATGTGCAAGGGCTATGAAGAGCGATGCAAGATATACAACAAGAACATAAATGCTTAGAGGAAGAACATAGAGAGATGGAGGTTGAATGCCATGAGCTAGAAGACTGGCAAAATCAAAAGAGGGTGAGGTGTATGGAAAGCCCCTCACCATCTCACGCTTCCTCAAGTCTGTCAAATCTTGATGATGACAATGAGGAAATTGGCAGAGAAGGTGCACCTTCAGCACCTAGAGATGAAAGTGCAAACACAAAGCCTGCCCAGTAGAAGGAGCCCACTGTAAAAGAGGTGCCACGTCAACTTGGAGATTAAAAGGGTGTTGGCAGGATAAAAGCAAATACTTTGGCACGACAACTCAACCTGAAATCTTCACCCTCTACAAAGAGCTCCCAAGAAGTTGTCAGTGTCACTGCTAATATCCACCATGTTGTTGCTGCCAGGCTTTAGGAGACGATCAAAGCGGCTACTGCTGAGCTGCATCACCCTGATGAGGAAAGCAGCGGAAAGATGATGAGTTTCTCTGATGACTCCACGTTGCAATGTTGTATGTAGGAGTGGGAATACCCATGGACATTGGCGAGCTCTACTTCCACTTTGGAGAGCACAATGAGCGCCGCGATGACATATTTGATGGCAATATGTCCACTACGTTAGCAACACTGAATGAGGAAGTACTTGAACAACCATCGAAAGCAAATCTTATGCTAGAATAATCTATTAGGGAAATCACTGCCAAAAACCTAATGCAAGCAGACCCTCAAGGGAAGAAGATAACTAAAGAGTCAACTCTTGTTGCCCCAACTCGGCCTACACCAACTCATGTTGTACTAGCTTCTCCTGTACAAGCAACTGATGAAGGAACATTTAAAGATGATGAAGGCGGCCTCACTTCATTTTTCATCAACGAGCCAGCCAGAAAATGGATCCCACCTATTGATATAAAATAATAGGTGTTGCTCCACCTCTCCCATGCAAGATGGTGGGCATGGACATGGCCTTACTATCTAGAATAACATGCATGGATGTCCATGTCATGTGGACGTGCAAGATGACAACCTTCCTAGTATAGACATATTGTATCATAACAAAGGAAGGTCCCTAACTAGAGAACACCTTAGAGGGATCTTCCTGAAGAGAGAACATGTTTACAAGAAGTTATTTAAAATTCTCTACACTGTGTTGCTAGAAGAGTTCCTCCATGTTGATAAGGTGCAACCAGTATTTAATGGCACCACTCACCTGGAAGGGCAGCTATTCAATCAAAGATACAATTTTGATGATGTCAAAGAGATGCAATGAGATGTGAAAGAGCTACAACACAATTCGTGACCTTGCCTATAAGAATAATCAATCACTAGGCTCTAATAGTGGTGAAGCTATATAAGCGTTGCACCACATTATACAACTATTGTGCTGTTGAATTGGATAGCACGTCCCTGGTCTACAAAGATAAGAAAGTTAGGGACATCCTGAAGGTACTGCTATGCCTGCAACGTGCAATCCAAAAAGCATAATATCAGCACCAAGGAATCTAGAAATAATTTTCTATATGTAAGAAGGTACCCCAATAAGAGGTAGGAACAGGGGACTGTGCTTTAATTGTACTATGAATGATGGAATCCATCAATAAGGGGATTCCACTAAAAGACCTCTACAATGAAGATCTACATGGCCTACACAGTGTCTACACTAAGGAAGTAATCTATGATCATTGGTTCTTTAGCGACTCAGGGATGCCCTCAGATGTGATACCACGTAGGCTTCACACTGGAATTCCCCAGCTTAAAAAGAAGACTTGGTGAGAAAAGTTAGAGACCCTATAGATTGATCCTAAAGAACCAACCAGGGTAGCCACTTGGAAAGAAGGGTGGGCATCAGAAACTAAGCCTATCGATGTCACTAATAACAAAGAACAAAAACCTCAAGCTACAAGCGAGAAAGAAGCCTCTCGTGCAGCTGAGAAGGAACAAGAAAAATGTAAGGCCCCTAAATTGTTTAATGAGTTGAATAAGCTTAATTGTCATAATTGAATTCATATAACCCTAATATAACCTTTTTATATGATTTGAAATCATAAGACAAGCTTAAGTTTCAAATTTGGTCCAATTTGGACACTATTTGAGCAAGTTATGCAATTTTATGCACATTTTGGAATTTTCTACAATTTACCCAATTGAGAGGTTTTCTTTGCAATGTATAACTTGCATTATGTTCCTCGGATATTCTCTCATCATTATTGAGCTTGTTGATCCATGGGGAACCTATTTAAACCTTTTTTTGAAGGTGTTTTCTTCAAGGGTATTTTAGGGTTTACCCCTTCATGGATGAGCTACCTTTAGTAGCTATCAACTAATGAATTATTTGATTGGCTTGGAAATTCGACAAATGAAAGATAAGTAGGTCTATATGGATGGTGGGGGAGCTTCTTGTGTGTGTTCTTGCATATTCTTAATAGTTCAAGGCCTTGGACACTTGGAAAGATACTAGAACTTCAACTTTTTATTTTTCTTTATCTTAAAGTTTCGTGTACTTATCCCTAAGCACCCAAACGAGCCATTTGCTCTCCACCACTTCCCTCCTTCCATGAACCTTGTTCTCCCTATATGCTGCTGCAAATTTCCTATCCAATGAAGAAGAAAGTGGGGACCTTCTTGGAAAAAGAATCTAGGGTTGTAATTGACTTCATTTTAGGGTTTAAAAAGCTTCCTTCTAGTGATCTTGACCTAAAAGAGTAAGAATCCCCTTACTTCCTCCATTTATTTCTTTTTTGTCCTTCCCTCTACCTTTCTCCAGGTTGGAACCTTGTTGTTCCATCCTATAAATTGCTCTAAAGCTCTAAAACCCTTCCTTTCTTGCTCCTTATGCTTAGGGTTTGCTCATTTGATGAAGAAAGGTGCTAGATGGACGAGTTCACAGCTTATGCTTGGATTTCCTACCCTACTTGCTCGTGTTTTATTCTGTTTGGGAGTTTATCTTATAATTAGAGGCAATTTTTATAACTTGCTCCACGTGTATTGCTTACCATAAGCTTGCTAGCTCATGTTCTTGCTTGAAAATGATGATCCATGCACTAAAAAGCTATGCTTGACTTGGACTTCAATTTTTATAATGTTCCCTATTCTGATTTCAGTTCTAGATGAACCTGTGATCATGTTTACGTTATTCCTAAGGTATAGTATGACTTGGATCAGGTTGGTTTGACAACCTATGGTGCTAAGCACCTATCAACCAATGGTCAACTTTAGGGTTTAAAGTTGATTTCTTCTATAAACACATGACTCAATGGTGGTACCATTGCAATAAACGATGGTGTTGTCTTCATGGAAAATGATCGTGGTGACCAAGGGTGTCAACTGACGTTCATTAGGTCAGGTGTTGGCTTAATTAGAAGCCTAGTGATTAACAACTAGGAACCCTAATGATGCTATCATTCAATGGTGATATTAGTTTGATATTCGATGGTGATTAATGAATATAGTGTTGATCTAACAACCTATGGTGACTTCATGGTCACTACTGATGGTGAATTAGGTCTCCACAACCTATGGTGAGTTAACCTTGTAATTTTAGCATCAATTAAGCCTTAAACCAATGGTTTCTTGGATCATTTGATGCAATGGTCGGACCTATACTCCAATTGATGGTTTTGATATATGAACTTGACCTAATGGTTAATATCTAATGTTTCTTCATCCAATAAATTGGAATGATGTGTAAATGTAATATGTTGGTCCTAATAAAGTGATTTAAATGGTTTCCTTTATGAGATCAACTTAAGAAGCTCATTTACTGATGGCTTGTTTTAAATAAATAATTGCTTGTGGGTTTTATCCTACTCTAAATGGAACTTTTTGTGTTGTTAATCAAGGGATGTCTAGGGTTGGATGATGGCTATTTCTAGAGAACAAATAAATGACTTCATAGGTGATTTATTCAAGATGTTTACTTATGTAAACTACCAATGGCTTTACCTTTTCAACATTTAA
The DNA here is from genome assembly GCA_963693085.1 of Alisma plantago-aquatica. Lineage (NCBI taxonomy): Eukaryota > Viridiplantae > Streptophyta > Magnoliopsida > Alismatales > Alismataceae > Alisma > Alisma plantago-aquatica. The sequence goes on along the minus strand of CAVNZW010000034.1, from coordinate 150,337 downwards.
TGGTTAGAAGTTGATGCCTTAATATTCCCATTGTTTTGGGTGAAGCCTATAGTGTAATGTTATGATTATAATGATGAGAATTTGATGGTTCAATGCCTTAAACTTGTAGTGTTACCCTTACCCTCATATGATTATGATTGATAATCACCATAATGAATTAATGTGTAACCCTAGTGAGGTATAGCTTGTTATACCTACCTTTAATATAACTAAATGATGGTAATTGGGTATGAATAACCCTTGAATGACAAATACAATCATGGAGTACTCTCTTATTGTTTTTGAAAACCTAGTGTGCTATAAGTCGATGGTTATACCTTGATTTATGTGTGGGTTCATACTTGAGAATAGTATGGAATGTGAGGGTGATGCTTCACCTTATGCATCCATGATCCAATGGGGATGACGTGAGTTAGGGTTTGGGTATGAGTGTTGTTTAGTAACATTAATATAACTTATCTTGTGAACCCAACTCTAATGCAAATAGATAAATATGAGTATTCATGATTAACCTTCTTATATGATGGCATGATGGTGAAATAACCTCCATAATATGATCATAACCTTAATGTGTTAATTGGTGGTTATCATAGCCACATGGTTGATACTTTCTTATGCTAAACATGTGCATTATGAATATGATGAGGGTTAATCATATCTAGATTCATTGCATGTTTATGTAATAAAGGTATGCTCTTAATGGTATTAAAATCTTGTTGAGATTGTTTATGAATATCTCCTAACTCATTAATGTAATATTGTGTTGATCTGGTGTATTATATGTAATAATGTTGTTGAGCCTTGTTATAAGTCATGCAAAGATAATGATGATCTTGCAGGGAATAGTATGATGGTCTTAATGACTTTTGGACATGGTTGAGACCTGAATGAGGTGTAATCCTCTCATGTTGATAAGGGTTGATACCATGTGATATTGGGAAAAGGATTTATATCCTATGACAGTATGATTGTAAGGCCCCTAAACTTGCTTAATGAGTTGAATAAGCTTAATTATCATAAATAAATTCTTATAACCCTACTATAACCTTATGACATTCTTTGAAATCATAATACAAGCTTAAGTTTCAAATTTGGTCCAATTTGGATATTGTTTGAGCAAGTTATGCAATTTTATGCACATTTTGGACTTTTCTACAATTTACCCAATTGAGAGGTTTTCTTTGCAATTTATCACTTGCATTATGTTCCTTGGATATTCTATCAACATTATTGAGCTTTTTTATCCATGGGGAGTCTATTTAAACCTTGGTTTGAGGTGTTTTCTCCAAGGGTATTTTAAGGTTTACCCCTTCACGGATGAGCTACCTTTAGTAGCTATCAACTAATGAATTATTTTATTTGCTGGGAAATTCGACAAAGGAAAGCTAAGCAGGTCTATACACATGATGGGGGAGCTTCTTGTGTGTGTGCTTGTATATTATTGATAGTTTAATGCCATAGACACATGGGAAAGCTACTTTTACACCTCATGCTTGCTTCCATCCTTATCCATGGGCTATATTTACCTCTTCCTTGCCCAAGTTCGAAAATATTCTTACTTTATCTTTCATTTAACTTGTATCAACGACTCCACTCTACTTTTCTGTGTAACCAAGTGCTCTAAGGTAGAAGACAACCTCTTTTTGGAGAAGAAGGTCTCCTAGAGCACCGTTTAGCCTACCTAGGGTTTCCAAGGTCATATTCTAGGGATTTCGACCAAGGCAAGTTATTTTCTTCCTTCCTTCTCCATTTCTCTTGCTCTTTTTCTTCCTTAGAACTTCCTCCAAGTTGGAACTTTGTTGTTCCATGGTATAAATTGCTCTAAAGCTCTAAAACCCTACCTTTCTTGCTTCTTATGCTTAGGGTTTGCTCATTTGATGAAGAAAGGTGCTAGATGGACGAATTCATAGCTTACTCTTGGATTTTATACCCTACCTGCTCGATATTTCTTCTATGTGGGGTTTCATATTATTATTAGAGGCAAATTTTATAACTTGTTCCATGTTTATTGCTTACCATAAGCTTTCTAGATCATGTTCTTGCTTGAAAATGATGATCCATGCACTAAAAAGCTATGCTTGACTTGGATTTCGATTTTTATCATGTTCCCTATTCTGATTTCAGTTATATATGAACCTATGATCATGTGTATATTATTCCTAAGGTATAATATGACTTGGAGTAGGTTGGTTTGACAACCAATGGTCAATTTTAGGGTTTAAAGCTGATTGCTTCTATAAACCATGACCCAATGATGGTACCATTGCAACAACCCTATGGTGTTGTCTTCATAACAACTCATGGTCGTGATCAAGGGTGTCAAATTATGGTGACAACCTATGGTCACCCCCTTAGGTCAGGTCTTGTACCAATTAGAAGTTTAATGATCAACCATTAAGTACCCTACTAATGTTATCAATCAATGTTGACATTAGCTTAATATTTGACGATGATTAATTAATATAGTGTTGATCTAACAACCTATGGTGATTTAATGATCACTAATGATGGTGGATCAGGTCTCTACAACCTATGTTGACTTAATCATTGTAGTTGTGTCATCTATTAAGCCTTAGACCAATGGTTTCTTGGGTCATTTGATGCAGTGTTCAGACCTATACTGTAATTGATGGTTTTAATATATGAACTTGACCCAATGGTCAAGGTCTACTGCTTATTCCTCCAATAAAGTGGAATGATGGCTAATGTAATATGTTGGTCCTAATAATATGATTTATATAGTTTCCTTTATATGATCAACTTAAGGATCTTACTTGTTGATAATGGATGACTTATTTTAACTGAACAGTCGATTGTGGGTTTTACCCTACTTTGAATGGAACTTTTGGTGTTGCTAATCAAGGGATGCCTAGGGTTATATGGTGACTCTTTCTAAAGCATAAATCAAGGACTTCATAGGTGGTTTATCTAAGGTGTTTGCTTATGTAAACAATTAATGGTCTTACCTTTTAAACATCCAATGATTATGGGTGACATTGTGGTATAGTGATATGGGTTGAATGATGATGGAACAAATGAAGGGTTATCCTTAATAAGGCAGTCTTACCTATTCACTCATATGAATAGAGGGGATGATAATCATATTGTGTTGACACGTAACCCTAATGAGGTATAGCTTGTTATACCTAGCTTTAATATAACTAAATGATGGTAATTGGGTATGAATAGTCCTTGAATGACTAATACAATCATTAAGTACTCTGTTACTATTGTTGAAACCCTAGTATGCTATAACCCAATCGTCACACATTGATTTATGTGTGGGTTCATACTTGAGAATGGTACAGAATGTGATGGTGATGCTTCACCTTATGCATCCATGATCCAATGGGGATGTTGTGAGTTAGGGTTTGGGTATGAGTGTTGATTAGTAACATTGATATAATTTATCATGTTGAACCTAACTCTAATGCAAATAGATAAAGATGAGTATTCATGTTTAACATTCTTATATGATGGAATGATGGTAGAATAACCTCCTTAACATGATTATAACCTTAATGTGTTAATTGGTGGTTATCATAGCCACATGGTTGATACTTTCTTATGTTGAACATGTGCATAATGAATATGATGAGTGTTAATCATATCTAGATTCCTTGCATGTTGATGTAATAAAGGAATGTTCTTAATGTTAATATAGCCCTGCTATGATTGTTTATGAATATCTCCTAGCTCATTAATGCAATATTGTGCTGATCTGGTCTATTATATATAAGTGATGTTGTTGAGCCTTGTTATAAGGCATGCAAAGATAATGATGGTCTTGCAGGGAATAATATAATGGTCTTAATGACCTTTGCACGTGGTTGAGCCCTGAATGAGGTGTAATCCTCTTGTGTTGATACCCTATGATATTATGAAAAGGATTTATATCTTGTGATAGTATGATGGTCTTAATGACCTTTGGGCATGGTTGAACCCTGAATGAGGTGTAATCCGCTTGTGTTGATAAGGGTTGATACCCTATGATATTGTGAAAAGATAAGGGTTGATACCCTATGATATTGTGAAAATGATTTATATCCTTTGATAGTATGATGGTCTTAATGACCTTTAGGCATGGTTGAACCCTGAATGAGGTGTAATCCTCTTATGTTTATAATGGTTGATACCCTATGATATTGTGAAAAGGATTTATATATTGTGATAGTATGATGACTAGTATGGTCTCATGAATGGCAGGTGAATAGTACCATGTGATGATGAGATGAGAAATTATGTTTCACACGTTTTATATCTATTAAGTAAAACTCTGATCATGTAGTGCCCTGTTCCATAGATCCATCTGAGTGTCAGAATTTTCCAGATGGTGAAACGAGTATTCCTAAGGGAAACTCAGAGCGCATACTGTTGAGTATGTGGGGATGGAAAGTTGAGGATATATCCTTGTCATCCACAATACAGATTGTAGAGGTTGGCTATGGTCATGCCTCATACATGTGATGTGATTGAGAATGGTTGCGGTCATGTCTTGATGATTATATATGTGATAAGATTGGAGGGCAAATGTGGTTGTACCTCGGATGGTAGGGTATGTGTACCCACCTCCTTTCACTAGTATCGTGACATGTACCAAGGATGGACTAGGCTATTAACAGCTTGACCTTATGTGTCACTGTGGCGGACCCGTACAGACTGGGGGTGGAGAAGATCTTAGGAGTCCAGCTCTTCCTAGATCTTATATGGCACTGATTTCGATTTAGCAGTGGTCAGTTGGATTTTGAGTGGTATCCTCAATTTCCTCAGGGCATAATAAAAGATGTAAGACAGTCGTGTAGCATATCTATTTAGGGTTATACACAATGCTTTATATTGAATGATAACCCTTGTTTGCTTTCTTTTCACTGAGATCATGTATAGTACTATAAGAAATAGTAGACATGCTTATGTTGTAGTTATGCTCATGTTGTAAACATGGTTATGTTATCAAATATACTGACATTGATGGTAAAGATGTTGCTGCTAGCTATGTTTAATACTGCTAGCCATGCCTTTGTAACTAGAAATGCATATACTGCTAATCATGCTTATCTAGATAGTTGTGCTTATGTTGTTAGCTCTTCTTATGATGTTGTTATGTTCAACCAACCAGACATGCTCATGTTGTTAGCTATGCTTATGTGCTAGACTTATTCATAATGATAGAGATTCTATGTTACTAGACTTGCTTGTGATGCTAGATATGCATATGCTACTGAATTGCTTATTTTGTCAACAAGATAAAGGATGATAGTCTGGCTAATGATGATAGTTATTATCTGCTCCTTAATGTATTTTGTTAATCATCAGTACTATTGATCTTATTTGTTATATCTGATTAAACTACTTAACTATTTAATTACTTAAAAATCTTGTAATCAATAAACATTGCTAGAGGTTATATCTCTTGTCGGGACATGGGTCTCACCCTTGTGGTTCGCCACATCTTTTTAGGTAATTGACAGTGATGGCAACAAAATCGTGGTAGTAAAGATGAGCTATAGTAATGAATCTTTGAGAAAGTTGATTAGATGTCTAGTGTGTCCTAGAGTCGTCCCTGTACTCTCAGGTCCGGATGAGAAATTTTTTGTATATGATGTTTCAAACGAATCAGACTTTTGTTAGCATATTAATGCTTGTTTGTGTGGCATATATGAATATTGTTCTCCTGTGTATATATCCGGTGGCTAAGATGATAGAGCAATTTGTATCAAATTCTTGGCATAGTATGGATATAAGAAAGATTTTGGGCTCTTACGCAAATGTTTCTAAGCGGGTGCTGACGTTGAAATTGATTTTAATATACCCATATTTTTGGGTATGTGATTAATTAGTGATTGATTGTGTTTTATGTTTTGAGTAATATCATTTAGAGTAATGGGTTCTCACATGTTGGTATCAGAGCTTTAGGTTCACTGAGTCTACAGGGACAATAGGACTTAAGACTAGGATGATTTCTAAGTTAGGAATATGTCACAAAAACATGGTGCATACTGTCTAATCTCGATACTTGGATGCCCTGGCCAGGTATTCAATTATTGAAGAAAGGTAAGTATGGAACTCTTAGATTGTTATCTTTCTGATTACTCTGATCAAGTAGTCATTTTGAGACAATCTAAAGAGCATAACAAATACGAAATCATGGTGTGAATATCTCAATCCTACCTTAAAGAAGATGAGAATTACATCATTATCTATCAAAACTTGAATGTTTGGTAACTATAAGAGAAAGATACAACACCATGGTATCTAAATCTGAATACAAATAAGAAAAGAGGAGTTCTTGATGATGTGATTCAAGAAGATAATAATGTAAAAGACAGATAAGTATATGCTTATAAAGTGAATAAAGGTATGAAATCCATATAAGATGGAGAGAACTCCTATAACAAGTACAAAATGAGAAGATGAATGGGAACAATGGAAAAGAAATAAGGTGGAACCTGATTTAATCTCAGACCAACCTATGTGTGTAAGAAAGTGTTAATGTAAAATAAGCATGGTGTTTGAAAGAAATTAAGGCAGATGATCCATGTTTAATGAAGAAAATGTGGAATATGATGATTTACCTGTTGATAAGTGGTTGAAAACATAATAAAATAAGACAACATACCCAAGTGTGATAAATAGTCATCAAGGAAGGAGTAATTAGATATGTTAATCATGATGATTCCTATGTTGATGGCAAGGGACCAAAAATGAAAAAGGTAAAATGATACATAAGAAGTTGTAATATGCATAATGAAAATAGAATTAGTTACCTTTTTGCTAGTGACCCCTGAACAATGCTGCTATGATGTGGGAAGTATGTTTCTCTTTGTGTCTTTCCTTTCAAGGGCACAACTTTCAAGTGGATTATTGCCACTTGGTATGTGTGGATTCAGTGTAAACATGAGGGTGGATAGCTTATTGTAGCATAAGGTTGTTTGGACTATGGTTCCAAGATCATAAAGTTTGTGATGAGTTTGCTTTTGAGCCTTCCAATAAATTGGGAGACTCCTCTTATATGTTTTGAAATTTATTATGTTGGTAAAAGTAGATGAGATAAGGATGTGAGCTCCTTATAGCACGAGTTCCTTATAGCACATGAGGTGGATACCAAGGTAATGAATCCTAGTATCCAAGATGTGTCAATAGTATGGGAAGTATGTGAATGTTGGAGATGTTTATTAAATGAACATTCTAAGTATTCCTCTCCCTTAGGGAGAGAGAGTTGATGATGACCCTCTAAATGTTGTAAAAAAAGTGATTCTATAATGTTGTGTATGGTTCAATGATAGCTGGACAAGACCATTATCAAGGATTATTGGTTTGTTGGTCAATAGATATGCGATACCATGTTCCTTTAAGATAAATTATGATCAAATATCAATGCATAATATTTATATTGATTCACATGACCATGATGAGTTTAGAGTTATGTCCTATAGACTAACCAATGTACAAATAGAATTTATGAATAGGAGGAACAGAGTGTTCCAGTCATGTCATACAAGTTATATCAATCTTTAAATGATGACATGTCAAAGTATTTCAAATATGGTCAAAAATACGATCAATATTTATTCAAAAACCTTAGAGTTGTCGAAGCAGCAATAGCTATGAGACAAGTTGAACAAGAATGAGATGGGGTTGATTAAATTTCTTTATGGGGTCATGATATGTCTTCTAAGTAGGTTGTGTAAATCCTAGTAAGGTGATGATAGTGTTGTTGTTTCACCCCTAACAAGGTTGACTAAGAATGATGTTTCCTTGTATGGAATGATAGCTGCCAGTGTCAACATTTTTTTTAATGCTGAAAAAGAACTGACAAGAGTTCTAGTGTCAGTGTATAAAAAAAAGATGGATACATTGCCTTTTTTATGCTTCAAGGAATGGTGTGGGACACATGCCGTGATTGGTAAAAAAAATAGCAAGTATGAATTTTGAGTAATGTGTTGATACAATAGATATAATTTTTGGATGATAGCTAGAATTTAAAGTTGAACATTAGTACTACTAGAGTTATATAGGTGGCACAACAAGTTTCTATGTTCAATATTTGCAAATGTCTTCTCATGCGGGGGGTTTTGTGCTGACCCAAGATGAGATATGTATGGATGATGTGACATCACCATGATACTCAAGTAACCATGTTAAGGTAATAGTATGAGGTGCATAGGAAGTACTCATCTTTGTTTACCTTGGATTTCAGGGGCGAAATCCCTGGGGTTTATAGTTGTAAGGCCCCTAAACTTGCTTAATGAGTTGAATAAGCTTAATTATCATAATTTAATTCTTATAACCCTAATCTAACCTTGTTATATGCTTTGAAATCATAATACAATCTTAAGTTTCAAATTTGGTCTAGTTTGGATATTGTTTGAGCAAGTTATGTAATTTTATGCACATTTTAGACTTTTATGCAATTTACCCAATTGAGAGATTTTCTTTACAATTTATCATTTGCATTATGTTCCCTGGATATTCTATCATCATTCTTTATTTTTTTATCCATGGGTAGCCTATTTAAATCTTAGTTTGAAAGTGTTTTCTCCAAGGGTATTTTAGGGTTTAACCCTTCACGGATGAGCTACCTTTAGTAGCTATCAACTAATGAATTATTTGATTGGCTGGGAAATTCGACAAAGGAAAGATAAGAAGGTCTATACACATGATGGGGGAGCTGCTTTTGTGTGTGCTTGTATATTCTTAATAGTTTAATGCCATAGACACATGGGAAAGCTACTTTTACACCTCATGCTTGCTTCCATCCTTATCCATGGGCTATATTTACCTCTTCCTTGCCCAAGTTCAAAACTATTCTTGATTTCTCTTTACTTTAACCTAGATCAACGAATCCCCACTATTTTTATATGGAACCAAGTGCTCTAAGGTAGAAGACATCCTATTTTTAGAGAAGGTCTCCTAGAGCTCCATTTAGCCCTACCTACTGTTTCCAAGGTCATCTTCTAGGGATTTCGACCAAGGCAAGTTATTTTCTTCCTTCCTTCTCCGTTTCTCTTGCTCTTATTATTCCTTAGATCTTCCTCCAGGTTAGAACCTTGCTGTTCGATGGTAGAAATTGCTCTAAATCTCTAAAACCCTACCTTTCTTGCTTCTTATGCTTAGGGTTTGCTCATTTGATGAAGAAAGGTGCTAGATGGACGAGTTCATAGCTTACTCTTGAATTTTATACCCTACCTTCTCGATATTTCTTCTGTGTGGGGTTTCATATTCTCATTAGAGGAAAGTTTTATAACTTGCTCCACATTTATTGCTTACCATAAGCTTTCTAGATCATGTTCTTGCTTGAAAATGCTGATCCATGCACTAAAAAACTATGCTTGACTTGGATTTCGATTTTTATCATGTTCTATGTTCTTATTTCAGTTATATATGAACCTATGATCATGTGTATATTATTCCTGAGGTATAACATGACTTGGATCAGGTTGGTTTGACAACCTATGGTGCTAAGCACCTATCAACCAATGGTCAATTTTAGGGTTTAAAGATGATTTCTTCTATAAACCATGACCCGATGATGGTACCATTGCAACAACCCTATGGTGTTGTCTTCTTTTTTTTGGAAAATTGGGTAAGTATGGTGTTGTCTTCATAATAACTCATGGTCATGATCAAGGGTGTCAAATGGTGGTTACAACCTATGGTTACCCCCTTAGGTCAGGTTTTGTACCAATAAGAAGTTTAATGATCAACCATTAAGTACCCTACTAATGTTATCAATCAATGTTGACATTAGCTTAATATTTGATGTTGATTAATGAATATAGTGTTGATCTAACAACCTATGGTGATTTAATGATCACTAATGATGGTGGATCAGGTATCTATAACCTATGTTGACTTAATCATTGTAGTTGTATCATCAATTAAGCCTTAGACCATTGGTTTCTTAGGTCATTTGATGCAATAGTCGGACCTATACTGTAATTGATGGTTTTAATATATGAACTTGACCCAATGGTCAAGATCTACTATTTATTCCTCCAATAAAATGGAATGATGGATAATGTAATATGTTGGTCCTAATAATATGATTTATATGGTTTCCTTTATATGATCAACTTAAGGATCTTACTTGTTCACAATGGATGGCTTGTTTTAACTGAACAGTCGATTGTGGGTTTTACCCTACTTTCAATGGAACTTTTTGTGTTGTTAATCAAGGGATGCCTAGGGTTATATGGTAAATCTTTCTAAAGCATAAATAAAGGACTTCATAGATGGTTTATCCAAGGTGTTTACTTATGTAAACAATCACAGTGAGCCACGCAGTCACACACCAGGTGACCAGGAATGCGACACCGGAAACAGACTGGTTGTCACACCCAGATCCCACAATTACCACTAATTATGAGATTAGGGCATGACTATGAGGATTACACTTAATACAAAGTTCACTCTCAACTTTTCCTTTTTATTTCAAACTCTTTGTTTTCTCGCATTCAATCACATAAACAAACTTTACAAGAGAATTAAACTTTTATTACTCTAATATGATCTCAACATTAATGATACACATCCATACATTCATTATGTTTCTCACACTTCCATGTACATATGACATGACAATCATTTGCATTCTCTCTTATTAATGAAACAAACATACAGACATCATTTACAACTCTCTCACATCTATACAAGGGCCTAGAGTGACAGGGACCGACTGAACTTAACTAATCTCATACTTAACTCATGTGGTAGATCTACTCTGATGTGTTGACCTTCTTCAAGCCCACGTGGTTCCCTAAAAATTTTGAGTAGAGGGGTGAGCCTACTCGCTCAGTGAATGAGTACTTCAAAGAAATAGTCTAAAGCACTGATATAATTACAGATATACATTTGAGCAACTGATATCAATTCTAACAACAGTAATTACTACACTGAGCAGATCTAAAACAATACAGTTAAAATAACAGAGAATGTAAATATTGCATTTAAAGAACAACTACTATGAAACTGTACTCAAATCTTTCTTAACTCTTTTCATTTATAAGAAACTCTTTAAACCTATATGATCATATTTTAGCTTATGCCCTAATCATATGCAATGTACTCTACATATGAAGACTCATAGTGCACTACGATCTCACCGTACAAGACTTAGCCGGCACACCCGGAAATGCTAAGTCTAACTACGTCACTGGTCTGCAATAGTGTAATGGCACTCTGGCCTCTAGACTCCTCTAACCTGAGCACACAGACGGAGAGTCAAGCCACCTATTGGCTTTTCTATACTCTAGTGCCACTAGGATCTCTGGTTGATGTTGGATACTACATACTGTATTTTTAGGAGACTTCCACTAGGGCTTCGTCCCCCGTACTACCTATTAGTACATTTTGACCCCATATACTGGACACTGCCAGGGTTAGGTCATTTCATCCCTAAGGCGCAAACCTCTCATAAGGATTCTACGGTGTTCAGGGCTCCTGAATCTATTATAACTTGATTATATCTTTCTCTTAGACTGATTTCTTTTAACTCTGTATCGTACTGACTACTTAGACTACTGAACTAAATTCACTGATAATACCGAACCGAATGCTTAACATATTGTTTACCCTTTTCTTAGGGTTTCTCCTTACTCGTGCACATATAGCATTTCTCATGTATTCAAACATATATCGTGTCTACTAAACATGTATTCTCATTCGACATTTCACACATATATGCATGGCATCAATAACATCCCAATCTAGGGCATGTCATTTCTCTCCGCTTGCAATAGCATAATAACTTATCATTTCATGACAAGTATTTGAATTGGAGAATCTGAATCTCATAAACAAATCATACATGCATATAAGATAATATTCAACTAAAACCCCACAATATCACATTAATCATCTCAATCAACCATTCAATACTAAATTAGATATGTATACTTTTAAAAGCATACTAGATTGGGTTTCCATCTTTGATTACTTGCTATTCACGGGATATATAATATGAAAATTAGAAACTCTATTGTCTATATATCTAATCAAAGAGATCAAACATGTAGAATTGAATGCACTAGGAACATAAGTAAGATCAATTAATCTTAAATCTGAATTTTAGTTATAATGTTGTTCAAGCACCCGAATTAACTTAATAATTCAGATCTTCAGAAGATTCTCAATCAACTTATCAATTCCCTATTATTCAAGATACATGGATATCTATATCAATGTCATCATATAAACAATTTCAGATCATAGTTGGAACATGGTTTGAAGTATACTATAAACTAAATTTAAAAACAATTCTTTCCCTTTATTGTCATCTAGACAGAAATTGAGAATATCAAATAAATCATCTAATTGAGTAAAATTGATTAAATAAAGTCTATGATGTCAACAAAATCCCTTCAAATGGATTTCACGATATCTATTCATAAATATCCAAATTTCCTCGCATCTAGGGTTTCACCCTTTTTACTAATATCAAACAAACACTATTCACCTTAAATGTAATCCAAGATAGTATCTGACATATATGTACTATGAATTCAGATAAACAATCATTCATAACCAAGGAGATCCAGATAAACAAATTTCTCTATTTAATTATACATCAATTTCAATCATAGACAAATTCCCTATATTTCAGCTTACTCTTATAACCTTTGCGAATACTTAGGGAATTCCCATTAAGATATATTGTATGCATTTATAATGTGATTTTATCATCTGAAATTCATCCAAACAGAGGAAGAATCCATTTCATGTCATTTTGCAACAACTTAGATCAAACAGACATTTCAGGGTTTGTAGTCGCATGCTAAGCAATTGAAGATTATGGATGATTTAACAAATTTTCATGCAACATACTATTTAAAGGAAGTTCCCACTCACCCTAAGGTATAAAAACACCTTAAAAACACAGCTCATCCCTGAAAATCTCGATCTCATATCAAATCCCTAGCAATTCACCTGATTCTTCTTCCTTTCAACTCGGAAACCCTAGAAATGAGGGATTATGAACAAAGAGTGAGAAAAGGGGAAGTTTTGATACCATTTCAGATCAAATCAGAGGAGGGATGGAATCTTGACATGTGAGAGAAGATTCACCATGAAAGGCTATGCAAAGAAGCTAAACTTACTTGATTTCATCACATCTCAGATAGAGAAACCCTAAATCAGCAATTCCACCTCTTTCTCCTCTCAAACCCTAACTCTCCCTCTCTCTCTAGGATTTCATTTCTCTAGATTGAATCAAGAATTATGAGAGCTGCTAGTGTGTTAGGTTGACCATATAGAGCAATTGAGCTGCTTGGGTGAATTGTACATTGGCCCCTCACTAAACTTTTTCTTATTTCAACAGATTTTTCTATCATAAAAAAGTTACTGTAATTCGTGTATTTCAGAGATTAAACCTTCTCCAAAAATTATGATAACTTAGAATGTTGTGTATAATTGAGTTACAAAGATTCATTTAAAATTTTAGATCATTCTGAGCTACCATTATATAATTATAAATCAAATAGCGCACGGTTATCTAGAATTCTGCAAAAATGTCAGTTGAAGAGAAAATGCCCCAGAATGCCCGTGCAAGGTGCCAGGGCCGTGCCAAGATGGACACAACATGACCATGCTATCCAAGACTAGATACCATTATCATTTTCCTTTGCTTACCTCTCTCATTCCTCTCCAACATTGGCTTGTTGGGTAAAAACCCTAATTTCAGCCGACTAGGGTTATATTTCTCAAACCCTAATTTTTCAAAGTAAAAGAACACTTAAAGTTCTTATTAGGGTTAAAACATCATAATTGAATTATCATCATTAATTAAATTTAAGCAATGATCAATCCAATTAAGAATGTAATCATCCAGGTAAACCCTAGTTTACCAATAAAGCTCAGATGCAGTCATAACAATTCTTCCCCCCTTATAATTTTTCATCCCAGAAACATAAACGTGCAAGAAAAGTGCATTCAAGGTCTATTTTAAGCTTGTGAAATCTTACATGTCATTATATTCTTGTATTTCATACTTGAATGCAATTTTCAACATTAAGTCCTTTAAATCTTTACTAAATCACAACATCTTTGAAATAGTTCTCAATAATAACAAACAAATTCTCTATGCCACAATCAATCATAGGATAGAGAGATAAACAACCATTTCAATATTTTCATATTCTTGAGGTGTTACCTCAACATTGATAATCTGATCCAACTATTTCAATTCATACGGCTCAATATGTACTATTGTTATGTATTACCTCTAAGTCACAAAAGAGAGCTCACCATGTTGGTTTGAATTTCACTATTGTGCTACTCAAATAGCAAAACAGTCTTGAGTTGAAAGACTAGATTCAACAACAATTGTACAATACCACTCACGGCATCCCCAATGGATCACAAATGCATAAGGTGAAGCATTGCCATCACATACCATACTATGCTCAAGTATGAGCCCACACATAATTCAAGGTGTAACCATTAGGTTATAGCATACTAGGGTTTCAACAACAGTAATAGAGTACTCCATGATTGTATTAGTCATTCAAGGACTATTCATACCCAATTACCATCACTTAGTTATATTAAAGCTAGGTATAGCAAGCTATACCTCATTAGGGTTACATATCAATACAATATGGTTATCATACCTTCTATTCATATGAGTGAATAGGTAAGACTATCTTATTCAGGGTAACCCTCCATTTGTTCCATCATCATTCAACCCATATCACCATACCACAATTGTACAATACTAAGATGGATTACTGGTATGAATGACTACAACTATCAGAAACCTTTAATTAACATATTGCTTGCACATTTACACTGAAATCATGCGTAGAACCAATTTACATCCCTTAATATACCTTCAACAAATTATACTTCTAAAAACAAATTCACATATTACTAAAATCCATTGCTTTCTCGTATCTCTCTCCTCATTCATTACTACTTACTTTTTGCTACTTATCCTTCTCATTTTAATCATGTAGATTAAACATCCCTAAAATTGAAACATACAAGGTACAAATAGATTATTCATCATTCTTTCTATCACTGCAAGAATTTATTTCATATCACACTTCTCATTTTGTATTTCTCCTTTTATTCAAAACACACCTCTTATATTTCAAATCTATTTCTTATCCTTTGCTCTGAATCATTTCCATATTGTTTATCTACCTTTCAGATTAGCTACCTTTAAACCCTGGATTACTATCAATGCTAGTTTACTTCTCATAGTGCAAATTTCATGATCTTGTTTTATAGAGATGCTAGTATTCAAGGGAAAATCACCAGTGACAACCCTTGAACTACTATGACTCTAAAAATTCTAGGGTTTGGTCCTTATCAGTAGCATGATGTTATTATGGTGTGACTTTGCTCTCTTAATTTGAAATTCAAACTTTCGATCTCACAAGTTTTACTAAAGTCTTCCTTATCTTGTCAATTGAATTTCCTTTCTCTTACTTGGCCATTCAGATAAATTACATTCTCAATTTACCCTGCTAGGGTTTCATCATCATATTGTATATCATTATGACATTCACTAGATGTCTCTACCATGGTGGTTATGCATCATATATGATTCATTTTCTTATCACTTCATTCCCACATTTCTCTCATTAAGGAAGATTTGAAAGAGAAGATGATTTTGAGTCTTAGACTTCTTATCTTCAAATATTCCCTTAATACATTTGTCGTATGTAGGTTTAATTAGTTATCAACAAGGATACTTGACTAACTAGGACTTGATTGAATCTCTCACCTCTTTCTTTTATAATCTATATTACTCCATCATGTTTCAAACCCTTCCTTACTTTCCATAATCCTCTTACCATGTACTACTCTTCCACCTGTCATCTTTAACTTCTAATTTTTTCTTCTTCTCATGATCATGTTGCTTATTCATGTGTATGATCATGTATACCATGTTGCGCATATTTATTTTTATTCTTCTACTAATGTGAAGTGGAAAATCTAAATCAATAATCTCTCTACTAGTTTCAACTCATGTTTAATACATTACATATCCTTCATTTTAAATCAAACGACTCATGCATGGGTGAAACATAGTTTCTCTTTCAATCAAGTTTTTCCTTCTTGAATATAATCTACCTTTGTATGACTTATTCATTTATTTAGCTACACTTTTGTTCTTCTTTTAGAAACTAGTTTGTTGTTCTATAGAGACTTGGAATCCAAAGGCAGTAAGGATGAATGTATTAAAATTATCAATAAAGGTATACATTCCATGCTCTCAATTACATCATAACCCTCATTCCTTAATCAAGCTCATTATTTCCAACATTTCTCTTTGTTTCAACTAAGTTTCTTATCCTAGTTTTATGATTTACATGCTCATATAGTTCTCTTCACTTTAACTCTTCTGAAGACTCTTCACTTATATTTACTTATTGTCTATTTAACTCTTTTCTTCTATTTTCCCTTTGCTTTGGAGTACATAAAAACATTGTACTCGATTATATGATCCATTCCTCATGATTGATTCTTACGATCTTGGCCCTTACATACTTTTCTCATATATATTTTTTCCATATTTCATATTTAAAGTTCATATAATACTAATAATTAAACTTAATCTGAACCTTATGCCATGTTACTTTATTCCCAATTAAGGATTTCTCATATGAGGCCCCAAAGTTGGATCTCAGATATCAGTTCCAACTGATTCTTAGCTATTCTAATATTTCCCATATGTTTCAACATCTTAGTGTATGTACATTCTCACTATGATGTGTGTCTAATTTATCCAGGGTCTACTCTTATTATATATTTTTAATAGGAGTCATTAGATCCCAGTAATGCACCCCGCCAGCCGGATCAAGCCGAACCTACAGTCCTGAAGACAAGAGCTACTCAAGATTAACCAACTCCTAATTATTTCAAAAAAAATGTGGAAAGAATATCTACTTAGGGCAAGCTCATTCAAACATAACTTCTGGTCTACTTGATACAAAGAATATAAATAATAACTGAATCACTTCATGATACACAACAATATAAAAGAACCATATATATTCTACAAACTGATATTATGAATTCATACATATAAGATCATTTCTATTGATCTCCGATCAAAGAAGCAATATAAAACAAGAGTTGCATCACATTCTATTCTTATGCTCAATCTATTTATTTCTTTCTAGTCTTCTAACCCTAATATTTCTAGGGTTCCTCTCTAGCCCATCCTTCCACCGTATACCTAGCCAGGGTATACATGAAAGAATAGACATAGTAGCTTGATACTGGTTGATCCAAGTACTCAGATACCAGGCCAGGATATCCAAATGCTCAAATCCCCAAAGCTAGCATCATAACATCTCCTATCTGCTACACTTATGACTCTAACTTACTAACTTAATGGTCCCGTACAACTCAACCTAAGCTCTGATACCAAGTTGTCACACCCAGATCCCATGATTACCACTAATCATGAGATTAGGGGATGACTATGAGGATTACACTTAATACAAAGTTCACTCCTGACTTTTCCTTTTTATTTCAAACTCTTTGTTTTCTCGCATTCAATCACATAAACAAACTTTACAAGAGAATTAAACTTTTATTACTCTAATATGATCTCGAAATTAATGATACACATCCATACATTCATTACATTTCTCACACTTCCATGTACATATTACATGACAATCATTTGCATTCTCTCTTATTAAGGAAACAAACATACAAACATCATTTACAACTCTCTCACATCTATAAAAGGACATAGAGTGACATGGACCGACTGAACTTAACTAATCTCATACTTAACTCATGTGGTAGATCTACTCTGATGCGTTGACCTTCTTCAAGTCCACGTGGTTTCCCTAAAAAATTTTAGTAGAGGGGTGAGCCTACTCACTCAGTGAATGAGTACTTCAAAGAAACAGTCTAAAGCACTGATATAATTACAGATATACCTTTGAGCAACTGATATCAATTATAACAGCAGTAATTACTACACTGATCAGATCTAAAACAATATAGTTAAAATAACAGAGAATGTAAATATTGCATTTAAAGAACAACTACTATGAAAATGTACTCAAATCTTTCTTAACTCTTTTTATTTATAAGAAACTCTTTAAACCTATATGATCATATTTTAGCTTATGCCCTGATCATATGCAATGCACTCTACATATGAAGACTCGTAGTGCACTACGATCTCACCGTACAAGACTTAGCCGACACACCCAGGAATGCTAAGTCTGACTACGTCACTGGTCTGCAACAGTGTAATTCACTCTGGCCTCTGGACTCCTCCTCTAACCTGAGCACACAGGCGGAGAGTTAAGCCACCTATTGTCTTTTCTGTACTTTGGTGCCACCATGATCTCTGGTTGATGTTGGACACTACATACTGTATTTTTAGGAGACTTCCACTAGGGCTTCGTTCCCCCCGTACTACCTATTAGTACGTTCTGACCCCCTGTACTGGACACTGCCAGGGTTAGGTCGTTTCATCCCTAAGGCGCAGACCTCTCATAGGGATTCTACGGTGTTCAGGGCTCCTGAGTCTATTATAACTTGATTATATCTTTCTCTTAGACTGATTTCTTTAAACTATGTATCTTACTGACTACTTAGACTACTAAACTGAATTCACTGATAATACTGAACTGAATTCTTAACATATTGTTTACCCTTTTCTTAGGGTTTCTCCTTACTCGTGCACATATAGCATTTCTCATGTATTCAAACATATATTATGTCTACTAAATAAGTATTCTCATTCAACATTTCACACATATATGCATGGCATCAATAACATCCCAATATAGGGCATGTCATATCTCTCCACTTGCAATAGCATAATAACTTATCATTTCATGACAAGTATTTGAATTAGAGAATTCGAATTTCATAAACAAATCATACATGCATATAAGATAATATTCAGCTAAAAGCCCACAATATCACATTAATCATCTTAATCAACCATTCAATACTAAATTAGATATGTATACTTTTAAAAGCATACTAGATTGGGTTTCCAACCTTGATTAGTTGCTATTCACGGGATATGTATTATAAAAATCAGAAACTCTATTGTCTATATATCAAATCAAAGAGGTCAAACATGTAGAATTGAATGCACTAGGAACATAGGTAAGATCAATTGAGCTTAAATCTGAATTTCAGCTATAATGTTGTTCAAGAACCCGAATAACTTAATAATTCAGATCTTCAGAAGATTCTCAATCAACTTATAAATTCCCTATTATTCAAGATATATGGATATCTATATCCATTCCATCATATAAACAATTTCAGATCATAGTTAGAACACAGCTTGAAGTATACTATAAACTGAATTAAAAAAGAATTCTTTCCATTTATTGTCATCTAGGCAGAAATCGAGAATATCAACTAAATCATCTAATTGAGTAAAATTGATTAAATAAAGTCTATCATGTCAAGAAAATCCCTTCAAATGGATTTCACGATATCTATTTGTAAATATCCAACTTTCCTCGCATCTAGGGTTTCACCCTCTTTACTGAGATATCAAACAAACACTATTCACCTTAAATGTAATCCAAGATAGTTTCTGACATATATGTACTATGAATTGAGATAAACAATCATTCATAACCAAGGGGATCCAGATAAACAAATTTCTCTATTTAATTATACAACAATTTCAATCATAGACAAATTCCCTATATTTCAGTTTACTCTTATAACCTTTGTGAATACTTAGGGAATTCTCATTAGGATATATTGTATACATTTATAATGTGATTTTATCATCTTAAATTCATCCAAATAGAGGAAGAATCCATTTCATATCATTTTGCAACAACTTAGATCAAACAGACAATTCAGGGTTTGTAGTCGCATGCTAAGCAATTGAAGATTATGGATGATTTAACAAATTTTCGTGCAATATACTATTTAAAGGAAGTTCCCACTCACCCTAAGGTGTGAAAACACATTAAAAACGTAGCTCATCCCTGAAAATCTCGATCTCATATCAAATCCCTAGCAATTCACCCGATTCTTCTTCCTTTTAACTCGGAAACCCTAGAAATGAGGGATTCTGAAGAAAGAGTGAGAAAAGGGGAAGTTTTGATACTATTTTAGATAAAATTAGAGGAGGGAAGGAATCTTGATATGTGAGAGAAGATTCACCATGAAAGGCTATGCAAAGAAGCTAAACAGACTTGATTTCATCACATCTCAGATAGAGAAACCCTAAATCAGCAATTCCACCTCTTTCTCCTCTCAAACCCTAACTCTCCCTCTCTCTCTTGGATTTTATTTCTCTAGATTGAATCATGAATTATGAAATATTCTAGTGTGTTAGGTTGACCATATAGAGCAATTGAGCTGGTTGGGTGAATTGCACATTGACCCCTCACTAAATGTTTTCTTATTTCAACATATTTTTCTATCATAAAAAAGTTACTTTAATTCGTGTATTTCAGAGATCAAAACTTCTCCAAAAATTATGAGAATTTATCATGTTGTGTAGAATTTAGTTATAAAGCTTTAATTAAAATTTTAGATCATTCTGAGCTACCATTAAATAATTAAAAATCAAATAGCGCACTGCTATCTAGAATTCTGTAGAAATGTTAGTTGAAGAGAAAATGCCCTAAAATGCCCGTGCAAGGTGCCACGGCCGTGCCAAGATGGACACAACATGGTCATGCTATCCAAGACTAGATACCATTTTCATTTTCCTTTGCTTACCTCTCTCATTCCTCTCCAACATTGGCTTGTTGGGTAAAAACCCTAATTTCAGCTGACTAGGGTTATATTTCTCAAACCCTAATTTTTCAAAGTAAAAGCACACTTAAAGTTCTTATTAGGTTTAAAACATCATAATTGAATTATCATAATTAATTATATTTAAGCAATGATCAATCCAATTAAGCATGTAATCATCTAGGTGAACCCTAGTTTACCAATAAAGCTCAGATGCAGTCATAACACTGGTTCCGCCGTGCAATGGAGCCGCTTGTGTCCGCGTTTCAAGCAACGGAAACAGACAACTCTAGAAGCATGGTGGTGGTCCTGGATGGAAGCCACCGTCTATACCACTGCCACCATCGCACTCCCATAGGCAGGTGTTGACATCGCTGCCCTTAGAGGGACACAAATGGAGCCCACCCAGAAGAAGTCTCCCTGTCACTGTCAATACCATCTGCAACCTCTCGACCCAAAGCCGGATCATCACGGCCCAAACCAACTGTTTGAGGCAAAAGCTCAAACACCATACAATCATCCTCCATGACCCTATGGCTCTCTCCTTCCTTGTCTATCACCACGACCAACAGGTCATGCTCAAGCTCAATGGAAGCCTCAGCCCGCTCTTCAGCATCGCGCCCACCAACATCCGCCTCCTGCCAAGCCACGCCCGTTGGGGTGAAGCCACCCCCATCAGTAGCTCGTGGAACATGTATGCCTTCCCTAGCAGTAGGGATGTCGCTCGACGGCACGACGACAGTCGTGGGTGTCGTTGGGGGCGAGATCCCTGTAATCCCCCAAACCTCCTTCTCCGCCTTCAATGTGTCCCTAAAAGTCGCGGCAGAGTCGCTCAGAGGCAGGATGGGGGGGAAGAAGGGGAGCAGAGCAGGAGGGACCAGGACCATGGATGGTCATGGTGCGCCGTTGGCCTTTGAATTTGCCAAGACATCAGGAGATACACTTATGCTCACCGTGAGTGCACAGGGGAGCCCCTCCTGTAGAATCTTGGTCTGCCGTCGTCGTCTACCACCAGAGTGGTGGCCTATAAGGCCGAGAGCTACCGCTTGAGTGCTTCTGCACTTCCCCCTGTTGGTGCGCAGCTCCGGGACGCCTTGCTCTCGCTGCCACCCCTAGGGCGCATCCAATTCTTCACATCCTGGCTCTCACACCAAGCCACATCCCATATGTTGGGAATGAAAGTCATCTAAGTAAGAGCACATACATTGGCAAAATGCTGAAGGGTTCAACATGTAAGACTTAATGAGAGAAAATGTGTCGATGATCCATGGAGTTAGTCACTCAGGTTACTAGTGTCCCAATTCTTATGAAGAATAGGAACACATGGATAGATGTCATGTGCGTTCACAATTGGATCTGTCTTGAATTCAATGTTATGTACTTATCCTGTTATCTCGTATGTGTTGGACATGACAAGAAGATATCCAATAATCTCTTATAAATTTGACATAACGAGAGGATATCAAGTCATCTCATATGTATTTGACATGATGAGAAGACATATATATACCTACCTAGCAATCTCATATGTACTAGACATGACAAGAGGGTATATGTCGGATACCAGTGAGAGTCACTAAACTACCATAAAGAACATCCTTAGGTGCTTGTGAAGCACTTAAAGGATTGGTTCCTTGGTTATGGTAATATAGAAGAATTGGATGTAAAGGGTTACACCCACGCAAGCTTTCAAATTCACAAAATAATCGCAATCTAAGTTTTTGTTTGGCAACAAACGAGGATTGTAAGCTAGAAAGAGTTCTGAGCTTATGACAGTTGTTTGAATCTATAAAAGAAGTCGAGTATATCTATGTTATAAGAACAATAGAGGATATTGTATGGATCAAGAAGTTCATACATATGAACTTATGTGAGGTTCCAACCATTGATGACACGATAAAAATATTGATGACAACAATGGAGCTACTAGTTATGCTGGGAATTTCAAATAACATACTATGACATCATTTCCATTTCATACGAGTAGTCGTACATCTAAGAAATGTGAAAATTGCAAAATATTGACTCAAGTCAACATAGAGGCAAGATAACGAGGTGTTCTCATCTTAACCCAGAGCATTAAACCTATATCAATTGCATGATACATTTAATAAATTATTAAGACAAGCCAACATACATGTATGTTTCAAGTGATGTTCTCCAGATAAACCCCATAAGATCTTGTTGTCGTTCCAAATAGCGATGCTGATTGAATCACTATAAAGTTGGAAGAAGTGCTCCCATATAGACATGGTGTATGGACGACAAAAGAAGAGGTGACGACAAATCATGTTGTTGACATAAAAAAGAAATATGGGTCCTAAAAAACCTCTAGAACACCAATTATAACAAAGGAGGAGCTTATCTAAACAAATCAACCAAGTAAGTGTCAACATCTTTTAAGGACATTTCATATGTCAGAATTTGACCCCTATCTAAGGAGCAATACCAAAGTTTATAAAATATACATAAGCATTACAACTTCGAATTTCTCATTCAGTATATAATTGATAGGTTTTGATGTTGAAGGTAAGAATCTCTCTTATAGACGTAACAGTAGCCTATGAAAATTCAAAACCAAACTGAACTCAAACTAGATCCAATACATCCCGAATTGACTTGAGATTAAGTGAAACCTATACTAAATGCCAAAATACCCATAATACTAAATTTTTTTGTTTTGGTTAGTTTGTTTTGTTTATGTCGAGATTGAAATCCAAAAAAATCATATGCTACTAAGAAAAAAGTAATAACGATTACTTAATTTAATAAACAATTACCATATATTAGCTATATATTTGGTTGGTCTTATTTCTTTTGTTTCTTATCGGGGAACAAAGTAGTAGTACAGGGGTTTAAAAAAACAACAGTAGTATAGGGACCACATCTTCTGTGCCTATATCCCGCTCTCTATTCCCACACTCTCGTCGGTGGTCAGTTGACCCTCTCGTATCACACATCACTCCCTCCCTAGACAGTGCTGCCGCTCTTCATCTTCCTCCACTGCCTCGTCTTCCTTCACCTCCAAGGCTCCAACCACCCCCACCCAAACGCAAGATCGCCGACGTCTCTGCCCCCTGCTATCTCGGTAGGTTGCTCGCGATCAAGGAGCCCAGTCATCTTCTTCGACAACTTCCACTTCTTCTGCTCTGCCTCCTGCAACCCCAGCCAAACTCAAGAACCAATAATCATCCCCGGCGAGGTTCCCACCCACCCATCTTCCACCATGGTGGATGCTAAGCACTACCACCGCAAAGCCCAGCAGTATTTCTCAATGACAAGTCGGAAGGGAGCTCCACCCTCCCACATTCTGCCACTTAGTGGCGGAACCAGAAAATTACACTAAGGGGGGCTGAAATCATATATGTGTACATTTTAGCACAGAGGGGGGGCTGAGCCAAAAATGTTGTTCCCATTGAGAATGGAACCTGCATCATTTGCTTTAAAAACCAAGCCATATACCACTCCAGCTAGTCCCACTCTTTGAAATTTATACGTATTTAATGTATTTATTTATACTTTAAGCTATACTTAATACTAAAAAAGATAACTATTTGTATTAGTTTTTTGGGGGGAGGGGGGGCTAAAGCCCCGACAGCCTCCCCCCTAGTTCCGCCCCTCCACTGACGTCAAGTGCCTCGTCAACAACTTCTCCAACCGCGACATGCATAGTCTTACCCGAGCGCCAAGCGAAGGCAAGCCACAACCCCTCCTAACCCCACCTTCTAAATCTGTCTTTCCACCCGCCCTTCCTCCCCTTCTGCCCCTACCTTTGCCTGGTTCTAGCTTCGGCCTCGTCTGGTTTCTGTAGCTCCCGGCGTCTCTCTCTGCCAGTATCTCTCATTGTATCTCGATGTCTTCTCTCTGGTGTTCACAGGAGGAGGCGCTTGATCGGCAAGAAACTGTGGTAGTGCCAGCGCCGCTGACAATGTCCCCGACAAGGACGCTGCCGAGGTTGAGGCGGGAAGGGCGGCCGTAGGCGGGAGGGAGGGACAACATCAGCAGCGGATGCACAGAGGCAGGTAACAGGTGATAGATTCTTATTCTTATCCTCTTATGCTTACCCCGCCATGTCATATCAATCATCCTTCCGCCTCCTTCTTTCTGCGGATACTTCCGATTCTTGGTGTTTTTCAACCAATTGGGGGTTTTCTACTGAAGTAGCTCAGCTATCACCCGAGATCATAGGGAAAATAGAGGGAATCTTGAGTGATAGAGCCCGTTACTTCTTCACCTCTCCCTATCTCGCTTTCCCCTCACACCGAGAACCGATTGCTTCATTACGTCAGCCTTTTATTTGTATTATCTCTTCTGGTAAACAGAGAATGCTAGTTCATCCTCTGGGGGTGGGTTTCAGTTGAGATCATTCATTCACATGCCTCTTTGCTTGCTCTTTATCCACAGGCAATTCTAGCCTTTGGTTCTAGCTTCTTGAAGGATCCTTGAGCTGGTTGTAGCTTCTTAAAGGATCCTTCCATACAAACTGAGTTTTTTTTTTTTTTCAACCACAAAAACACCTTTACAACTCCTGCTTATACCAGCGCAGGTAGCATCCCTTACACCCTTCAAAAACCAGAAAAACCACCCCGCCTACTCCACCTGAATGTATGGGATACCACGTCTTTCCATCAACAACATGCCCTTGATCTTCCTTGGCAACACCTCTTGTGCAGAACAGACATATACATCATCCAAATGCTGACCCCATTTCCCCAGCTCCCTAGGGATCGAGTTAATGGTCTTATGAACCAAACTACCAATAATGTTATCTTCTATAATCTTACTTCTTAATTCCCTGATGATGTGCACCGCCTTCCATGGAGCGTCAGCCCGTCCCCATAACATATCCACCGTTCGCTGGTCATCGATCTCCATGTAAGATATCTTCAGAAACTTGTCCTCCGAGATCTTCAACCCAATAATACATGCCTGAATGAAAGCAAGGGAATAGGATTCCGCTTGCAGCCAAGCTCTAAAGGCAACAATCACCTGACCTTTCGAGTTTCTAACAACGCCTGCAGCCCACCGGTGAGAAATACCCTCCGGGTCATTTGCCTTCCCTACCGTGATATTTAACTTCAAGTTATGGATGTCCGGAGGTTTCCAAAGAATGGTCTTAATCTCTCTGATTCTCCATCTAGGCTCTTTCACCCCATAGGACTCTAAAGCTTTATGGAAATCCGGATGTTCTTTATGGATGAAGGTGCATTTCTGTACCATGCCATTAATTCTATACAACAACATCTCCCATTCAACCCCGAGGTTCTTCTTAGCATTCTCGTACTTAGCTTTGCACCTTATCCTCCATATGCTTTCCACGATGAGCACTACCATCCTACTCCCAAGCCATCTCCTAGCTGACGGCGATGATCTATGTGCACACCAAGAAAGCAGACTATTAAAATCCTTCGGAGCGGGCTCCATGATCAGGTTCTCAAAGTTCTTCCAGAAGAAGCTGGCCAAATGACTCTCGAACACCAGATGAGAGGCATTCTCCCCGCAATGTTCCTCACAGCAGAAACATATAGATGCGAATTGAATATTACATCTCATAATATTATCATCCGTGGGAATAGCTCTATGTATCATCTTCCAAACTAGGGCACTAGCTCGAGGACAATCCAACTTCCACAGATTATTAAGGTTCTCCGAACCCCTGTCATCATACTCTCCAAGCACCTTCTTCACAGAGCGAATGTTAAACCTGCCATCTTCAGTCATCGTCCACATGATCTTATCTTCCTCCTGTGAAATAAACACCCCAGATCTTTTGATAGCATCCAGACCTTCTGCATCGACTAACGTGTTAAGGAGCTGCCAGTCCCACCCATCCACTTCATCCCAAAAATCTTTCACCAAGAAAACCGTATTCCTATCTTGCCTATGTAATGCATGATCCCTAAGCCTGCAATCACACCATAGGGCATCCCAAAATGACACATCTCCTCTTCCTACAATCCAGCGACTTCTAGGGTATATAAGCGGGAAGGTATCCCACATCTTCTTCCATTGGGGCGAAGCCACTGACCCCTTCTTCAACATCGGCGGATAACCTCCTGATCTATGTCCTTTATTAGAGTGATATTTCTTCCTGCAGAAAGAAGCCCACAGCGAGTCTCCTGTAATCACTTCCCAGCACGCTTTTGCCACAAACGCCTTGTTCAAGAGCTGCATAGAATGAAAACCCAGTCCTCCCATATCAGCAGGTTTCGAGACCTTATCCCACGCCACCCACGCTCTTCTCGAGAGATTGTTTCTGTCTGTCCAAAGAAAGCGCGACATCGCCTTTTCCATAGCCTTACAAACCGAAATCGGGATGCCAGCAGCCGACGAAGAGTGGATAGCAGTACTCGATAGGACGTGTTTGATAAGCAACTTTCTACCTGCAAACGAAAGTAGCCGCGCCTTCCACGAAGCAATCCTACTTTGAATCTTCATAGTAAGGTACTCAAAATCTTTGTTTTTAACTCTTCCAAGAGCAATCGGCACTCCCAAATAGGTCATTGAATCAGAACACTGATCAATACCAGTCTCCCTAACCGTTCTTTGCCTGATCGTCATATCAGTGCTGCCCAGAATGCACATCGATTTGCTTCTATTTATCTTCTGCCCAGTAGCTAGTTCATATTCCTCCATCACCTGTTTCACAATCTCTGCAGAACCATTCGTAGAAGCAAGCAGAAGGATGAGATCATCGGCATACATCAGCACCGGAGGAGCTATCCCTCCTCCCCTAGTATAGAAGGCATCAATCACAGCTTCCTCTTGTAAATGTACCAGACGCCTCGCCAGCATATCCTCAAAAATAATGAAAAGAGAAGGAGACAACGCGTTTCCTTGTTTCAAACCTTTTTTAAAAGGGAAGAATCCCTCCGAATAATCACCAATGGAAACCGTCATCCAGGCCTCTTTGAAGAAGCTGATGCAGAGATCGATCGTGTCTTGAATGAATCCATATTTCTTCATAACCTTTTCTAAAACCTCCCAGGACACCCGATCATACGCCTTTGCCATGTCTAGCTTAATCATCAAGTTCTGTTTATGAGGACCCTGTTTGATGTCGTGCGCCAGCTCTTGAAGGAGCCTAATGTGATGGGAGATATCTCTATTCTTGACAAAAGCCCCTTGAAAGGGGGAGATGATCTTTGGCAGCAACACAGCCATCCTGTTATTCACGACTCTAGCAAAGATTCTCAAGGCAATGTTCTCGATCGAAATCGGCCTAAAGTCCTTCATAAGATCCTTCGGGGAATCGTTCTTAGGCAACAACACCATCCGACAGCAGAACAGACTCCTGTGGCACCGACTTCTCCGAAAGAATTCGCCCACCATCTTCATAAAATCATCCTTGATATAATCCCACATGTACGTGAAGAAAGACAAGGTGAAGCCATCCGGGCCCGGTGTACAAACTGAGTTAGAGATTTTCAAGCTGCAACACACAACATGAAGTGATAAACAATCACATCAGGAGTCACTAAAAAGTAATAAGCACAAAAAAGGCCAATAGTCATATCAAGCATGAGAATAGTCAAAAGACTCGAGATACAGATGCATCATCAACATCTCAAGTCTATAGTAAGATAACATCAATAATCTGTCATGCGACTCATCAACGTTAATCCAATCAGTGGCAATCAGATCAAAATTCAGCCACCTCAAAAAACGGATGGAAATTATTGTGCTAGCTGAAATGCTAAATTCTACACTTATAATTCAACTATATGATACAATGAAAGTATCACACTGGCTTTGAGGCCTCAAGATACATCTAACATACACCAAGCCATTCAACCCATGGTGCTCCAATGTATTCGCCTCTTTTGGAGTGGAGATGATAAAAATCACTCTAGTTTCTCTTATAACCACATGGCTGTAAGTTTGGTTCAAGACAAACCACAATCTTCTTAATATTAGGAGCCTCATCCCAAAAAATTTTCCACCATTCACCTACACAGTCAATGCGAGGTGCAATTTCAGTTAGAAACTACAATTTTGACCAATGAGATTATGGAAACTATCAATTATTAAAGAAATACCTGTCAATTTCTCATTAGTGAAGAAAGAGCTGATCTTCTTTGAAACTTGCCTTCTTAGTTTCTAAACTTCTCCAATACTTTTGTACTTTTTGTAACATTGAGAAACTTCCAAACATATTCTCTCAATCACATCATACAAACCGGTATCAATCTCAAGTTGGGTAGAGAAAGTAGCAATATGCAAATGTATATGCAATTGTTTGACCCATCTTTATTCCAATAGGGAGAGTATAATTTTTTCTTATCATCAAATAACTTTCTTATTGCCTCCTTGCCTATATCCATAAATACGTATGTACATAGATACATATATAACCGTTATTGTTTTTATAAAGGGGTATAGATACCCGTGATAACTATTGAATGTGAATATAAAGCTTAAGATAAAATGAAATGAAAATATTAGTGGTGCCAAGGTAGATATTCGTTCATGGCACTTGAAAGCCTTGTCCTCTTAGCCCTTGTGCTTCGGAGATAGAGCTATCGCTCTGATCGACATATTGATCTTTTCCCTCTCTAGAATGTCATTATCAGGAACCAACATGCTCCAATGCCAAGGGATGCGAGGGATGGAATTTAAACTATGTGAGTGCTAGGAGTTTATCAAATTGACAAATGGGAAAGCAAACTACCTTTGCATGATTATTGTGCACTCATCATGTTCTTCACCTTTAAAAATGTAATAACCACCAAAAAAATCACAAGCATCATTTATCCCTAAGATTTTCATTGTCATTAACCTAAGCCTTCCTTTTCTGCAATTCCATCTAATCTAATTCCTAATGTGGAGGAAACTTTACCATGTAAGATTCTAAGGCAGTTGAATATGCCTGGGAATTAACCAGTCTCCAGTTGAAAGGTAGTCTTTTTTAACCTTTACGATCACAAAATTTCACTTAGTATAGTAATAATGAGTTTACTTGTGTAGTTTGAGGGTTCAAATATCTTTTGAAAATGTTAACCCTAATGCTTGTCCTCAACTTTCGGTTCACAAACTACCTTCTCCACCATTAGATGTAGTCACCTATCTCACTTATCTTGTTTTTCGCTCAAACACAATTTTTTTCCTTTTAAAAGAATAAAATAAAGAAGCCATGTGGTGACTCCCCTTATCCATTTCTTCCCCTGCCCTTTGCCTTTTGCTTTACGCTAATCGGAACATATCATGAGATCTTGCAATCAATTTTTGGGTAAAACAATCACAATCAAATATAATAAGAGGAAATACTAATGCTACAATATACATTTTTGTCTACTAGGAACCTCCACCATGCAGGACCACTTTTGACCCATTCTAACAAGGTAAATCTAGGTTGCCCGATAAGTCCATGAGAAACACATGACCTTTTTAATTTCACAGTGGCCGACTACGTCATGCGTGAAATTTTGTTATGAGGAGTGCCTTTTCAGGAGTCGACCCTGTGTTCCTTTTATAGGGAGTTACTGAGCCGCATAACATGAGGCGCTCCTCGTCGATATCTATAATAATATATTATATGTACATATTACACAAAGTGGACTCATATGAGATATTACAACCCTAGGTCTTCTTTGTTGGGTCTCTCAACCTATAATTAGTGGGTGTCACTTTTTCTTTCTAAGTCTGTAATATTCAAGTTATATTGTGACATTTGATTCCTGATGCCTTTGATATCATGGATTATCAGACCATTTGTTTTTTCTTTTACTGAGTTTGTGGAATAAATTTATATTTTTTGAAGACTTTTCATTTTTGTTAGGGTATTAGTTGCATTTTACAAGATCATATCTATTGATGTCCCTCTCACATATCATATAATTCCTAAATAATGAAATTGGTAAAAAGATACTTCTGGCTTATATGGTCAAATTAACTTGGAAGTATTTTTTTTGGTCACCTATACAAAATGAGTATGTTATCCTTATAGGGTGTGACTATCTTTGAACCCCTTTTACATAGCATAAGAGCCTAAACAGTCGGTGTAAGCCTTACTAGGATGTAGTTCAATAATGTTTTATGCATGGTTTACGGATCATTTTTAGGTTTAACCATATAATATATGTATATCTAACTGTATACAAATAAATATACTTATGGGGGGAAAGAATATAGAACACATGTATTTATTGAGGTCGATTACATATCTAATCTTATGTTATGCATGGTTAGACTAACCTAAAATTATAGTTCAAAGTTTGCTATTTAGAAATGATCCTTAACGTTCTTGTTCTAGCTTCTTAAAGGATCCTTCCACACAAACCGAGTTAATGAATTGCAAGCTGCAACACACAACATGTAGCGATAAAAAATCACATTTGGAGTCATTAAAAAGTATTAAGCCACAAAAAAGGCTAATAGTCATATCAAGCATGAGATTGAGATAGTCAAAAGACTCAAAATACGAATGCATCATCAACATCTAAGTTCTAAAAGATATAGTAAGATAACATCAATAATCTGTCATATGATCTTTGTCCTTGCCTTCTTCCTCCATCGCCCACTCCTCATCAACATTAATCAAATCAGTGGCAATCAGATCAAAATTCAGCAACCTCAAAAGACAGATAGAAATTATTGTGCTAGCTAAAATGCTAAATTCTACACTTACAATTCAACTATACACCAATCCATTCAAACACACTGGCTTTGAGGCCTCAAGATACATCTAACATACACCAAGCCATTCAACCTGTGGTGCTCCAATCTATTCCTGTCTTTTGGAGTGGAGATGATCAAAGGCACTCTAGTTTCTCTTATAACCACATGGCTGCAACCTGCAAGTTTGGTTCAAAACACAAACCACAATCTTCTTAATATTAGGAGCCTCATCCCAAAACATTTTCCACCATTCACCTACACAGAGTGAACGCGAGGTACAATTTTAATTACAAATTACACATGACCTATTTTAATGGCGTAGTGGTTGACTATGCTACCAGTGGAATTTTGTTATGGGCAGTGCATTTTCAGGAGTCGAACCTGTGTTCCTTTTCAGGGAGTTAGTGAGCCACATAGCCTGAGGCGCTCCTCGCCAATAACTATAATAATACATTACATATTACACAAAGTGGACTCATACCATAGGTCTTCTCTATTGGGTCTCCCGACCTATTATTAATGGCTGTCATTTTTCTTTGTAAGCCTGTAATATTCTAGTTATATTGACGATATCGATATTTGATTCCTAATGCCTATAGATATCATGGATTATCACACCATTTGTTTTTGCCGTTCCTAAGTTTGCGCCATGAATTCATTTTCTTTTGAAGAATTTTCATTTTTATTAGCGCATTCGTTGCATTTTACAGGATTATAGTTTCTATTAACGTCCCTCTCACATATCATATAATTCCTAAATAATGAAATTGGAAAAAAGATACTTCTGCCTTACATGGTAAAATTTAGTTGGAAGTAATTTTTTAGTCACATATACAAAATGAATATGTTATCCTTCTAGGGTGTGACTATCTTTGAACCCCTTTTACATAGTATAAGAACCTAAACAGTCATACTAAGCCTTACTAGGATGTAGTTCAGTAATGTTTTATTTATGTATGATTTACAAATCATTTTTGGGTTCAATCATGTAATATATGTATAACTAAGTGTATACAAATAAATATACTTATGAGGGGATATGAATATAGAACACATGTATATATTAAGGTCAATTCAATATTTAATCTCATACTATGCATGATTCGAATAACATAAAGTTACAGTTCAAACTAATTGGAAATGATCCTTAATGTTGATGTTCTTTGTATAGTATGATAGGGTTATTTTAGAGGTAATGTCTGAATTTTACACTTAGCTTTTTCTTTTTTCTCTTTTTCTTTGTATTTTCTCCTTTTAACTCATCTTGCAGCCCAACCCTTCCCGACTCACCATGTCTTGTATTGTAGTTGACATAGGTGATGGCGACCTTGGGGTATGGATTGTTGTGCCCAATGATCACTTTCTAGAGAAGGTTATTGTGGGCCTTGAACTAGTAGTCGACGTAAACTAGCTATTGATATTGTATCAACTGGAAGACCACGCGATGAGCACTATAATGGGATAGGAGGCTCATTGCAATCTCAGAATGTGGAGCCTCGTACCAGAACTCTCCATTAATGGCAAACAAGGAATGTCTAGATTTTGTTGCCCTTGTCATATCTGTAGAGTAGTTTCATAAATTGATCAACTAGGTATAAATTGTTGACTTTTGCAACTAGGAGAACTCTTCGGCGTGGATACGATGAAAAGGGAAAGAACATATAGGTGGTGATGTCTAACTCCTCGTCTGGAGATTGGATTCTTCCCCACACGTTTGTAGATTATTGAGACCATCTCTATCTTGTTGTGATTGTAGAAACCGAAGCATATTTTTCTATGATCATTCACATTGAAAAATAAAATCCATGCTTTTCTATCGCAGTAGTATGACTTGATGAAGGCATTGATGGTTCCACAACCTCTTGCTCTTGACCACAACAATGGTCACCTTCCCTAGCTTGGCAGAACTGTAGAGACACATCGACGTGTGCATTACTTTCGTAGGGGGACCTAGAGTCTGTAAGAAGGTTGTATCTAAGTATTGATACATGATTACCAACTATCCAAAGACAAGCTTCCACTTTGCTACAAGATATCTTTTTCCAGAGCACATGTATATGATATACAAATCCTAAGTAGTTGCATTCTGTGATCATGTTGTTGGTTGTACAACACCTGTCTAGGTGGTGGCATGAGAAGTAGACCCAATGATCCATGATACTCCTTTGTCACACAGTTCACATATCTCTATAACCTATATAATGGAGCGGTTACCTCCGGTACTGAAGTTAGAGTTGGAGCAATGGACGAGCATAACTTCATTCTGGCTTTCTAGTAGACATGCCTCCCTAGTTGAGTGCCATCTATGGTGTAGTGTGCCTCCTTCACAAAGAAACCTTTCGCTTCACAACACCGCACATCTACCGGCACGCAACGTACTCCACCTCCTTATGACACTGTTCCATCACCTTCTAGAAGCAACACACCATCACACGACATTCATCTTTCTACTAGGGCTTCCAAAATATGAGCAAACAGGGTGAATGATCGAGCTATAAAAAAGGAGCTTGATTTTGTCACTTTATGTTAAACCAATGGCATTGTAGACTCATCTTGATTTTGACTCGTTATGTCGATCCACTAACATTACATACTCTAGGACCTGAGGGGCCGTATGGGCTCATTTTCTAGGAAGAGCAACCTTTCTTGCTCATTTGTCACATGCGAGAAGGTAATCAAAATCTTGAATGATAAGCATGTCATAATCAAAGTTAAAAAAAGTGACTGGCAACCTCATTAAAGAAGGCTTAGATGCATGATTTGTGGTGTCCTAGAGGATTACACTGATGAATTCAAGAACCATGACACCTAGAAGATGCTCATCAATGAGAAAAAATTCCATACAATTCTAGCAACACATCATAAATTCGAAACCCAACATTGAGTGAGCTTCACAATTGAAGTGAACATTTTCTATCACAATGGGGGAATTGAGTGGCACAACTCCATCAGAGGCTTCGTGGATGTACCCCGAGACTATTATAAACGATCGAAGTTACTCCAGATGGCTCCGATGATGTCTACCTTGTTGTCGGGGTCGAGACAGTGCCCACCAGTTGGTAGTTACCTGACTCACTGGAAGACAATCAATAAAGGTCGCTACTTACTTCCTTAGGATCATGCGGAGGTACATGGGCAGATTTTTGAAGGTCCGAAGGCTTGTAGATGAGAGGAATAGGGAGGGAAAGGAGAAACAAGGGTAAAATTGGGGAACATGGAGATCGGTGTGGACAGACCACAAAAACTTGAAACCCTAGTATATATTTATAGCCAGTGCTTTTAGGATGATGTATGGAAGACTAAGGAAGGGAAAATAGAGGGAAAGATGAAAGAGAGAGAGAGAGAGTAGGGGAAATGAGAGGCATTGTGTGCATGTTTTCAAAGAAAAACGGAAGGTAGGAGACACTTGACGAGCCGTCCGGTCAGAATCTAAGGGCCCATATGAGATCCAAAGCCAAACACGTGTGAGACAGCCAAAACATTAGGGTACTAGGTAAAATAGACCGCATGACATATAAAACCATAGAAAAACCAAGAAATAAACTCGCACGACAATATTGATAGTATTAACCCATTTAAATAACATTTTAGGGCCATTTTATCATATTTTAATTGTTTGAGAGCTTAAATAAAACTCAAATAGTACCAAATTTGACACATACTAAATGAGACCCAAGGAGTAAGATTTTGAACTTAGATTTGGGTTTTGAAGCTCCCTTTTATGATTTTGAATACAATTAGGGTTTAGACTCTTTACTTTTATATATATTATAATATTACATTATTTTCATCCATATTTGGTCAACTCTAAGGAACCTATATCACTAGCCTTTTAATCATGAAATAGGGTAAGATCCTAGATTTTAGTTCGTTACAGATACTCAACTTCATCAGTGACTATAACATTACCCTACCTTTGAATCTGTGATTGGGGACAACATTACCAGATGCCATGCCAACCTACATGCGTCCTCTCGCGAGATCACAACAACCACCATTGCCATATCACCAGACACCATTCTATTTCAAGCCAAACTTGTCGTTCCATCATCAATATGGTGACAATTACATGGATTTCTAGCATCCCCTTATGTCAGAAGTTTAGGATTGTTCAAGGATGAGAAGAACCCTAAGATTCAGGTGGTATATTATGCCCTTCCTATCCGTTTTGTTTGCTTTTGCATGCATGCACTATCATTTTCACATATTTTTTTGTGGAAGTTTTTTTTTTCTTTTTCATTACCATGCCATGTATTGACCCCTAATGCTTACTACTTTCTAGAGCAGGCTTTACTACTTAGTATGAGCTCTGCATATTTTTTATCTCAATGATTATGATTTATTATGATTTGATCTCTGAGGCAATGTTTTAAAAAGCGATATGCATTATGCATGCGGAGAGGTCACCTTATAGAGTATATGCGTTATACGGGAGCATAAGCAGAAGTATATACGGTTTTGATTTTTTTAATAATTTCATTATTATATATAAAATAAATCACGCAATTGCATATTTAGTTTGTACAATTACATATTTAGACCCTAGAATCTGAGATACATTCATATATAATGTTCAATGAAAAGTAAATCACCATTTAGAATGCATTCTATAATCATTTAAGCATAAACTCCAGTGAAGCACACACAAAATGGTTTAACTGAAGTACATAACAATAAAGATGAACCAATCATAAAAAAGATGGAAGCATGTCCTAGAGGTCCATAACAACAAACATTATATAAGCATGTGACTCATGTAGAAAAAGCATATAATAAATAAGTACAATAAGAGAATGTTATCAATAAAAATATAATCTAGTTTAGAATGAGATTACAAATGTCCATCTAAAAATCGCCGACCAATCGGCCTTATAAGCGGCTAAGTATATGCGGGCCACTTATGCGGCATGTGCGGCCTTGTTTATAAAAAACTGCTTGTCTATCTTTCATGATTATTATTTGGTTGTTCCATGATTTTGGTTCTTTCTTATTTCTCAAACTCAATTCAATTGATCGTGATCCTTCTTGAGCTTCATGGCTATGCTTGGCAAGTGATTCTACGGTTTGCTTTCTTTATCTGTTAGGGTTCAGAGTCGCTTGTTAGCTTGTCTTAACTCTACATGATTTTGTGTGGTTGTTTGAACCGATGTTTAATTTATCTCCAATCGACTTTTTTGTGCATTCGTCTAAACTCTTAAGGATTCTCAAACCACAATTGATCTCACCTTTTAATCTGGACTGCAGATGATAAATTTTGAATTGAAATCGAGTTGGATTGCACCTTTTGAAGACATATCTTTGCCCCACATTATATTCTAATGTGCAAACAAGATTCATTTTCCCTTAGTTTTAAAAAGAACCTTGAAAATGAATAAAACCAATGCCAATGAAATAGAATGCAACTAATAAAAGCTTGAGCATGAATAAAAGAACGTGTGATTGTTTTTTCATTTTTAATAGAGGTTGCTGGTGCCTGACTAGTATATGACTGCGCTAGTGGCAAAGGTATGCTGTGCCCCACAATGCTGCTTGAAAATTCATTGGAGAATCTTTTAAAACCCTTAGAAGATTGGTGAAATCCTCCCTGGAGCAGGGTGGTTTGAGTGTGGTACGAAGAGATTGATTTGTTGCTTTGGGCCAACTGGCGCAGACTTTTGATTTGTTGCTTTGGGCCTATTGGCGCAGACTGTAGGCAATGTTTCTTGCTACATGGACCACCTGTAGGCTGTAGCAGATCGAAGATTCTAAAAGTCAATAGTCCTTTTGATTTATTATATATATATATTTTGAATGAATTAAATCTAAACTCATTGTGAAAGCATGAGTAAGCTTTTTTTTTGGAAAATCTAGGGTGATGCTCGACGAGTATA
This sequence comes from Alisma plantago-aquatica, assembly GCA_963693085.1. Lineage (NCBI taxonomy): Eukaryota > Viridiplantae > Streptophyta > Magnoliopsida > Alismatales > Alismataceae > Alisma > Alisma plantago-aquatica. Next base: position 113,150 of record CAVNZW010000034.1, on the reverse strand, counting down.
TGATTGCGACATTGACACATGTATATTTTGTGCCTGATAGTATCACCCAAAAACTCATTAGAGCTCTTTAGGTACCCCTAGGAGACTGATGGAATTTTACTAGGAGCAGGGTTGATTCAGGCATGTTATGAGGAGCTTGACTCACTACTTTTGGCCAACTGGCTCAAACTGCTAGGACCTTTGCTCGCATGTAGCTAATCGAGGATTTCTAAGGTCATTAGAGTATTTTCTATTTATTTATTTTAGTTTTTGAATATGTAGTTGTTGCAAAATTCCTGATAAGGTTTGTCTAAATTCTAGAGGATGATTACTTGCTTACTTCATCACTTCTCACGATTCTTTTTGGTGATCCGTGCATGGTTCTTATCTTGACAAGTTTTCTTTTGGTTTGCAACGATCTTTAGATGTTGTGTGATCTTTCATTGGCATGTTTCAGTATGCGTAGTTGATGTTTGTTGTGGGTCAAATTGTTACGGGTGATTTGCGGCCTAATATTGACTTTTCAAACTTTTTTGCCAGAGTATTTTTCATTGTTCTTTGTTTCTCATTGAGTTGAGTCTTGGTTAGGAAAAACAATGATAGTTGATAACATCTGATTTTGATATTATTTCTAAATATATTCCTTGGATGTCTCAAAATGATTAAAAGTGCTTAACCAACACATTTTGCAATGATAGTTCACATGGAAGAAGTAAACCTCATGCTTCTCTATTACAATTTATGACTCGATGAAAGCATTGATGATTCCGTAACCTTGCACTTGATTGCTAAAATGCTCACCTTCCCTAGGTTGGTGGATCATGTTAGAGAGTCTATTTATTTAATTTGTTTTAGTCTATGTCAGTGTTGTCAAGGCGCCCGCCTAGGCGGCGCCTAGGCGTCCTAGGCGCTAGGCAAGGCTGCTCAAACTAGGCGCCCATCCCAGTATGTGCATTATATGGGTGTATAAGGCCTTTTAAGCCTAAATTAAGTCATTTAAAGGATAAATTAGCATGAATCAAGTCTGGATTTGGTCGAATTAGATTAGCTTGAGTCAATTTATGGCTGAAATAGGTCTGATTTACGCAAAATCAGGCCAAATTTTGGAAAATTAGGGAAAACATGTTTGATTTGGGCCAAATTGGTAAGTCATAAAATCACTTCCTCATATGTTTGTTGTTCTTGCTTCTTTTTCTTTTCTTTTTTTATCCTTTCTCCTGCATTTTAGTCCTTAATCCTACTGCTGCTGCATTTTTTTTGAGTTATTCCTCCTATATCCCCTCCTACTCCGAAATCCTACTACTGCTGTGTTTTTTTTATTTTGTTTTCTTCAAATCCTCTTTTACATCACCTATGCTTCGTAATGTTGATGATGTTGTACTTTCTACTTTCCTCTTTTACATCACCTTTTTTCCCTGCTTTCTTTTCTAAGTCTCCTGCTCCAATTGTTGTTGCAGGCTTGTTGATATTACTTCCCCTTTTTCTTCCTATTCCCATCTCCTGCTACTGCTGTCATAACCTCATTCTGCCCTCTTTTTATGTTTCCTATATGGTATTATATGTAGTATATATGTATAATAAGAATCAAATTAACATACTGAAAAAGATACAAAATATAAAAAACACCCAGAACAGCCTAGGCGCCTAGGCGGGCCAGGCGCCCCTTGGGAAATGCTGACCGCCTAGCCGCCTTGACAACCATGGTCTATGTACTTAAGTTGTTTTAGTCTATTTGTAATATGGCCCTAGTTGTGTCTTGGCCCATTAGGTTTTATCTTGTGTCTGTATGCTTCCCCCTTATCCTATATATAGGAAAGGGGGGCTCCCTCCTATCAATAAGAAAAACCACTCTACATAGAAGGGGAATTCTCCATCATCTCTGTTTTCCGCAGATCTGAAGAGGCACCTCCACTTGTGCTCCTTTGCAAGGGACTACAAGTTGGTGAGACAATTGTACCATGACATATGAGAGCATCACCTTCTTAAAGATAATATTGTATCTCTATTACAAAATATGCTTTTCCAGAGCACATCATGCGTGCTTTTTACGCATCTGAGGTAGTTAAATCTTGAGGTTTGGTGTTAATTGAAAAGGTAACTAACTCTATAAGGAAGTCGCATGAGAATTTAACCAAAAGCTCCATGATGCTCCTCTGGCACACATTGTGTATCTCTATTACACATTTGATAGAGAAGAGTATTGAATTTAGACTTGGAGTAAGTGGATGATTTGGTTTAAGGTGATGTGTGGTTCAGTGTAGGTATCATGAATCAACATACGAGGTGTAGAAGGTTAGACATGACTGTGAAAGAGGAAGAGAAAGAGGAAAAAAGAGGGACAAGAGAGAAAAGAAAATAAAATCAAGAATAATATTAGGATGCCACATGTAATTTTTTGAATTATCATGCTACATTTAACAAAAACAATTAAAATCATTTCAAAATCGTTATTTCAAAAATCTTTTATGAGATTTATAATCACGTATAATTTGTGATTATGAATGTTATGAAAGTGCCACATTATGAATGAGAGACTAAAAATAAAACATACATAAGCCAAGGCTTACCAAGTTACCTCGCCATGACTCTCAACACCTTATTGTAACAAGTTTGGTTCTTCTCATGTAATTGTTATGCTTAGTATCTTATTCATGTCATATTTGTTAAGGTACATGCGTAGAAGGTAGACTCAATAGAGTGTTATTAGTTTTATATAGCCCCTAACTCGACGTTGTTGTTCCCAAGCGTGAATAAAGCTCCTTGCTCACTTTAGCCTAGGTGTCAGGGTGCCCAAAGGAAGTGATCCTTAACTAGAGACATACCAATTCACATATCATAGGAACCCTAAATACTCATACTTCACAATTAGAATGAATGAAATGTATTTTATAATTGATTTATTCATAGTATAGGGCTTACTTTTGGGATTGACAAAAAACCTATGTATATTTGTATAACTATGAATAGGCATTTGACATGTATATTTGGGAAAAATTCTCTCGATGACTAAAAGCTATAATTAATTAGAGAAAACACACTTAAATTAGAAAATTAAAGAGTCGTGATGGTTTAACAATTATGGTTCATGTAATACTTGTCAAGACACACGACTTGGGGCTGAGGCTTTTTATGCTAGTAAGCATTGACATACACCATTCCTGATTTGCTAGTTTATGCCTTTGTTTGGCGTAAACAAGGTCACCATAATTATATTAGAGCTGGTCCTGTTTATCATAGGAATCCTAAGTTGTTTCAGATGTCTTATTTTTGCATTTGTATGTTTATTTTGACATTGTAGTTTAAACTTTGCATTTAGTGGAAGCATGTTTTATTTCACCTGATTACAAGTCTATGTGTAGTCAATGCCTAGAAATCGAATCTTTATAACGTGGCATATGCTTTATTTCTTAGAATATATTTATCATTTTCACAACAATGCTTATCTCCTAGTGTGGTTTGTCCTGTCCTTAAATTGTGTGTTAACGAAAGTCACAATGCATATTCGATGAAAATATCATTCGACCAACTACAATTTTTATTGTATTACAATTCATATCAGAACATGAGTGATAGCAAATTCTTAATAGACATAAAATTTTAAACATGATTTATCTATTGTGGTTCCATTATTTATGACAAGCATTAATCTTCCCCGTAATCATCACAAATCAACCAATCTCAAGTATTTCAATACAAGAACCTAGTGATGAACCCACTTAGGAAAATTTATCTCTAGTAACAACTTGACCCTAATTCTATCGATTGAAAATTAATCAAACAAAAATTTTAAAATCAACAAAACTTACAAAAAGAGGCATGAAACAGCCCACTTGGTATGCCAATCTAGCTTAAAAATCCGATCTGGTTGCGATGGTTGGGTGCCTTGTCATTAAAAAAGAGGGCCAATGACATCCCAACCAGCTCCCCACGCAGGCGTAAGTCTTAGTGAGCAGCTGGGACTGGTAAAATTATGCTATAATTGTTCCATATAGAAGAGGGGAAGATAGTTGTACTTTGATAAGGAGTACCTAGGATGGAAAATCACTAGGTTTACTGTGTTGAGATGTAACTTAGAGAATGGGGGATTTTGGAGGATGTCTGGGTAAATTGGTTGTTTGTTATAAATAATGGAACCACAATAGATAAATTTTGTTTAAATTTTTGTGTCTATTAGGAAATTGCAATGACTCGTGTGTAGATGTCACATTAACACCATCAAAATTTTAGTTTGTTGGTATGATATTTTCATCGGATTTACACTTAATTTTATTAACACTCAATTTTGATGATTTTCACTAACACTCAATTTCAAGACATGAAAAACAAACTAGGAGATAAGCATTGGTGTGAATATGATAAATAAAGAAACAAAGCATATGCCACGTAAGACGGTGATAATCCTAAAAAAGAATTAATTTCTAGGCATTGGCTACAACAAAAGATTTGTATTGTATTAATCAGAAATTAAACATGCTTATACTAAACACAAAGTTTGACCTATAATAACAAAATAAAAATGCAAATGCAAAAACCAAACAACAGAAAGAATTTAAAATAGTCTAGTTGCTACCCCTCCCCTAAAAATTAATTTGTGTATCTGAGCATGCAATGAAATTGTCAAAGCAATACAACGGTCCCTCACTATAGAATGGGTCAAAAGTACTATGCCTTAACGATGTCTCCACGAGGTATTCAATGCATATCAAACCTTAATCTATTCAATTACTTTTTGATTTAAAGATTAAAAGGATGGTTTTGATTTAGTTCTAAGTTAAATTAAACTAACTATTAGATCACTTATAACTTGCATTTGACAGATAGAAACACTTGTTGCCGTAGCACATACAAGTCATATGGTAGACTTATCAATTATTCAAATCATTTCTCTTTGTCTTATCTCCAGAAAAAAAAAGAATTAAAGTCTCTAAAACTTTTAAATTACCAAAGCAGCACAATAATCACCCATAACAAGACGGGTTAGAAGTAGTTGAGATTAAGGTCGTCTTTAGAAGGAATCAATGCATATCAAAATTTACACTATTGATTACTTAATGATATAAAAGTTTACTAAAGTATTTAGTGGAGATCCTAATGAATAAAATCTAAGACTAACTATCTAGATCTAAACTAATCTAAAAATAACTAATCAAAAGGAATAAATATTCATCAAAAGATTTCATTCATCAAGTCTGCTTTTGACGAAAGCCTTGCAAAGACTATATATAGGTGTTTAAACCCAACAAACTACACAACTAGCCAATGTAAGACTAAACCACATGCTTTACAAAACATCATCATCATCATCATCTAAGCCTCAATCCCAACTATGTTGGGGTCGGCTACATGGATCCTTTATTTCCATTCAGCTCTATCATGGGCCATATTCTGATTGAGATGTAGAGATTCAAAATCTCTCTTTATAAGCTCATCCCATGTTAATTTAGGCCTTCCTCTTCTTCTATTTATATTGTTTGGCTCAATAGCATTGCTTCGTATAGGCGCACTAGTAGGTCTGCGTTGCACATGTCCGTACCATCTGAGTCGGCCCTCACGCAACTTGTCCTCAATGCTTTACAAAACAAACTGGGAAAATATCAAATGACCCCTAAAATACAAGGAAATTGATAAACATTATAAAACTACTAAAAAGACCATTTAAAAGGCTGCACTCGTCCTACATCAGTATTATTATTAGATCACTTTCAACTCGCATTCAGGAGACAGAAGCACTTGGTGCCATAGCACATTCAACTTATATGGTAAACTAATCAGTTATATGAAATCATTCCTCTTTGTCTTATACCAAAAAAAAGAATTAAATTCTCTGAACTTTTGATCTCAAATTTATCAAGAGTTTCCCTAAATCTCTTCAAGGAAATATGAATTACATTAAATTAAAGCAGGGACATAAATTGTGACTAACTTCTATTCATTTAGATACAATCCTCTAAACTAGTATATTCTAAAAATTTGAATTAACAGAAATATATATTTGTGACCAAGATTTTCATAAGCAAACAAAAACAATTTAGAGAGACAAAGAAGAAAATTACTGTTAAAAGTTGTTCATCACGTGAGGTGTAGATGCCATTTAGGCACCAAGTACAACGAGAATTATGTTAGATTCACACATAGACGTGCAAATCATGTTCACAACGAAACACATTGCGAAAAGGAGAATAAACAAAAGAAGAAAGAGAAAAAAGCAAAATACTATACTTGTAAAGAGAGATTCTCTACAACAAAGATGCAAGGGGCAAGTCTCCTCTGCTAGGAGAAGGTAGATTCTCCTCTTCTTCTTCGTTCTAGCCTTTGGGTGTAGAATTTCCTCTTTATTCATTTCTGGCTCTTCATCTAAAATTAGAAGTTGAAAATCAAAATATCCCCCCAATAACCATTCTCCATGAATTTATATTTCTACGGTCAGGTAGACACGACATCTCCTTGAGTGACACAATATGTTGCTTGAGCGGTCTGCTATATTTTTCAAGTGTAACCGCCTGACATGATGCATTGTGTACACAAGTGCATTGAGCAATTACTGGTGAATGGGCATGACATGTTTTTGAACGGGCAAGACATGCCTTTTCAACGTCGACTTGGCCGATTTGTGTTGTGACATGACCAGGGCCAATTTAGTGTGGACCCTTTCTGATGTGAGATAACACATCGTTGACTGGACACACATTGTCTCTTGTTGTGAAGGAACTTTCTTGCTTTTGGATGATGACACGACATGCCTAAGATATGACATGCCATGTTTGATAGGAAAACATTTAAATTTGTCATTATGAAAACCTACATAAAAATGTATCCAATTACTTACTTTAGACGACAAATTAAGAGATAAAATGACTAAAATGCATTTACAAGTACTATATTTAGCCAAAACCAAGAACTTGAAGCGTTACCGGACCTCTCCATTAGTGGAAAACAAGGAATGTTTGGTTTTATTTCCTTTGGCATATCTGCAAAGTAGTTTGATGAAGTGACTATCTAGGTACAATTCAATGTTGACTTTTGCAACTAGGAGGCTTCTGTGTGGCTCCGATGACGAGGGTAAGAACATATGGGGATGGTGTCCAACTCCTTGTCTGGAGATTGGATTCTTTCCCACACACTTGCGGCTTGTTGAAACCATCTCTATAATGTTGTGAATGTAGAAACTAAAGCACATTTTTATATGTTCATTCACATTGAAAAACAAAACCGCGTGGTTTTCTATTGTAGTAGTATGACTCTACAAAGGCATTGATGGTTCCACAACCTCTGTACTTGAAAACAACATTGTCACCTTCCCCAGCTTGGCAGAACTATAGAGGTACCTTAACGTGTGCATCACGTCTGCGGGGGCACGAGTTTGTGAGAAGGTTGTATCGTAAATATATGATACAAGACTACCAACTATGCAAAGATAAGCTCTGGAGCACATGAAATAGGTGTGATACAAATCATAAATAGTTGCATCATGTGACTGTGTTGTTGGTTCAACGATACTTCTCTAGGCGATGGAGTAGACCCCACGATCCATGGTGCTTTGTTGACACAATTCACATATCTCTACAACCCGTATGATGGAGCGCAAACCTCTAGTACTAAAGTCAGAGATGGAGAAGTAGTGGGCAAGCATCACTTCATTTTGGCATTCTAGGAGACACACTCTAACGAACCCCTCTTGCCATAGTCCCCATTTAGCCGGTGCCTGCCGACGTCTGAGATGTTGTTGCCTCAGCGATTTCTTGGGGCCTCAGTGGGGCGATGCCTACCCAGGCTCGCAGCCTCGGAGTGTTGATGGATACTCCAACTACTCGTCTTTTGAGTTGGTGGATAGCAGTCCTGATAGTGATGGATATGCAAGCGAGGTAGATGATGATGATAACTTGGTTGGTTCTTTAGCTGGCTTTGGCGGTAGGAACGGCGGAGGCTGGTTCTGATGAGAACCTTCTTAGGGGTGTGTTTGTATTTTTGCAAGGTTTGAATAGATGATTAGTTGTGTTGTTTGGGTGTGGCTTACCTTGGAGGGGCTTTCATGGTAAGTGGTCTTTTTGTTCTTTCCTGTGTGTTGGTCGAGGGTGATCTTTTGTAATCTGGATGACATCACTCTGCTTGCTTTAGGGGCAAGATGAATATGATTGACCTCACTTAAAATTTTAAAAAAAGTAGGTAACTCATATTTCTAAGATTAATAACATAAATAACAAAAATAATCAATAAGTCCATAGTTTAAATTAGGTAAATAATGTATAAAAATGTTGGACTCTAAATGGAGGTACACAACTAGGAATCTAAAAACAAGATTTCAAAACTTAAATCTTTTAGGAAACTGAAATCGAACCACCGTTATCTAATTTTGGCTTTTTCTAGAGCTTTGTTCTTTGCCTTCTATCGAATCAGCCACAACTTCGAATCTAGATCCCAAGTTCAACATAAAACCCCAACAAACAACGGGTCAACATATTGCTATGTTTTGTATGTGGGTGCAACTACAATAATGCATATGGTGGTAACCACATACATGATAGTAAATGAGAAAAATATCTTGCAAGGTTGAACTATACAAATATTTATATATTTTCAACCCACAATCAGTTATCTTGAGCAACCTTTACTACTTAATATGAACTCTGCATAAGTTGTAGCTTGACTATTAGGAATCATTATGATTTGATCTATGAGGAATTCCACCTATCTTTCATGATTATTATTTGGTTGCCCCAATATTTTGGTTCTTTCCTATTTCTTAGACTCGGGTCAATTCATAGTCGTCCTTCTTTAGCTTAATGGTTCTGTTTTGCAAGTGATTTTATGGTTTGCGTTCTTCATCTCTTAGGGTTTAGAGTTGCTTATCAGTCTGTTTTTATTATGGACAACTCGCCAAGGACTTGTGTGGTTGTTTGAGCCGATGTTTGACAAACTCAAATAGTAGGCCTTTTCATGCATTCGTCTAAACTTTAGGAATTTGGACCATAGTTGATCTCACCTTTCAATCAGGCTTGGATGTCTCGTACCGAGTAAATTTTTTTAACTTGAACATTTTCTTATGATTGTTCACATTGAAGAAGAAAATTCATGCTTGTCTATTACAATCGTACGACTCAGTGAAAGCATTGATGTTCTACAACCTTGCACTTTATTCTGATGAGGTACCTCAACTTGTGCTTCTTTATAAGGGACTACGAATTGGTGAGACAATTATATATAAGTATGACATGAGACCATCACGATAAGGTCTATATCTATTGCAAGATATGCATTCTTTGTATACATCCAAGGTAGTCGCATCTCGAGGCTTTGGTGCTAGTTGAAAAGTTAACTAACTTTATAAGGAAGTGGTATTAGGGAATCAACATAGGTGTAGAATGTGAGATGGGGTTATGAAGGAAAGAGGAATGCCACCTGAAATTTTTAAAATTATCATGCCACGTAACAAAACAATAAATATCATTACGGGATATTTCTCCTATCTTTCATGGATTTGGACTCGATTCACTTCATCATTATCTTTCTTAAGCTTCATGGCTATGTACGACAAATGATTCTATGGTTTGTGTTCACTTCATCATTTAAAACTTCTCAGCATGTTTCGGATTATGGGCGACTATCTGTAACGTCCCCGGATTTTCACCTTCTTAAAACCCCATGGATATGAGAAGACAAAATCCAAAAACGTTAGCAATCATATCAGAGAGCGATGCGGAAGCATAATACGCATACATGAACATTCAATATAACAACACCATAACATTTCTCATCATTCAACATGTAAATTACAACATGAATTACAATTGCATATTGAAAGAGAATTTTACATAAGTCTAAATATGTATGCTAATAGGATCTACACAATAGGTACAACCTGGACAACTGCTCACTTCCCATCTTTTATTCCACGCTAGCTCTGAACCTAAAACATACGTAAAACAACGAATCAACACACAAGGTGTTGTGCACATGGGTAGAAAGATACATACTAATATGCTTGCATAATTAAAGTAACTTGAGAAAGAAAGAGTACAAGAAAACATTGTTTAAAGCGATAATCAGGTAAACACATATTTTAGATATCTTTTGATGCGTTTGTACTACTAAGTGGTGTCACACCTCATTTTCCCCCGCCCCTTGGGCTATGGGGACCGAGTGTCGACCTTATATTTAGAGGGGAGAGAGAGAGATGTCGCACTTCATTTTTCCCCGCCCCTTGGACTATGGGGACCGAGTGCCGACCTTATATTTAGAGGAAGAGAGAGAGAGAGAGGATTGAGGGAGAGAGAGAGAGCATATATCCACTCAGTAGCTACAAACCATCTATATTCTTTTATGTTCTTTAATGTTTTGCGGAGCATATACTACTAATACACATCCAAGAATTTATATGGAAACACAAGCATCCAAGGTACATCATATCATTATGCATTCATGAAAACTAGTCTTATACTTAATAAAAACCCACGTACCTGAGTTCAGAGATTCATATTTATATTCTGGATCAGCTACACCTCTGGTCATCACCTGATTAATAGCAATTAGTCATCATTAATAAAAGGTTCACCATAATGTGTGTATTTTAGGTCCAAACTAGGGTTTAGTCAAACCTAGGTTCCATATGATCTTAGGATGATATCTGATATTTTTATACTAATCAGGAGCTCAATTTATAGGTCTGGTTCAAATTTCATAATTTTCTGATGATTAGTCTATTTTCTAGCAATAAAATGAGGTTACAAACATGGAATTGGGGTTTAATGAGAAATGGCCCATTATTTTGACATAATAGTCAAATCTAAGTTCATATTTGGTTTCCACATTATAATAGGGTTCAGTAATATTTTTCTCAGGTTTAATTTCCATGATATGCTAATTATACCAACAATATGATCTCAAAAGAAGCATTATCATCTACATTAAATATCATAATTATTTGTTCATCAAAGGTATGATCTAAGGGTCCAATAATGTAGAGGACATTTTTTTTAGTCTAGGAGTATTTTTAGGAAATTTATTGGGCAAGGGAGCTAATTTCTATGTATAATACAAGATAAAGGCACATTTAGGGATATTTAGAAGGTGTTTACCTTTTTGGGCTTACTAGGGTCTTTGGATCTTGAGGCCAGCAGCTTGATCCACTATGAGTCGGCTGGCCCTAGGAAATGACCAACCAGTCTCTAGGACCCGATAACATGCTCCTCCTTTGTTCCTCCGTGCAACGACACTCCGCCGTGCGGGATGGTAGGAGCTCCGACGAGCACCGCAGCAACCAGGTTCCCCAATGTCAACTCGAGGTGACGAAGGTCTCTACGTGTTGAGGCAGATCCGACTCTGAGAACCTACGCAGTGGTATTCCATTGGATCTCGTGGCCAAGGGTTGACCTTGTAGTGGAGTTGTGGTTTCTCCAATTGGGTGCCGCCCTAGTGCAGGTCAGAAGGGGGAAAAAGGTTCTCCTCTCCTCGCGATCACTGGACCGTGATCCCTCTTCTACTACTCAAACTCCTGATAGAGTACATTGCTGCAACCGAAAATCACAGGAGACCATGGCCTCCTCGCTGCTAGGTTAGGCTTCCTCAAGATGCCCTTGGCAATGTGACGTGTATTTTACTACGCGCTTAAACGCAAGTATACGCGTCGAGTAATATAGGCCTTGTGAGGCCCGAGTCGAACTCAGGGATACGTGAATTATTGGAGACTTCTACTAACTAATCGCAATCAGCTAGACCGATTAACAAAGTAGGGTTTTGTTGTTCAAATTAAAAGAAAATAAAAATCAAACAAAGAAAACAATCGATTAAAGGTTAATTTAATCAATTAAAAGGGATATCTTTAGGATGGCGGTTTCACCGCATGTCAACATCGTATTAGATTTCATATAATTCCTCACACTTCTCGCTCTATCCGGGTAGTGGCCTGAAAACAGAATTACCCACTGTCGTGGTGTAATTCACTACTTAGGTTTAGGTTGATTCCACCGTCGTAGTAATCATTCCCCTAAACTAAGCGCATTAAGATCGGTCCCTCAGTTCCCACCATTAATTTTACAACTCCTTTGTCAAGGGTTTTATTAATTAATGTAGAATTAGTCTCTTTTCAACCGTTAATCCTTCTGTCGAAGTGATTAAGGGCATTAATTTATTATTATGGTGATCAAACATAACAATAGCAATAGAGAAAATGAATTTATACCACGGATATGAGAGAAAAATATGATTTATCAATATAAAATCATCATACAATGTATCCCCGGGCTACTCCCGGTCCTAAAGATTGAGGGTTTTAGCCTCTCATGTTCATCTTGCACGAATACATGGTAGAAATTGGGAAATTCATAAGAAAAACGTGAAATAAATGGGAAAACCCCTGAACGGAGAAGAACCGGTGGATCCTTGGCGTAGAACACAAGCTTTCCCCGCCTGTCGGTGGTGGAAATTGTCTTCGGCAGCGTCCGAATCACCCGGAATGAGCTTCTCGGCCTCCGTTCTCCTTTCTCTCCTCCTCGGCACTCGTGCAATCCAAAAATGAGATGATCCTCTTTCTCGGCGGCCGTCATTAGGTATAAGTCCCTAATAAGGCAGTTAACATAATAAAGTTCGCCGATTCAGCCATGGTGCATCTTGTGATCGCCTAAACTATGTTGCTCGCCCTAACTACCATCTACATGGAAGCAGTCCTCCTTATAATCATGAGTGAGGAGAAAATCACGGTGACCTACCAATTCGAGCAACGGGTGGATGGAATGGGTGGTTCATGGGAGAATATGGAAGTATTACACAGTTTCAGTATGCATATAACAAAATGCCCTAAATGATGCAAATGCACATTAAGAATGCCCTAATGCCTAAAAGTGGGTGGAATGATGCATGCACTAACCTTCTACCTCAAAATGAGATAGAAATCTACTCAAGCCACATCATGTACTCAATTCCCCTTTTATACAAGTGATATCATTCCTTTCTCCCTCTTATTCCATTTCCTTCTAAATTCTCTTCTTTTTTTTTCTTTTTTTTTTCAAAAATTTTTTTTTTCAGATTTTTTTCTTTTCCTCTTAGCCCACATATCCATAATTGCTTAGAGATACATGTGTTAGGCTATTTTCTTCATGATTGGAAATCTTTGTACGAATGCGAGGGTATGGAACAATTTAGATCACTTTTCAGGTCAACTGAGATAGATGGTGTACTTATGCATGAAAATCATGAAAGTATGAGTGCAACTACATGACATGCACCTAAAGGTAATGTGCATGAATCACTATACATTTTTTTTCGTTTTATGCAAAAGTATGAAAATAACAATGCAAATTCTATCTACATGCTATGCACACAAAAGAAATTGAAACTGCACTTTACTTCCAATTCTTGGGTGGGTTATAGAAAATGGGGTGGAAAGATCACAAGATTAAGTGACTGAACCTTAGAAGAAAATTATGTGGCCCTCCTTACTGACATGTGTAGTAGTTTAAAGGGTTCTTTATCTTACATCTGATTAAGGTCTCATTACCATTTGATTAGGTTAGGCTCAAACAACCGTTACTATCCACTTTTCATGAGTCAATGGGGGTGTGAGTATGACATATTGCTTCAAAGTTGACATAATCAATCATTTTCATATAACAAGTTCCCCAAGGACAACCAAGTAAAGCTATCCAAAAGACACAGAAAAAAATTTTAAAATCCCTTAATTTCCCCATGAAAACAGCAAGATGACAATTTTTAAGACATCCACGATTACACTAGATAGATGTGGATCCTAAATAAAAATTTAAAATTGCAAAAACAAATAACAAAGAAGAAACTAAAAACAACTAAAGAAAAGATAAAAGATAGAGCTGTTCCAGCCACCCCCTAAGCTTGAATTCGACTATGGCCGCATAGTCAAAAACCAACTTAAGGGTGGAACAGTGATACCAGATCAGTCTGATGGTGGTGGAGGCGGGTACTGCCAGGGTCGTGGGGTCCGGATTTTCTCTGGATGATGTGACTTCATTTGACCAATAACCCCGTCTTGAATAACTGACACCGACACTGCTGTGTACCCTTCGATACCATCGACGGAAGTCGATTGTATCGACTCGCTGATTAGGGCAAATGCCTCGCGAGTCCGGCCGCCGCCTTTTTCACTTGAAAATGTCAATACCATCGACAGACCCGTCGATGGTATCGACTTCACTGAGTCGATTTCTTCTGAAAATCTCCAGAGATCTCGATGGTATCGACTGGCATGTCGATACCATCGACCTTTTATTGCGACCTGTCTGTGACCATGTCGATACCATCGACGGGACCGTCGATAGTATCGACTCAGTGCGATTTTTTTTTTTGCAGCTGTCAACCTGAACCCATGTCGATACCATCGACCAGTGTGTCGATGGTATCGACCATGCCTGTGCCTGCACATTGAACAAACGGATCAAGGTATCTTCTTTACACTAAAATTTAAATGAAATAAAAGCAACCTACAACTATATCTAAACTATCCTAATGTACCAATGGTTGGGTTGCCTCCCAATAAGTGCCCTTCTTTAACGTCTTAGGCTAGACGGTGTGACAATCATCATCTTTTCACCTTGGGAACTGCACTTAGAGGATCATTCGGTAATTTGAATTCAACACGATCTCCTCCAATGCCCAAAGACTAAGTACCTCTCCCTAAGGCAGTCACAACGTCTGTCGTTGCTTGAAACGGTCTTCCTAGGAGAATTTCACAACTTTGGAGTGGTGGCATATCCATGACGACAAAGTCCACAGGAAATATGAATTTATCCACTTTGACGAGAACATCTTCACATACTCCATAGGGTCTCACTGTAGACCCATCTGCTAATTCAATTGTTGCAGCCAACTTCTTTATCTCTTTTAACCCCAACTTTTGAAATGTAGCCAAAGGCATGAGATTTATACTAGCACCGGAATCACATTGCGCTTTAGAAACATGTTGACCACCTATTGAACACGGAATGTAAAAACCTCCTGGGTCCTTTCTCTTCTGTGGTGAACTCCCGTGAATCATCGAGCTCACCGTCTCATTCATCCAATAAATTTCATCGTCTTTTAACCGCCTCTTCTTATTAATGATTTCCTTGATGAACCTCCCATAGGCGGGTACTTTCTCGATCATCTCCACTAATGGAATATTGATGTGGAGTTTTCGAAATATCTCCAGGAATTTTTTAAAGTGACGATGCTCTTTCTTTGACTTAGAATTTACAGGATCCGAAACATCAGCTGCAGCAACACGCCTGTGAGGTGGCACATAAGAGCTTTTCGGGGGTACCTCCCCTAAGCTTGCTTCAATCATTCCCTCGGACGTGGGCTTTGGCGAGACATCATCAATAGTAGCAGCTTGTTGTGGTTCCTCTCTCGCCTCAGATGTCTCCACATGTGCACAAACAACCTGCACCTTCTCCTCTTGCCTAGATGGAGATACCATACTCACAACTCTCTATGATTTTCTGAAGAAATGGTTTCCGCCCGACAATCTATAGTAAGTGCGTGGATACGGTATCGCCGGTGTTGCATTCACATTGAAAGTCATTTTTCTTTCTGCTACAGCTTCTCGCACCTGAGATTCCTCATTTCTTACCACCGACATGTACTTAACCTGATGATGTGCTTGGGCCACGTTCGCATTCTCCGCTGGTTTCTGTTGATTGGCGTGCTTGATGGCCGCCACTTCATTTGAAATATGTGCCACGGTGGTCTCTAATGCCCGCATCTGTGCTCCATGGCTTTGCAGCGTCTGCCCAAACTTGGTTAGAATATCACCTTGAGATTGCAATTGTTTTCCAAACATGGCCATCATCTCTTGGTTTTGCTGGACCATTTGAGTTAGTAATTCAGTGTTCATATCCTCGGTTCTTTGCTGTGGTTTGGCATCCGGATCCTGCAGAAAATTATTCGGATTCTTCCATGAAAACTTTTTATCCTTTCTCCATGCATAGTCATTGTTTCTATAGCCCTGTTGTTGCATGAACTTCACTTGGGCTTCCTCATCCTCAGATGCATCTTCCTTAGTTAGCAGCTTCTTGGCTAGAAGATCTAACTTGTCGTTCAGCTCCCTAACTGTTCTGGATTCGCCGGCAGCCTTGACATGTTCCACTGCACCTCTATCACCCCATGACTGTTTCCTAGCCATGTTTTTCAGTATCTCCCAACATCTGATATCCGTATTATTCAGAAAAAATCCGGATCCAGCCGAGTCCAGGTTGCTTCTATCATGTTCAGACAGAGCAAAGTAGAAGATTTTCACTTGGGTTTCCTTGTCCAGTCCATGGTGTGGACATCTTCTCAACATGACTTGGAATCGCTCCCAAGTCTCAGAATAAGTTTCACCCGCCTGTTGGGTGAAATTGTGAATCTTCCTGATCATATCATTGGTCTTCTCAGGAGGGAAGAACCTCTCGAAGAAAACCTCCACCATGTGATCCCATGATTCAACAAACTCGTCGTCGAGGTTATGAAGCCACTCTCTTGCCACTCCAGCCAAGGAACTCAGGAATAACTTGAGGTAGAGCACATCCTGTGGAAATCGATCTATCTTCACCATATCACAATTTTCAACAAACTGACTAATGTGTGCCACTGGATCTTCATTTTTCAGTCCGTGAAATGCGTTTGATTTAACCAGGTTAATCAATGCTGGATCGATCTTGTAGGTTGGAATGTTTAGCCCCTGTTTCTTTATAGGCCCCTTTGATGCCGAGGAAGAAGACGCCTTGATCTTCTCCCATATTGTCTGTGCTTCAGCCATTGCTTCTTCTTTTTCTTTTTCAGATTCAGAATTTATGTCACTTTGGTGTTCCTCCTCGTAGTAGTCCTCGTCCTCTGGTCCCGCAGATGGAACCTCAGGTGTGCGATTCACGTAGTCTCGACTACGTGTGTGCACCATGCAAAGTACCTAAAATATGGAAATAGGGGTTCAGTACAATGCTTTGAACGAGTCAACACAATTATAGAGAAATAGCGGAATTTTTGAAATTGTTTTAAAATAAATAAAAAAAATGTGGCCTAGAATGGCCGCTCTTAGCACTCAAAGTGCCAATAATTCGTCGTATCCCCGGCAACGGCGCCAAAAACTTGACGTGTATTTTACTACGCGCTTAAACGCAAGTATACGCGTCGAGTAATATAGGCCTTGTGAGGCCCGAGTCGAACTCAGGGATACATGAATTATTGGAGACTTCTACTAACTAATCGCAATCAGCTAGACCGATTAACAAAGTAGGGTTTTGTTGTTCAAATTAAAAGAAAATAAAATCAAACAAAGAAAACAATCGATTAAAGGTTAATTTAATCAATTAAAAGGGATATCTTTAGGATGGCAGTTTCACCGTAGGTCAACATCGTATTAGATTTCATATAATTCCTCACACTTCTCTCTCTATCCGGGTAGTGGCCTGAAAACAAAATTACCCACTGTCGTGGTGTAATTCACTACTTAGGTTTAGGTTGATTCCACCGTCGTAGTAATCATTCCCCTAAACTAAGCGCATTAAGATCGGTCCCTAAGTTCCCACCATTAATTTTACAACTCCTTTGTCAAGGGTTTTATTAATTAATGTAGAATTCGTCTCTTTTCAACCGTTAATCCTTCTGTCGAAGTGATTAAGGGCATTAATTTATTATTATGGTGATCAAACGTAACAATAGCAATAGAGAAAACGAATTTATACCACGGATATGAGAGAAAAATATGATTTATCAATATAAAATCATCATACAATGTATCCCCGGGCTACTCCCGGTCCTAAAGATTGAGGGTTTTAGCCTCTCATGTTCATCTTGCACGAATACATGGTAGAAATTGGGAAATTCATAAGAAAAACGTGAAATAAATGGGAAAACCCCTGAACGGAGAAGAACCGGTGGATCCTTGGCGTAGAACACAAGCTTTCCCCACCTGTCGGTGGTGGAAATTGTCTTCGGCAGTGTCCGAATCACCCGGAATGAGCTTCTCGGCCTCCGTTCTCCTTTCTCTCCTCCTCGGCACTCGTGCAATCCAAAAATGAGATGATCCTCTTTCTCGGCAGCCGTCATTAGGTATAAGTCCCTAATTAGGTCGTCAAATAATGACAGCCGTCCGATTGATATCAAAACAGATCCAACGCATATCTGCCGGCGTCGATACCATCGATGCGGGTCGATGGTATCGACCCAGCAGATTAGCGGCAGCTTTCCTTTCTTTTATTCTGAGCGCCTGTCATGATCTCGATACCATCGACTTGGGTGTCGATGGTATCGACTCCTTTAGCGTCGGTTGTTGTCGTTTAGCGACGATGTAGCTCTCCTAGTGTCGATGGCATCGACTTGGGTCGATGGTATCGACACTGTATTGCTTTTCTCGGTTGACAACCTGTGGCTTGGTCGATGGTATCGACTTCCGTCGATGGTATCGACGGAAGCAGATACTTGTTTTTCCTGAAATTTCACAACAGGACCAAGTAAATCCACACAATTTATAATGAGATGATAAATAATGCTCAAAATAGTAAAACAAAGGGGATTTGATATAATATGATGGCAAAGACCAAATTAAGTGAATTATGCAATATTATCCATGAAAGTGAGTAATTAAGGCACAAAACACATATGAAATAGGTCTCTAAATGTGACTCAAAATCATCGCATCACAATGTATCATGGTTAGGAAGGTCGATGGTGATGAATGGATGAGCTCTGTAGTTAGGCGCCACCACGAGCAGGATAGATGGCGAGGGATCACAATGGCGTCAAGATCAAACCTTGCTCACAAAGTTGCACATCGTCGGTCTGAGGTAGAGGGGCCATTGGTCACCCATCAAGGTGGTGACGGCGCCAGATCTGTAGCACAGCCGGCTCCTCCGATTGTAAAGTACTCTATTTACTCTATAAAATAGAGCTTCGCTCACCATGTTGTCGCATATGGAACTTGGTGGCTCTCCAACCACCCTAGGATCGTGGAAGGAAAGTATCTAGGTTCCGGGACCTCCCCTTATTGCAGTTGCGGCTGATTCAATCCAATATTTGTGATCCCTTCCATGCTTCCCAACCATGGTGGCTCCTTCTTCAACCTCCAGAATTTCCTCTCCACCCTTCCTCCTCAACCTGTCTCTGTGAGCGTTGGGTTCAGGGCTATAGGGAAACCTCTACAGTGCCAAGCTCCACCTCCTCCTACCATAGACCTTCTTTTCTAAAAGCTAGGAGTTGCTGGAAGAGAGAGGGAACCGTTCTCCTTGCCAAGTCACAGAAAGGGGGAAGTGTGTGGTTAGCTTGTTCAGGTTGTTGCGTAGATATTACCTCGGCCAACAAATTTTAATGATCTCCCCAACTTAATCAGATCTAAGATGACACAGTCTGTTCCTCCATATTCGGAGGTGAGGGACTACCTTGCAGACAGTCAACTTCATAGGCTTCACGACACATACAGAATAGAAAAGGTTGTGTGGTACGATAGTAAACAAGTGACCTAAGTCATACTATATTCTAGTATTTGAAATCATCAAGTATGCCCTCATTATTTCTTAAACTTTGAACTTGCATATCTTTTGATAGCATCCCCCAGAAATCATGAAATTTTAGACATAGGCTCACAATGACACAAGCTAAATTAAATTTTTAGTCTCAAAATCCATTACTTGATCTTGCAAATAAATTCCTCACGCAACCCTATAAATAAATGTATAAATCTTAAATTTATTTCCAATCATCATCAATAATATCTCAAGTCATACCTTTTAGGTGGAAATAGTTCGTAATTGAATAACCAAATCCTCAGTTTGATTTCAAAACATCCATGGTCTTAAAGTACTATATTGAGTATTAAAACCCTAAAATTCAGGGTTATCACACTATCCTATGAGTTGTGTATGGTTGTTTTAGATGATGTTTAATTAAACTCTGAGCAACTTTTTCATGCATCCGGCTTGCAAATGACAAGTTTTTGATTCAAATATAGTTGGCATTTCATCTTTTGAAGGACCTCGTTTCTTCTCATGTTAGGTTTTAAAATCCAAAACGAGAAAAAAAGTGCAACAGAGGATTTCCACAATCTCAAAAAAATCACAAAAAGCTCAAAAGATCATAAAAACATAAAAATTGAATAAAACCCATGCTAGTGAAATGAAATGTAAAGAGTAAAACCTTGAGCGTAAATAAAAGAATGAGTTTTTTTCCTTTTAAGGGAACCTAGGGTGGTGCCCGATGGGTATATGACTGCGATAGTGACATAGGTATGTTGTGCATGGAAGTGTGATATGAAAACACATTTAAGAGTTTTTTACAAACCCTAGGAGACTTGAATGTGGTAGAACCTTAGGCACAACTTTGGTCCAACTGGCCCAAATGTAGGGACAATTGCTCGCTATATGGACCACCTGTAGCAGATTGGGGATTCTAAAGGTCATTACGGTCTATATATATGTATATATATCGTCATGTTTGAACAAATAAATGGCTGGATGTGAATTTTTCATTTTAAGTAGAGTCTAGGGTGGTGCCTGACAAGTGACAAGTATCTGACTACAATAGTGACATGGGTCTGTTGTACCTGAAAACTCATTAGTCTCTTAGGTAGCCTAGGAGACTGATGGAATCCTACCAGGATCAAGGTTTGTTCGGGCATAGTGCAATGAAGTTAACTCATTGCTTTGGCCCAACTGGCTCAATTACAGGACTATTGTTTTGTATATGGACTGCCTGTAGTAGATCAAGGATTCCTATTCGAAAGTATTATTAGCCTATCTGTTAGTTTATCAACCCATATAGCCTGCCTTGAATCCTAAGTGTAATAACACGTGAGTTTTCTCGTCACACTTTTCAACACGGTATCCAATGTTTTAGAAAGCGGAAAGCGAGAGGCGTGAGGACATCTATAATAATATATTATATGTACATATTACACAAAGTGGACTCATATGAGAGATTACGGCCCTAGGTCTTCTTTTTTGGGTCTCTCAACCTATTATTAGTGGGTGTCACTTTTTCTTTCTAAGTCTTTTATATTGCAATTTTGCTTTTACTGAGTTTGCACAATGAATTTATATTTTTTTTGAAGACTTTTCATTTTTGTTAGGGCATTAGTTGCATGTTACAAGATCATATCTATTGACGTCCCTCTCACATATCATATAATTCCTATATAATGAAATTGGTAATGGCTTATAATTTTTTTGGTCACCTATACAAAATGAGTATGTTATACTTATAGGGTGTGACTGACTATCTTTGAACCCCTATTACATAGTATAAGAGCCTAAACAGTCAGTGTAAGCCTTACTAGGATGTAGTTCAATAATGTTTTATGCATGGCTTACGGATCATTTTTGGGTTTAACCATATAATATATGTATATCTAAGTGTATACAAATAAATATACTTATGGGGGGAAAGAATATAGAACACATGTATTTATTGAGGTCGATTACATATCTAATTTACTATTCAGAAATGATCCTTAATGTTCTTGTTGTAGCTTCTTAAAGGATCCTTCCACACGAACCGAGTTAATGAATTGCAAGCTGCAACACACAACATGTAGCGATGAACAATCACATCAGGAGTCATTAAAAAAGTATTAAGCCACAAAAAAGGCTAAATAGTCATATCAAGCATGAGATTGAGAATAGTCAAAAGACTCGAAATACAAACGCATCATCAACATCTCAAGTTCTAAAAGATATAGTAAGATAACATCAATAATCTGTCGTCTGATCTTTGTCCTTGCCTTCTTCCTCCATCGCGCACTCCTCATCAACATTAATCAAATGAGTGGCAATCTGATAAAAATTCAACAACCTCAAAAGACAGATAGAAATTATTGTGCTAGCTGATATGATACAATGATGTTATATGAAAGTAACACACTGGATTTGAGGCCTTGCTCCAATGTATTCCCGTCTTTTGGAGTGGAGATGATCAAAACCTCTCTAGTTTCTCTTATAACCACATGGCTACAACCTGCAAGTTTGGTTCAAGACACAAACCACAATCTTTTTAATATTAGGATCCTCATTCCTAAACATTTTCCACCATTCACCTACACAGAGTCAATGCAAGGTACAATTTTAATTACAAATTACACATGACCTTTTTTAATGGTGTAGTGGCTAACTACGCTACTAGTGGAATTTTGTTATGAGTAGTGTATTTTCAGGAGTCGAACCTGTGTTCCTTTTCAGCGAGTTAGTGAGCCACATAGCCTGAGGCGCTCCTCGCCACTAACTATAATAATATATTATATGTACATATTACACAAAGTACTATTATTAGTGGGTGTCATTTTTCTTTCTAAGTCTGTAATATTCCAGTTATATTGACATGGATTATCACACCATTTGTTTTTGTTGTTCCTAAGTTTGTGCCATGAATTCATTTTCTTTTGAAGAGTTTTCATTTTTATTAGCGCATTAGTTGCATTTTACAGGGTTATAATTTTTATTGACGTCCCTCTCACATATCATATAATTCCTAAATAATGAAATTGGAAAAAAGATACTTCTGCCTTATATGGTAAAATTAAGTTGGAAGTAATTTTTTAGTCACCTATACAAAATGAATATGTTATCCTTATAGGGTGTGACTATTTTTGAACCCCTTTTACATAGTATAAGAACCTAAACAGTCATAGTAAGCCTTACTAGGATGTAGTTCAACCAATGTTTTATTCATGCATGGTTTACAGATCATTTTTGGGTTTAACCGTGTAATATATGTATAACTAAGTGTATACAAATAAATATGCTTATGAGGGGAAATGAATATAGAACACATGTACATATTAAGGCCGATTACATATCTAATCTCATACTATGCATGATTAGTTATAGTTCAAACTAATTGGAAATGATCCTTAATGTTGACATTCTTTGTATAGTATGATAGGGTTATTTAGAGATAATGTCTGAATTTTACACTTAGCTTTTCCTTTTTTCTCTTTTTTTTGTATTTTCTCCTTTTAACTCATCTTGTGGCCCAACCCTTTGACATAGGTGATGGTGACCTTGGGGTATGGATTGTTGTGCTCAGTGATCATTGTATGGAGAAGGTTATTGTGGGCCTTGAGCTAGTAGTTGACGTAAACTAGCTATTGATATTGTATTAATTGGAAGATTGCGCGATGAGCACTATAATGGGATAGGGGGCTCATTGCAATCTCAGAATGTGGAGCCTCGTACCAAACCTCTCCATTAATGGCAAACAAGGAATGTCTAGATTTTGTTGCCCTTGTCATATCTGTAGAGTAGTTTCATAAATTGATCAACTAGGTATAAATTGTTGACTTTTGCAACTAGGAGGACTCTTCGGCGTGGATACGATGAAGAGGGCAAGAACATATAGGTGGTGATGTCTAACTCCTCGTCTGGAGATTGAATTCTTCTCCACACGTTTGTAGATTATTGAAACCATCTCTATCCTGTTGTGATTGTAGAAACCAAAACACATTTTTCTATGACCATTGACATTGAAAATGTGTTTCTATGGTAGTAGTATGAGTTGGCAGAACTGTAGAGACACATCGACGTGTGCATCACTTTCATAGGGGTACCTAGAGTCATATCTATTTCCAGAGCAAATGAAACATGTGATATACATATCCTAAGTAGTTGCATAGGTTGTACGATACCTGTTTAGGTGGTGGCATGAGAAGTAGACCCAATGATCCATGATACTCCTTTATCACACAGTTCATGTATCTCTATAACCTATATGATGGAGCGGTTACCTTCAGTTGGAGCAATGGACGAGCATAGCTTCATTCGTATACATGCCTCCCTAGTTGAGAGCCATCTATGGTTTAGTGTGCCTCCTTCACAAAGCAACCTTTCGCTTCACAACACCGCACATCTACCAGCACACAACATACTCCACTTCCTTATGGCACTGCTCCATCACCTTCTCTCTGCTAGGGCTTCCAAAATATGAGCAAACGGGGTGAATAGAAAAGGACCAATGCCATTGTAGACTCATCATGGTTTTGACGCGTTATGTTGATCCACTAACATTGCATACTCTAGGACCGGAGGGGGCATATGGGCTCATTTCTTAAGAAGAGCAACCTTTGTTGCTCGATTTTTGTCACATGCGAGAAGGTAATCAAAATCTTGAATGATAAGCATGTCACAGTCAAAGTGAAAAAAGTGACTGGCAACCTCATTGAAGAAGGTTGAGATGCATGATTTGTGGTATCCTAAAGGATTTCAAGAAGCATGACACCTAGAAGATGCTCATCAATGAGCGAAAATTCCATACAAATCTATCAACACATTATAAATTCAAAACCCAACATTGAATGAGCATTACAAGATCGAAGTGAAAATTTTCTATCACAGTGGGAGGCTTCGTGGATTGGATGTACCCTGAGACAACTTTAAACGATCAAAGTTACTCTAGGTGGCTCTGATGATGTCTACCTTGCTGTCGGGGTCGAGACAGTGCCCACCAGTTGGTAGTTACCCCGACTCACTGGAACGCGATCAACAAAGGTCGCTTCCAAGTTCCTCAGGATCATGCGGAGGTACATGGAAGGATTTTTGAAGGTCTGAAGGCTTGTAGATGAGAGGAATATTTGAAACCCTAGTATATATTTATAACCAGTGCTTTTAGGATGATATATGGAATGCACCTGTTTCCAAAGAAAGACATAAGGTAGGAGACACTGGACGAGCCGTCCGGTCAGAATCTAAGGGCCCATATGAGACCCGAAACCAACATGTGTGAGACAGCCAGAACATTAGGGTACTAAGTAAAATAGACTGCATGTCATATAAAACCACAGAAAAACCGAGAAATAAGCCAGCGTGACAATATAATTGACATGACTTTATTTAAATAACATTTTAGGCCATTTTTATCATATTTTAATTGTTTGAGGGCTTAAATAAAACTCAAATTATTAAATTTGACACATACTAAATGAGACCCAAGGAGTAAGATTTTGAACTTAGATTTTGGTTTTGAAGCTCCCTTTTATGATTTCTAATACAATTAGGGTTTAGACTCTTTACTTCTATATATATTATAATATTACATCATTTTCATCCATATTTGGTCAACTAAGGAACCTATATCACTAGCCTGAAATAAGGTAAGATCCTAGATTTCAGTTCATTACAGATACTCAACTTCATAAGTGACTACAAAATTACCCTACCTTGACTCTGATGATTGGGGACAAAATTACTAGATGCCATGCCAACCTACATGCGTCCTCTCATGAGATCACAACAACCACCACCATTCTGTTTCGAGCTAGACTTGTCGTTCCATGTCGGAAGTTTAGGATTGTTCAAGGATGAGAAAAAACCCTAAGTGTAGGTATCATGAATCAACATAGGATGTAGAAGGTTAGAATAATATTAGGAACAATCAAAATCATTTCGAAATCATTATTTCAAAAATCTTTTATGAGTTTTATCATCACGTATAATTATACCTCACAATTAGCATGAAGGAAATGTATTGATTTATTCATTTTTATATTTGTATAACTATGAATAGGCATTTGACATGTTTATTTGGGAAAAATTCTCTTGATGACTAAAAGCTATAATCAAATTAGAATAAAATACACTTGAATTAGAAAATCAAAGAGCCGTGATAGTTTAACAATTATGATTCATGTAATACTTGTCAAAACACACGACTTGGGGCTGAGGCTTTTTATGCTAGTAAGCATTGACGTACACCATTCCTGATTTGCTATTTTATGCCTTTGTTTTTCAGATGTCTTATTTTTGCATTTGTATGTTTATTTTGACATTGTAATGTAAACTTTGAATTTAGTGGAAGCATGTTTTATTACACCCGATTACAAGTCTATGGTGTAGTCAATGCCTAGAAATCAAATCTTTATAACGTGGCATATCCTTTATTTCTCAGAATATGTTTATCATTTTCACAACAATGCTCATCTCCTAGTGTGGTTTGTCCTGTCCTTAAATTATGTGTTAACGAAAGTCACAATGTATATTCGATGAAAATGTCATACAACCAACTACAATTTGTGTTGTATTACAATTCATATCAGAACATGAGTGATAGCAAATTCTTAATAGACATAAAATTTTAAACACGATTTATCTATTGTGGTTCCATTATTTATGACAAGCATTAATCTTCCCTGTAATCATAGTACCAATTGAAAATTAATCAAACAAATTTTTTAAAATCTCAACATATTGCTATGTTCAGTACGTGGGTGCAACTACAACAATGCATATAGTGGTAACCACATACATGATAGTAAATGAGCAAAATATCTTACAAGGTTGAACATCAGTTATCTCGAGCAACCTTTATTGCTTAATATGAACTCTGCATAAGTTGTAGCTCGACTATTAGGAATCATTATGATTTGATCTATGAGGAATTTCACATATCTTTCATGATTATTATTTGGTTGCCCCAATATTTTGGTTCTTGCTTATTTCTTAGACTCGAGTCAATTCATAGTTGTCCTTCTTTAGCTTAATGGTTCTGTTTTGCAAGTGATTTTACGGTTTGCGTTCTTCATCTCTTAGGGTTTAGAGTCTCTTGTCAGCCCATTTCAAATTATGGACAACTCGCCAAGGACTTGTGTGGTTTTTTGAGCCGATGTTTGACAAACTCAAATTGGCCTTTTCATGCATTCGTCTAAACTTGAAATTGAGTTGGATTGTACTTTTGAAGGACCTAGCTTGGTCCCAAAATTTTTTTCAATGTGCAAAAGAGGTTTGACCACCCTCAATCTCAAAACATCTAAAAAGTATCTAAAGAACATAAAAACCTTAATAAATGAATAAAACCCATGTCAATGAAATAAAATGCAATGAATAAAGCCTGAGCGTGAATGTAAGAATGAGTGATTGTTTTTCATTTTTAGGAGAGCCCAATTTCTAGAAGCACGGTTGGTTCGGACCTGGTACAAGGATGTTGACTCTCTACTTTAGGCCAACTGGCTCGAACCTCAGGGACCATTGCTCACTACATGGTTCACTTAAACAGATTGGGGATTCCCAAGATCATTACTCATTAGAGTATTTTCTTTTTAGTTATTGTAGTTCTTAGATAAGTGCTAGTTGTGAAATTCCGTACTTCTCACGATTCTTTTTGTGACCCATGCACAGTTCTTATCCTGACAAGTTCCGTTGGTTTGCAGCAATATTTCCTAACAATGTTTAGATGTTGTGTGATCTTTCACTGTCCAGTTTCTGTATGTTCCGTTGATGTTTGTTCTGGAGCAAATTGTCATGGGTGACGTACAGCTTGATACCGACTTTTCAAACCTTTTTTTGCCTAGCCATTTTTTGTATTTTTGTTTCTCGTTGAGCTAACTCTTGCTTAGGGACAAGCAATGGGTAGTTGACAACACCCATGGAATTGAAAAGCTATTGGAGATGCTGCTTAAGCGCCCATCACACCTGGCCGTTGCTTTTTTTCCAGTTGAGTGGCACTTTAAGCGATTTGTATTGAAGCGGCTGCCTTTTCTCGCTTTTACCCGTTTCAGCCTGCTTTTGAGGCTCACATACGTGGCCCTCTTCTGGCACTTAGGTACATATTTTTATTAGCCAAACTAATCTATGATTCCCAAGATGCCATATGTGAAATCTGATAGGGAGCAACAATTATTTCCTATTGAAAACCTCTTTGCTTTAGCCCCCCCCCCAAACAAAAACCTCAAACAGGGTAGTCAAAGAAAGTAGTTTGCTGGAGTGGCAGATGGCTTGTTTACAAAGGCTAGTGGTGCGGCTTCTACTCCCAATGGCAACAATTTTTTTAACTCAACCGCCGCCCATGTGGTAAGACAACTACATTTACAAATACACTGATTTCAGTCCCCACCCAGTGTAATTTTTTGAGACATGTATGCCTAGTTGTAGGAATCTTGAAAATATTCTAATTTGTTATATTTATTAAGTCATTGTTGATCGTGAAACATGAGTGATGCCAGTCGCAATGATTTCACATTTAAAACACGACCTATCTAACAGTGAGTTATACTTTTATCATATGACGTGTAGTTAAAGTCTGCAATTACTATTTAGTCAAAGTTATGTAGCTTGTCTATTACAATCATACGAACGAAATCCGAAGGACTTCGAGATCTTCAAGAATATAGACAAAAAGGAGCATTCAACTGACAAATATGTAGAAGACAATTACAACTAGTGCTTGGGACTCTGGGATGAATATGAAGTATATTATTCTCTCTTTTTTGATATTAAAGAAGTTCAGAGGCAACACAATGAACTTCAATGGGTTCAATTTCTGGCTGGACTTCACATTCCTTCTCTGGTGTTGTCGACCAGATCTTATCCATTGATCCCTTGCTAACACTAAGGGATGTTTTAAAGTATGTTCAACATCTTCCCTTTATGTCTTCCTACCTGCCTCTTCTTATGATCATTGGATCCTTGCGATCCGCTCCAATGACTCTGGGTAAGGACGTGAACGTTGTTGAGGTCGCGGTTGCGACGATCGTGCTTCTGCTGCTCCTAGACATGGTCCTCCTCGATTTAGACTAACACACCCTTCGACTACCAACCGCTTATGCAACTTATGTAGGCGTACGAACCACACTGAGGATCGTTGTTGGACAAAACATGGCGAACTTGCATGGACGAACCATGTCACCTCTGATGACTTTTATGATGTAGCTCATATCTCTAATTTGGGACATTATGGACCTGACAAACTGTACTACATGGATGCGCCACAATCTGTTGTTGCTCTGCTATCTTCTTCTGTGACTGGTCTGCAACATAACTGTCTATGACATCCTTCTACTGCAAAAATTGTGATGCCTCTCTCCCCGCGACCCTATTTAACCCAGCGCCCTTGAACAACCCACTGCCCTACACCCGTAAACCCCAAAGCCCTTGCTCCATTTTGTCTTGTATGCTCTTCCCCACCCCTACGTCCCCGTGTGCAATCCAACCATCTCATCATCCCAAAATAGCAACAACCTTCCCTTTTACCATTGCCAAAACCAGTCGGCCTCCCCCATTTTACCTCTTCCTCCTTACGTGCAAGAGTCGTGTGTTGTCTTCCCTTCTCTACAACATCGTTGACTTTGTCTCCTGCATCCAGATTCACACACTCTTTTTTTCCTTCCTCGCTTTCAACTTTTCCCCTCAGTGATAACCATTTCCAAAAGGACATGACCATCTTGTAACCTCTTAAAAGCTCCTTTCTCTGATTCTGTTATCCTTTTAATTCATTAATTTTGATCTAGTAGCCAATTGCTACCCAATCTCAGTAGCCTACTGATTTACCTCTTCACCCCTACAGGCACGCCTTTGTCCACCCCTGACCCACCTCGAAAATCTAACAGCAATCACACTGCCAAGTCTCTGCCTGAAATGCACGGTACCTTAGATCCACGCCTACTCGTAGATTGAACAACACTTTCTAACCCCTCCAACGCACAACAAGGTACATGGAGACGATTCTATCTCTACTAAGGATCTCAATGAGTTCAAGACCTCCATGGAGAAGCATTCTCAATAATCAGCCAACACTTTGACCGGATTATGCTTCATCTTGGAATTCAGCCTCCTTCGTATCCCGGTCGCATCGCCATCACGATTACAGTTTCCAAGCACCAAGACAAAAAAAGATCGCTTGATAAATGACTATATCAGGAATAATGTGGGCCTGGCAAGCACTAAGGACAAGTTGTGCGAGGGCCGACTCAAATGGTATGAACATGAGCAACACAGACCAACTAATGATAATTAATAGAAGAATATGACCCATAATAGAGCTGAATGGATCCATGTAGCCGACCCCAACATAGTTAGGACTGAGGCTAAGATGATGATGATTTTTCTTTTCTTCTTTGTTCCCCCCTTCTTCCTGGTGCGTTCCACATCAATCGGGTCACATAAAAATGATAATCTACTTCAATATGCTTTGTCCTCTCATGAAAACTATATTGCTAGCAATGACGACATGATTGTTACACATCCAAGTGGCAAGAGTCTCCACACTAATTCTTAACTCAGAGGGCATAGAAGGAACCCACAATAGTTCACGACAAGCATGGGCATAACCCTCTACTCAGCCTTAGTGCTAGAACAAGCCACGACAATTTTCTTTTTACTCTTCCAAGTGACAATGTGAGACCCAAGGAAAATACAATGTCTTGAAGTTGACTGCTTGTCCTTCGTAGCTTCTCATCCCCATCCCAGTTTACATTAATGACCATAAGGGTAGAATTACATAACTGTTCCATAATATGTAAAATCTCTTGTAGGGGCTCCTTTCAAATATCTCAAGATATGACATACTGTATAAATTAATTTTCCAAACACTCTGGTATAAAGAGGGATTATAAAAAAATCATCTTTATCAGGAATCACTTTAGCATGATGGTCCATGGGTGTAGAGACATGTTTGGACTCATGCATATTAGTTTCACCTAGTAAGTCCAAAACATATTTTCTCTGAGAGAGGATAATACCCTTCCTAGAATGCATCACTTATTTTCTAAGTAAGTATCTTAGTTGCCTGAGATCTAGTACAAAACTATGTTTAAAGACAAATTTTGAGTCTTGAAATGCCCTCACTGTCATCTCCTATAAGACTGTCATCAACATACACAACAAGCAAATAATTCCCCTGAGACTCCACAAGTAAAAGGAGTGATTAGTAGAAGAGTGATTAAAACCAAATAGAGTGAGAGCATTACTCCATGTAAACCTCTTTGATATATCACCATGAAGGAAGGCATTTTTTACATCAAGCTGATATAAGGGCCTAGCAAAATGAGTAGCAATGGAAACAGTAATCCTCGACGAGTTTAGATGATCAACTGGTGAGAAAGTGTCAAAAAAGTCAACACCCTATGCTTGTGTATAGCCTTTGGCAAGGTTTCTATTTCACTATATATTCAACCAACAATGCATTTTCTATGAGGCAGATCAACTAATTTGCATGTATGATTTTGACAAAAGGCTTCAATTTCAAGATCTACAACCTGAGTCCACCCTTTATCATGTAGATCTTGATCACAAGTCTTTTAGATATCGATAGAATTAAGAGTGAGAGCAAATAAACTGCCAGAGTCAGATAGATTTGCCAAATAACATGCTTTAGACACATGGTGAAGATTGGTGCAAGTTTAATGTCATAGGTTGAGTGTCATAGGTCGAGAGAAATGGGCAAAGGTTAATGAGTGACGGGTGGGCTAATTTTAGGTTACGATCTAGGACCTAGGGGGTCTAGTGTAAGCCATTGGTAGGCGGTGTAGCTTAACTAAGAACATATGAGTTGAGATCCTTAGGTTGGGACACTGAGTTTGAATCTCAAGCAAGCATGTATTCATCACGATATATATTGAGCCAAGGTAGCATGCGAACATGGGTATGCGATATAGATGTATGTCATGAACATGTGTATAGGAATAGGCCCACATGTTGTTGGGAATTGTAGATAGATGTTAGTATGTTTGGCAACACGAGGTTCATCGCCTAGAGCTAGATGTGATTTGGATGTGGAAGCACATAGCTTGCAAGAATGATTGGGTTGACCTGACGAGCTTCCAGTGGCAAAGCAAGGAAGATGGATCTAGATACTGGATGTCGGTATACATCATGATTTGAGTAGCCTGTCGACGTAATCCTGAGATGATTTGAGTTTGAAGTAGTTTTATTATGTGAAGAGCTAATTTGACGGCCTTTCAATGTGAGGTTGATGTCTTAAAATATGGGTTTTAAGCCAAAAGGTTCATTGAAGTGGCTTTCTCGGATTGGGCAGCCTTTCGATGTAACCATGGCAGACAGATTGAGAAGAACAAATGACAATTTTAAAGATTTCAAGTGTACTTTTGTAGTTGTTCGATAGGTGTAAGGCATTTGGAAATTTGAGTTGCTTGAGCGGATGTGGAGATGGGCCAAATTTGATAGCCTTTTGACGTCTCCTCGTGTGAAAGTGATGGCCATAGGTCTAAGGTACAAGTAAGGCCCGAGTTGGACACCATTTTGACAGGTTTCTAATTCTAGATCAAGTTGGAATGTTGCATGGAATAAAATTTTGATCGAAATCGCAAAATATCGCTCTATTTTTTTGCAACCGGACATCGAAATTTACGATCAGACATGCGAAACGCACAAATGCAGGGAATGGGACGTAATGTTTTGAAAATTTTAACCCTAGGCATGAAATTTTGCCAAACACCTGATTTACACAAGTTGTAGTTTGTAAGTTTGTAACTTGCAACTGTAAGTTTTAAATTCTAAGTTGTAACTTAGAAAGTTTTTAACAGTCTAATTGTGTAGCACACTTGATATTTCTCTTCAATCTAGTGTGCTTATGTCTAGACATTGTGTTTGCAGAATTTCATAATTCAATTCCTTCATTTTTCCATCGAAATTGCCTTCGAAATTTTGTCGAAATTGTTCAGCTTCCTTCACTTACAAATGTGGGAGACCCCCCACACACATATAAAATATGAAATATTATTGCATATTTGAGTAGATCTTGGCATTTAGATCGTCATGGTAATTTTTCATGATTTCATTCGCTTATTTGGTAGTCAAAATCGTTAGGGCTGTAAATATCAAAATATCGATTGAGATTTCAAAAAAAATCTGTTTGTAGGCCATTGGCCACGATATCAGGTTTGGACAAGATTTATACGTTTGATAGGCTGGAATGGTGAGTTCAGAGACAAACATCCTTTCAACATAGATGAGGTCGAAAATCATTGGAAGGTTCTCATGCTGAGGATTTGGGTAGGTTAGGCAAAATTTTGGCAGCATAATGAAGTGATGACGTGAATATATAGGCTGTGAGAAATTGATTGATGTGATTTTTGTGGCCTAGCGACCTGGAATTGGGATGACTTTAGGAAGGATCTTGAGTAGCTTTTAGACTTTGTACCGGTGGAGAACATGATCATTTAAAAACATGAGCATGTTTCAATGCTCAAAATTTCGGTCGAAATTTCTATTTCTGTGGCAATCAGACATCGAAATTGACTGACGAAACTCTCGAAACAGGCAGATCATCGATTTTTTTTTCTACATTTTCATATACTATGTACTACCTAGAGCATATTTTTTTGCACAGTTTTGTATTTTTAAGTCTAGATATTGTGCTTGCAAACTATAATGACTTAATTCGTTGATTTTACAATTGAAAATTAACATAAAAAATCCCCATCGAAATGACCATCGAAACAGTTCAACATATCCAATATGAAATATTATTACATATTTTGCCGTCAAAACTCCAGGAACACATTTATCAAAATTTCTATTGAAATTAATTGAAATTTTTGTTGAAATTTGTTGAAATTTGTTGAAATTTCTGTTGAAATTTGTTGAAATTTTTGTCGAAATTTGTTGAAATTTCTGTTTCTGTGGCCACCGAAATGGCATTGAAATCGGACATTTTCTTCCTTGGCATGTTTGCATATAAGAGACAACCTATCAAATCAATACCATTCAACAATCTCAAAGATGTAGATGTGATTACGTTCTAATTCAAACATTACTTGTAGGGTCCTTAACTTCACTGCAATATGATGGCACTCGTGTAAGGCTACCCAAGTTCTTCTAGTTGTGGATTAAGGACTCTAGTGGATTAAGGATCTACATTTTTGTCTATGGACTAAGGACTTTGGTGGATTAATGATCTCAATTGCGTTTTGTTTTCTCTCTTTTTTTTCAAAAGGAAACCAAAAATAAAGAAAACCAAAAAGGGAAAAAATAAAAACCACAAAGATAAATATACAAAAAGGAAAGCAAAAGAAGAACCTGAAATTAAAATTAAAAATTGTATTGAAACTCAGAAAAACAAGAAACAATTGTGATAAGAAAAATTTTGGAATCACCAAGTTGCAAGGAATTCAAGGAAAACAATGGATCGACATGTAAATAGTCAAGAAAATGCAAAAAGGCAAGACAACTCCACCTAAGGGCGGATAAAAAGAGGAAAGAGTTGCCATGAGGATGGGGTGAGACAATATTATTACGACCATGATAGATGGAAATCATGTCTGCACTGCTTGGAAAAATTGGTATTGCACGTATTAACTGAAAGACCAAGAAATGAAAATCTTATATCAGGGTTTTGGGTTAAACAAAATAAAACAAACAATAAAAATAAAACTTTTAAGGTCTACGAGACTTAGGGCCTTAAGATGTTCGTTGAACATTTCGTCGTCGACCCTTAGGACTAATGGATTAAGGATCCTAATAGCTTTTAGAGAGAAGTGATAGCAAAAGATCAACAAGTCATATTTAGTGAAACAAGGCGGTCATGTGACAAGTGAAATCAAGATGTAGTCAATTAATTAAACAATCTCAAGATAATCAAAATCAATGATAGTTTTTAAACTAAATTGGGAAATCACAGATACAGTTAGATCAGCATGGTTAAGACAACTAGATTAACAATTGATGTAATTATGAAAGCAAAATCTATTAAGATTAACTAGACATTTGAACCAGCCTTTAGGTCTAATAAATTGCTTAAATGTTAGAACAAGACCATAACTAAATGCTTAAACTTCTCTAACTTCAGGTTTGATCGCTAGTCAAGCTCATCTAATCGTTCATATCACCACTTGTTCATGATCTAATTAGGATTGCTGAATCTTGTTTTCATGATTGTATCATATACTAATCTAGTTGTCTTTATATATCCATCCATGATATAACTTCTGATTGCTTATGACTAGATCTTTTGGTTGCATTAGCTGATCATATGTTGATTTGGTAGTTTGACGTATCTTAAGTATTATTAAATGAACTTGATTATCTTGATACTGGTGATTCAATTGACTACATCTTGAATCCGCTTGTCACTCCACCACCTAGGTTCACGTGACTTGTTTATCTTCTCCTATCCGCCGTCCACCTGCCCCTGTTCACTCCTCCTACCGTCCTCCTCTCTTGCTTCCTCCCACATTTTCGTACGTGCAATCTTCCGGACAACTATAGCCATCACACATTGAGTCTCTCGTCTCTCTGGGTTTCTCTGCCTGCGCCTCATGACAGAATATTAATATTCCTCATGACGGCGTAGGTTCCTTTATCAGTCTATCTGTCTGAAACGGGTCTCTTCTGATCTGATGCTTCGGATCTCTGGTGCTGCTACTGCCCCATAGATGGTTCCTTCTCCACTGATTGCTGCTGCTGTGCCGCCTACTTCACTGCTACTCTGTCTCTTCTCATCATGGCTTCTGTTGAGCCTCCTCACTCTCTGTGTGTTACTACCGTCAACCTCGATGGCTCTAACTACCATCTTTGGTCGGCATCCTTCGTCCTCCATGTCAAGGCACAAGGCCGATACTCACATCTTACTGCTGATCCTCTTGTCGTTCCTGTTGCTACTGTGGATGAAAAGAGCAAACAAACCTATGCACAATGGTCTAAAGATGACTCTAGTGTTATGTCCTGGTTTCTTAATAGCACCGAGTCGCGGATCAGTTAGTCCTTGTTATGCCTTCATGATGCCAGAATCCTAAATGTGTTTTTGAAATTTTCAGAAACCTAGCCAAGGAGGAGTTTTCTTATGACACTTCTATTGATGACTTCTACAACCATTGCTCTACTCTTTGGATTGAGTAAGAAATCTACCACCCTATGACGACCGACATCAAAAAAGCCCAGAAACAGCGCAATGAACTACAACCGGTCCAGTTTCTGGCTGCCCTTCCTGCATCTTTCTCTGGCGTGGTCGATCAGATTCTATCTAGCGACCCCCTACGGTACTCTTCACGATGTTCTAAAGCAAGTTCAAAGACTTCCGTCATTGACCTCCGATCATGTTATTGAGCATCCTGCTCTAGCTGTTTGCACTACTAACTTTGGACATGACCGCGGTCGAGGTCGTGGCCGTGGCGGAAGTCTACCTCCTACTGGTGGACGTGACTCCTCTACCGCTCCTGGTCGAGGCCAAGCTACTGGGCCTCGCTTCTGCAACTGGTGTGTTCATGATAATCACAACGAAGTTAGGTGCTGGATCAAGCATGGTAAACCAGCATGGGCTAATCAAGCATCTATAGAAACCTCAGCTGATACTGCATCCGACCAGCAATTTGCTCTGCCATCTACTGAATGACTTTGCTCGGAGTTTGAGAAGTTTTACCAGGAGCGCATGACTCAGATACCTTTGACATACTGCCCACCATGCTTGCCTCTCCTTCTGGTGGATCTTCTCATGAAGATGAGGATTGGTTCGGGCCATGAAGGACCAGTCATAGTCTACTATTTGGATGGACCGCCTACAACACCTACTCTTCTGTCTACATCTGTTACATGACTTCAGTGACACTACCGACTTGGTCATCCGTCTGCAACAAAGCTGAAACATTTATTTCCCACATTATCTGAAAAAACTTTTTCTTGTGTTTATTGTGTTTTGGGAAAACAAACGCAGCCTGTATTTCCCGCTAAAAAAGAAATTGGGAAAATATTTATTTCCCACATTTGGGGTCCATGTTCTGTTCCTAGTCACTCTAGTGTTAAATACTTTCTGACTTTTAATGATGATTATTCCCGTGCTACTTGGCTTTTTTAACTCAAAGATCTCAACACTATTTTGGACAATATCAATATCTTCTTTTCTGAAATACAAACCCAGTTCAATAAACCCATTAAGATTTTCCGTACCGATAATGCCCTAGAATTTATGCAAAAATATGCCACATCTTTTGTTCTGTTCGTGGCACCATCCATCAAACCACTTGTCCTTATACTCCACAAAAGAATGGTGTTGCTGAACGGAAAAATTGCCACTTAATTGACGTTGCTCGCACTCATCTTCTTCATTATAATTCCCTCACTGGTTCTGGCCTGAGGCAGTTTCTACGGCATGATATCTTATAAACCATATGCCATTCTCTGTTTTACACAATCATATCCCTTACACCATACTGTTTCCTGATGCACCTCTGTTCTATGTTCCTTGTATTTTTGGGTGAACCTGTTTTGTTAAAAATTTAGCCCAGGGATGACGAAGCTTGATCCTCGATCACTGCTTTGATCCGGTTCTAAAGTAATGGTTTGTCAGTGCGGATGTGATATTTTTTTAGCATATGTCCTTTTTTCTGATGATGGGGCAACGCTCTCCAGTGATATGTTGGCACCCACGCCTCTACCAGATGTTGTTGAGGATTTGCCTTCTTCAGACAGCCTGAAGGTCGCCCTTTGCAAGTGTACAAACGAAGGCCAAAGACAAGCACTCCTTCCATGGCCCCTCCACAACCAATTCATCCATCTGCGGATGATCATACAAACACTAAGGTAACTTCTGATTTGCACCTTCCTATCAGTCTGCGCAAAGGTGTTCGCTTATGCACTAAACATCCTATCAGTCAATTCTACTCTTCTGCTAATCTGCATAACAATTTTGCATACTTCACTTCTACAATTTCTACCGTCACTTTTCCAAAGGCTGCTACAGAAGCTCTAGTTATTCCAGCATGGAAACATGTGATGAATCAGGACATGCTAGGCACATGACACTCAACAAAACACAACATATCTCTATAGAGAGAATGTGATATAACAAAAATGGGTAGAGGGGCGGCAGCGGGTTGGTGGGGTGGGAGGCGGCGGCGGAAAGAGGAGTGTGGGGGTGGCAGCGGCGGTGGGGGAGGGGGGTGCAACGCTGACGGTGAGTGGGTGGGGGCGGCCGGGGGGGAGGAGCTAGGGCATAGGGGCAGGGTGGGAATTTGCAACTAGGGGAACCAGACCTGCTTTGATACCATATAATGAGAATGAGAATTGTGTATTAGATGATTTAACAAGTGTACAATACAGTCTCTTAGGAGGTGCATGTAGGGTGAGATTGCAATCAAATTTAACATGGTCACAATCTAGTGTTAAGGAGACAAATGTAGGTATTGAGGGGGGAGTGAAGAAGTGATGGTGGAGGTGAAGATTTAGTCTTTGTGGAAAGTCACATTGATGGAAACACACATACATTGTGTAACAGGGTTTAAGCACTTATAGCCTTTTTGAACTTGGGAGTAACTTGGGTTGTAAAGGCTCGATTAAACCCACATATCTGCAAATCGTTACCCTTTAAAGCCATTCACGGGTCTAGAATTTTTTACCTGCATAGTCGCGTACCCGTAGACTCATATTTAAGCGGGTCCACCAATGGCTATGCTTGGACCCGACCTGCTAGACTTGTATACCTGCTGTATGTAAATAACTATTTGAATAATATGTTATTTACATCATGCTTTAATATGATAGTTGAGATTATTCATCTAATTGAGAACTAACGATTCTAATTACAAACCTAAATCAAGGTAATCTAAAGATAAAACCAAAACAGTACCGTGGTATTCTACATAACTCAAACACTATGACTATAAACATGTAAACAATGAACTTGACTCATCTTCAACCTATAATGCATTGTATTACTTACTATAAACCTATTTACTGACATTTTGTACATAACCGCTTATCCATATACCCACACTGCATACCTACAACTATTGTGGGTATGGCTACACTACATGTAAACCTGTACCCATACCACTAAATTAAATGGTTAAGGCTATGGGCATGGCCAGACCGCATCGTACCCACACTATATACGCCCCTAAGAGCCCAAGCAAGGTTGCCTTGATAGCTCTAGAAGATAGTTTGTCGGCTTTTGAATGGAAGTCGTGCACAAAATAAACAATTTGTCAGCTTTTGGATCAAAGTTGTGTGCAAAACAAACACATCCAAAATTTGAGCATGGAGAGAGAAGGGTTGTTTTTTAGGGTGAATGACAAAAAAATCCATGAATAAAATATCGTTTAATGGAAGATGCTTGTCTGACGTAGCCACATTTTTACTCGTTTTGGTAGACTTTACCAGGTTGACAAATGAGTGAGGGTTATGGGAGTGTCATATTTGAAGATGTGGCATATCTGTATGTTGGGTTACCCTTGAGTCCACAATCCAACCTGAGTGTGATGCGAGCATGGAAGACCCATATTTATCTTTGTGTACGACTATGAAGTGAGCCAATCTGAAGCCAAAAAGGAAGATGAAGGTGTTGGATCCAAGGTTGAAAAAAGCGTGAGAAGTAACGAGGCATTTTTGCCTCAGCGAGGCGAGGCGTAAGCCTCAAGGCAGTCGAGGTGTAAGCCTCAGAATGTACCGAGGCATATGATAAAATAAATAAAATATATATATGTATCATATATGTATATTTAATATGTCTATATATACAAGTTATATGTAACATCCCTGACCTGGGTTATGAGTTAACCCTAGGTGTTTTGCCTAAATATGTAATTAAATCTTTGTGATTAACTCTGAGCATGTAATTAAGTTTCTCAGAAACATATATTTCAGTATTTGCTCCTTTTTATTTAAAGTTGTAGCATTGTTTTGATATACAGGGACCTATGTGCAATTTACCCAGTTAAAAGGGTTATCTTGCAATTTGCACATGATGAGATGTTCCTCTGATGTTGAGACATCATGAGAATCTTTTTGGCAAAGTATGAGGGATTTCCCAAGCTTGGGCACCAAGGTGCAGCTGTGGAAGCAATCCCGGTGCTTGAAACCCTAATTTGGGGTAACATGCAATTTACCCAAATTAAGGGATTCAATTTGTAAAACATATCATCTAATGTATTTTTTTTAGACTCTTGCCATAATTAAGAGAAGAAATGATGAGGGAGTCACCTCAATTGAATTATCAAGTTATGAAATATACCTTGTGATTGAATAATCAGGGTATATGTGCAATAGTTCTTTATGTACGTACCTTATTATTAGATTGCTCTCCTTTACCTTCTTTTTCTAAGACCTTAAGAGAAGGTTTGTCCTTAGAATAAAGAGGAAGGGACGATCAAGTAAAGAAGGAGGGACCTAGTTGGAATTATGGACAACTTATGAACTAATGTTGAAAATCCTACCCCTAGTATATATACCCTCAACTTCTCTAAGCAAGGGAACTTGCCCTTCGTTCCCTTCACTGTTCCATTTCACCAAAGACGACCAAAGACTGCCTTGGAGCTAAGGGGAACGACCAAGGGTTCAAGGTAGGTTTGAACCCCTCTTCTTGCCTAATTCCATGGTTAGAACTCGAATTCAAGGTCAACTTCATGGCTAACTCTTGAAACCCTACCTTTCCAGCCATCTCTTTTCGTCTTTCCTTGGAGTTTCACCTTGGCCAACCTATGGGAACTCAAGGACGCCATTAGAGCTTGGAGCTTGAAAGCTTGGAGCTCAAGGAGCAAGCTTTAGGCGGGTTTTATAACTCTAAACCCATGCTTTACTATGTACATCTCGTATATGCGGTTAGATGATAGTTCTTCATGTTTCCCTACTTTTCCCTGTTATTTTGCAAGCAAATCCATGGGATATCCGTACTCTTCTTGATCTAGGAGATGAAGGCGTGATTTCCAAGAAAAACCCACCGCTTTTCACTTTCTTAAACGGTCTCACCAGTTTTCTCTCTCGGTCTCAAGACCGCGAGGTGAGCAAACGGTCTCGAGACTGCGACAGGGAAAACGGTCTTCAAGACCGTTTGGCCCCGTTGACCGAGCGTGGACCGTATAAGAAATCTGTTCCTAATTATATAGTTTAATTACCCTAAAAATTTGGGAGGCTAACTCCAAAGGAATCGGGAGATATGACCTTTTTAAGTAACAACTTTAAATGAATTTATTCCTGATTCTCAAACGGTCTGAAATTGCCTTTTTGGGCAAACGGTCTCAAGACCGTGTAAGGTCGTTGACCTGGCATTGACCGTATGAGATTACTGTTCAAAATAATGTTAATTAACAACCCACCAAGTTTGATGGTCTAATTCCAAACGGGCTAAGAGTTGAAGGGTGAATACTAGGGCTAACCCTAGGTGAAATCAGTACTGAAATTATGGTGACCTAATTAGGGTTTTTAGGGTTGATTGACCTAAACGGTCTCAAGACGGTTTAGGGGTCACCCAAATGGTCTCAAGACCGCGAGGGCAATCAACCATGACCTTTTGGAGGTCTGGGGTCAAGATTAGTTGACCAATTGAAGGTACAATTACACCAAATTACATTGCAATTAAAGTATTGATATAATCATCAACTCAATTTGTTCAACCTTGTTGAATTTCCACTAGAATCCAAAATTGGATGGGAAAACGGTCTCAAGACCGTTTGGAACTCATCCAAACGGTCTCAAGACCGAGAGGACAATCACCCAAGACCGTTTGAAGGTCTAGGGTTAAGTAATTTGACCAGTTGAGGACCTAATTGCAAATAAGTTATCAATTTAATCAAAATTCTATTTTGTGGTTCAATCATGGTTCAACCCCTATCAAATCACCTTAGACTTTGATGAAATCTTGGGAAAACGGTCTCAAGACCATGTGGGGTCCACCCACATGACCTCAAGACCGTTTGGGCCAAGTTTGGGCCCAATTGGAGCTCAATTGAAGGGTTCAACCTTGTGTTAATGCACATTGTTGAGTGTTGATGGGTGAACATTGATAGACCCTAATTGAATTGATTTCAATCCTAATTGGTCAACAATTGAGGGTCAATTGAATGACCAATTGGTTAAACATAACCTTAATTGACCCAATTCATAAGTGGTCAACATAACTCTGACCTTTTGAGGGCTTCAACATTGGTTGACATTATCGGTTGTATCATTGAATCTTGTTGATGGTCCAAGTGGTTGAGACCATGTGAGCTCGCGGACTCAAGGTCGTGAGGAGGCTCGCGGTCTCAAGGTCGTGAGGAGGCTCGCGGTCTCAAGATCGAGAGGGGGCTCACGGTCTCAAGACCGCGAGGGGCCTCGCGGTCTTGAGGTCAAAGAAGGGCAAACGGTCTTCATGATCCTCGCGATCTTGACATCAACTTGACCCTCGCGGTCTTAACATCAATTTGAGCTTCGCGGTCTTGGACCAATTGAAGAGGCTCGCGGTCTTGGAGTTTAAGGAGGCTCGCTGTCTTGGAGTTAGAGGAGGGCTCGCGGTCTTGGAAAGTCAAATTAGCTAAACGGTCAACACTTTCAAACGATCTCCAATCAATTGGAGATTGATGGTTGAAGATCGATCAATGTGATTCAAGGTTGACTTCATTCAATCAATTGATGATATATATGGTTCAATGTTGCCCTAATCAACCCTAATGACAACCTAGGATATTAAGTGGTTAATTGACTAAGGTTTTGACCAGGATGATGATCAATGGGGTGAATTACCAAAATACCCCTGAAGGGTAAATTAAGTAATACCTTGATCAAATCAAACCCTAATCACATGATGGTGATGTTTTGTGCTATGTTAGCCTATGATGACTTAATATGACCTGATCTAGAGTGATGTTGACATCACCTAACTTTATGATGAGAGGGAAAGTACTTCTAGAGAGAGAAAGTACTTCTAGAGAGAGAAAGTACCCTTTTCAGGTGAAAACTCAATTAAAGCATCTCCAATGCACATGAATGAGCATTATTAGGGTATGATCCACCTGTTTGAGATCATAGAAACCCTAATTATGATAAATGATGAACCTTTAACTAATCTAAGAGCATCAATGAAGATGTGACTCATACATGATGATGTTATGAGTTCAATTCACTGTAATGTGAATAGTAAACCCTAATTCAAGGGTGATGACATGTAATGTGAATAGTAAACCCTAATTCAAGGGTAATGGCATGCTTTTGAGTATTAAACTCTATTTGATGTGAATTAGAGATTTAACTCTTATGACAAGAGTAGGAAGTACATTCCTTATTTTTGTATTACCTTTATCAGTTGTATTAACCATGCAGGTTCTGATATGAAGGTAATCATATCCAGGTATGGATGTTGATGTTATATTCATTAAAGGCGTGTGGTTAGCCTTATGAATAAGTAAAGTAATCTGATCCCTTGTCAGTGGCATCCTATGCTGATACTGGGCTGTGAGAGCTATGAATACCATCAAGGTCATGCCTTAGAGATGACTTGTGATGAGGATAATGAGAAATGATGATTGATATGAGTTAGGCCTGTTAAATTTAGTATTCTTCTTTTATAGCTGCTATGCTACTGTTATTGTTTGGAGAATAATGTATGCTGTTAAAGAATACTGAATGTACCTAACTAATCAAGTATAATGTAGAGCCATGATCATAGATCCATCATTGTCAGAGATTAAGTGATGGTGAAATAGGTTTTCCTCAGGGAACTCCTGGAGCACATACTTTTGAGTATGTGGGG
The DNA here is from genome assembly GCA_963693085.1 of Alisma plantago-aquatica. Lineage (NCBI taxonomy): Eukaryota > Viridiplantae > Streptophyta > Magnoliopsida > Alismatales > Alismataceae > Alisma > Alisma plantago-aquatica. Next base: position 70,052 of record CAVNZW010000034.1, on the reverse strand, counting down.
TACATGGATGTGTAGAACCTTACATCCTAGTGTAGGAAAGTGATGTAGATGTGTAATCCATCCATCCTTCACTATAATTCCATACCGTATCAGTGGTAGGTAAACATGAAACCTCCTGATGACGAAGAAAGCACAGATATCCGTATCAGTGGTAGGAAAATATGAAACCTCCTGATGACGAAGAGAGTACAGAATGCCACTGTGACTCTAGAATAGTGAAGGACCAGTTTACCCTGGTGAGCTATAGTAGTAGAGACACGAGATGTCCTACAAGTGATCCTCTTACTGACTGAGGAAGGTGAAGGTCATGAGAATCCGGCTCTCTTAATGACCTATGTATGATACTGATGTGACTTCTCAGCGATCAGTTGGAGTATGAGTGGTATGCCTCATCTCCACAGGGCATATTGTTGTTTGAAAAACATAATCAACCATGTAGTATAACTTGTTAGAGATGACTCCAAGTTAGTTGATTGATGTTACATTGCAATAGTGTTTATATTCTCCATATCTCCTAAATTGTAGAGATCTTGTTATACCTGCAACTGTTATAGAATACTTTGAAAGCTTTACTGCTCAAGATATTCTTTGATGTTATAATAAAGCTTCTGGCGAAGAGTTATAACTCTCGCTGGGACAATTATGTATAATTGTCTCACCCCGTAGACTTCAACTTTTTAGGTGGACGTCGGAGATGAAGGAACCAGCCTACAGGTGATCAGTCTCAGCAGCAGCAGCACCAGGGGCAGCAGTAATCTCAGGTGGAGATTGTCCTGCCATGTGGTGTAGTTAGAGTCAGTCCTATGTGTCCTCTGTACTCTCAGGTCTTGGAGTCTTTTGTTTAGTGATCTTGAGATTTTGTATCTTGATGTATATAATTACTCAAGAAGTAATTATCCTGAGATGTAAACAAGTTTATCTCACTTTATGAAAGAAGTTTTATGGATCCAAGTTCTTATCTCGAAAAGTTTTAATTTCCCATGATTTTTGTCTTCCGCTGATTACCGATTCTCTTCCGCTAAGTTTTAATCGTGTTTATGTCATGGTTTGGAGATCAGAGCCCACAACTAGTGGTATCAGAGCTCTAGGTCAGTTGAGTCTACAGAGGCATAGGACTTAGGATGTAGAGTCTACCTTTAGTACTCCTTCTTTATCTAATAGAATCTTTTGCTCCTCAGGAGAAGAAGATACATAAGAATGTCAGAACATCACGATGAGTACGTGGCAGAGAGTAGTGCTAGTGCACCTCGAGGCGGTGCAAGAGTTCTGAGAATAGAACAACATGCACCTGAGTCACCAAGAGAGCCACCCTAGTTCGACCCAGCTGACATGAGTAATCCAGCTGTACAGACGATGTTCGGGCAGTTCATGACTGCCATGACACACATAACTGATAGGATGCCCATTCCTGCACCTAGGACACCTGTCCAGCCTGAAGCACAAGGTATCGGTAAGACATTCGAACGACTTCGTCGTGTCGGAGCTACCGAGTACTTCGGAACTGCCGACCCTGCAGATGCTGACTTATGGTTGACAGAGTTGGAGAAGGCTTTCAGGATTCTTATGATTCCGGAAGCTGAGAAGGTTAGACATGCTGTCTATCTTCTCAAAGGCAGTGCTGGTCACTGGTGGAACATGGAAGAGAAGAAGAGGCCTGGAGTAGAGTTCTCATGGGAAGAGTTTCGTCGGGAATTTATCAAAAGATATTTTCCAAAGACCTTCCTAGATGAGAAGATCTCTCAGTTTGAGAAACTAAGGCAGGGTATGATGAACATTAGAGAATATGAAGCTAAGTTCATGGAGTTGCTGCGGTTCTGTCCGCACATGGCTGCTACGGATGAGGAAAGAATCAGAAGATTCGAGAAGGGTTTGAATTCTAATATGTCAACCCCTGTATCTACCTTAGAGAACCAAGAGAGATTCTCTACCTTCGTTGAGTCAGTCCGAAGGATAGAGAGATCTGTGGTTGAGAAAAGACAAACCCATAAAAGATATCCACAGTTCCAGGGTTCTTCATCTAGGGATTCCAAGAAACCTAGATTCTCTGCACCTAACCCTCCACCACCCAGATCGAGTTTTCAAACTCAATGGACACCAAGCAGAGGTAGAGGACGGAGTCAACCACTTCAAGGGACGCACAGTTCTGCATCAGTGTCAGTTACTGGACCACCCAGACCACAACAACAGGAGAAGAGTTGCTACAACTGTGGTAAGGTGGGACACTTGATGAAGGATTGTCGTTCTAGGCCTGTCGGTGTGACACAACAACCCCCGAGACAGAATCAACAATGATCTCAGAATAGACAGCAGCAAGGAACAGCTCGAGGACGTGGACAGGCGTCTCAAGCTGGATCATCAGCACCACCTCAACACCAGGCGACTGCGAGGTTCTATGCTATGAACCCACCTGAAGCAGTGGTCAATCCACGGGTAGTGGCAGGTCAGATGAAACTTTTATATTCCAATATGTCTACATCCTGTGTTGTATCCGTTCTGATTGATCCGGGTGCTACACACTCTTTCATCACTCGTGAAGTGATTCGTAACTGCAATGTGACTGTTAGTCATAGAGCAGATAGTTTGTTGTTAGAGACTCCGTTGAGTGGGTCTGCCGTTTTGCAGGAGGTATGTTCTCCCTACATCCTATTCTTTTCTGACCATCTCATTCAAGTGGATCTTATACCACTTGATATGCAGGGATTTGATATAATCCTCGGGATGGATACCTTAGAAAGGTATAGAGTTGTCTTGGATTGTGAGTCCAAGTTGGTTGTGTTTGCTGATGGAAGCAACACATGGATCTTTCAAGGTGAAAGAAAGATTCTGCCCACCTGTCTTGTATCAGCTATGGTTGCTGATAAGCTGTTGAGGCAAGGATGTTATGCATTCTTAGCCCATGTGGTAGATGTTACCAAGGAAAGTTCCAATCCTGCTAAAGTTCCTATAGTCAGGGAATTTGAAGATGTGTTTCCTGAAGAACTTCCTGGTATACCACCACCTCGGGAGATTGATTTTGAAATCAATCTGATCCCAGATACGAAACCCATAGCTCAGACTCCGTATAGAATGGCGCCTGCCGAGATGGTAGAACTCAAGAAACAGCTTCAAGAGTTACTTGAGAGAGGTTTTATCCGACCGAGTACTTCACCTTGGGGTGCTCCGGTCTTGTTTGTTAAAAAGAAAGATGGGTCAATGCGGTTGTGCATCGACTACAGACAACTCAATAAAGTAACAATAAAGAATAAGTACCCTCTGCCGAGAATTGATGATCTCTTTGACCAGTTGCGTGGAGCAACAGTCTTTTCAAAGATAGACTTGAGGTCTGGATATCATCAACTCCGCATTAAGGATAGTGACATATCCAAGTCTGCCTTTAGGACAAGATATGGTCACTATGAGTTCACAGTTATGTCGTTTGGACTAACCAATGCACCAGCTGCATTCATGGAACTCATGAATAGAGTTTTTCGACCTTTCCTTGATCAGTGTGTTGTCGTCTTCATAGATGACATACTGATTTATAGTAAGGATGCTCAGCAGCATGAACAGCATCTTCGCCAAGCTTTGACCTTGCTAAGAGAACATAAGCTGTATGCTAAGTTTAGCAAGTGTGAGTTTTGGCTGTCGGAGGTATCTTTTCTTGGACATGTGATATCCGCCTCGGGAATTAGTGTTGACCCTACAAAGGTAGAATCTGTTCTACAATGGGAACAACCGAAAACACCGACGGAGATTCGAAGTTTCTTGGGGTTAGCTGGCTATTATCGAAGGTTCATTAAGAACTTTAGTTCTATAGCTTTACCTTTGACCAAGTTAACCCGGAAAGATGTTCCTTTTTCTTGGAGTGATAAGTGTCAAAAGTCTTTCCAGTTGCTGAAGGAGAGATTGACAAGTGCACCTGTGCTAGTGCTACCTGAACAAGGAAAAGGATATGTAGTCTTCTGTGATGCTTCCAAAAATGGACTAGGATGTGTGTTGATGCAGGATAAACAAGTGATTTCTTTTGCTTCCCGACAGCTTAAGAAACACGAGGAGAATTATCCCACACACGATCTGGAGTTAGCTGCTGTGGTTCATGCTTTGAAGATCTGGAGGCATTATCTCTACGGAGAGACATTCCAGATTTTCACAGACCACAAAAACCTTAAGTATATCTTCTCTCAGGATGAGCTCAACATGAGGCAACGTTGTTGGATGGAGTTAATCAAGGACTACGACTGTACAATTGATTACCATCCAGGCAAGGCCAATGTTGTTGCAGATGCCTTGAGTAGGAAATCAGCAACATCAACCATGAATAGAGAACAACTAAACTCTTTAGTATGCTCTAGGAGAGATATGCTTATCTCTTTAAGGCAAGACAATGTACAGTTGAAGGTGTCATTGTTAGCCGGATTGTTGGCTGAGATGCATACTAAACCTACCTTAAGAGAGCAGATTAAAGAGGCACAGCTAGGTGATGCGGCAGTTCAACATATAAGATCTGAGTATGGAAATGAGAAGCAAGATGGTTTTCATGACTCAGAGGACCAAGTAGCTTGTTATAATGGGAGAATGATAGTGCCGGATGTGTACAACTTGAGGAAGTTAGTCCTGGAAGAAGCCCATTCTTCCATGTATGCTATGCATCCGGGGAGCACCAAGATGTATCGGAATTTGAAAGATCTGTATTGGTGGCCTGGGATGAAAAAGGACGTTGCAGAATTTGTTACGAGGTGTCCTGTGTGTCAGCAAGTTAAAGCTGAACACCAGAAGCCTGCAGGAACAATGCAACCTTTACCCATACCGCAGTGGAAGTGGGACCATGTGACCATGGACTTTGTTGTTGGCCTACCCAGAACAAGCAAAGGACATGATTCCATTTGGGTAATTGTTGATAGGTTGACTAAGACAGCACATTTCTTACCTGTCAAAACAACCTATTCTGCTGAAAGGTTATCAGAGTTGTATGTTAAAGAGATAGTGCATTTGCACGGAGTTCCTGTCACAATAGTTTCTGACAGAGGTCCTCAGTTTACAAGTCGTTTTTGGGAACAGTTACACCAAGCCTTAGGCACCAAGCTAAGGTTTAGTACGGCCTTTCATCCACAGACTGATGGACAGTCGGAAAGGACCATACAAACCTTAGAAGACCTGTTGAGAGCATGTGTTCTCCAGTTCACTGGAAGTTGGGATCTACACCTAAGCTTGATAGAGTTTGCCTATAACAATAGCTATCAACATAGTATTGATATGGAACCTTATGAAGCCTTATATGGTAGACGTTGTAGATCACCCTTGTGTTGGTTTGAGACGGGTGAGCACCAGTTGTTAGGTCCTGACCTTGTGCAGCAGACCACAGAAAAGATTAAAGTAATACAACAAAAGATTAAGACTGCTCAGGATAGGCAGAAATCTTATACTGACAAACGTCGTAGACCCTTAGAGTTCCAGGTTGGAGACAGAGTGTATCTAAAGGTCTCACCTTGGAAAGTGGTCCTTCGTTTTGGAAGGAAAGGGAAGTTAGCTCCTAGATATATGGGGCCTTATCCAATCATCGAACGGATTGGAAAGGTAGCATATAGACTAGAGCTACCACCTGAGTTACAGCGGTTACATCCTGTGTTTCACATTTCTATGTTAAAGAAATGTCACCCAGACACTGAGTCAGTTCTACAACCTATTGAGGTAGAATTGAATGATGACATATCCTATGAGGAGGGACCAGTGTCAATCCTTGATAAATGAATTAAAAAGTTAAAGAAGAAAGATATAAGTCTTGTGAAAGTCCTCTGGAACCATCGTGGTGTTGAAGAAGCCACTTGGGAGTTAGAGGATGAGATGAGAAGGAAGTATCCTGCCCTTTTCTCTTAGTATGTTTTATCGATTTCGGGGACGAAATCCTTGTAAGGGGTGGATAATTTATAACATCCCTGACCTGGGTTATGAGTTAACCCTAGGTGTTTTGCCTAAATATGTAATTAAATCTTTGTGATTAACTCTGAGCATGTAATTAAGTTTCTCAAAAACATATATTTCAGTATTTGCTCCTTTTTATTTAAAGTTGTAGCATTGTTTTGATATACAGGGACCTATGTGCAATTTACCCAGTTAAAAGGGTTAGCTTGCAATTTGCACATGATGATATGTTCCTCTGATGTTCAGACATCATGATAATCTTTTTGGCAAAGTATGAGGGATTTCCCAAGCTTGGGCACCAAGGTGCAGCTGTGGAAGCAATCCCGGTGCTTGAAACCCTAATTTGGGGTAACATGCAATTTACCCAAATTAAGGGATTCAATTTGTAAAACATATCATCTAATGTATTTTTTTTAGACTCTTGCCATCATTAAGAGAAGAAATGATGAGGGAGTCACCTCAATTGAATTATCAAGTTATGAAATATACCTTGTGATTGAATAATCAGGGTATATGTGCAATAGTTCTTTATGTACGTACCTTATTATTAGATTGCTCTCCTTTACCTTCTTTTTCTAAGACCTTAAGAGAAGGTTTGTCCTTAGAATAAAGAGGAAGGGACGATCAAGTAAAGAAGGAGGGACCTAGTTGGAATTATGGACAACTTATGAACTAATGTTGAAAATCCTACCCCTAGTATATATACCCTCAACTTCTCTAAGCAAGGGAACTTGCCATTCGTTCCCTTCACTGTTCCATTTCACCAAAGACGACCAAAGACTGCCTTGGAGCTAAGGGGAACGACCAAGGGTGCAAGGTAGGTTTGAACCCCTCTTCTTGCCTAATTCCATGGTTAGAACTCGAATTCAAGGTCAACTTCATGGCTAACTCTTGAAACCCTACCTTTCCAGCCATCTCTTTTCGTCTTTCCTTGGAGTTTTCACCTTGGCCAACCTGTGGGAAATCAAGGACGCCATTAGAGCTTGGAGCTTGAAAGCTTCGAGCTCAAGGATCAAGCTTTAGGCGGGTTTTATAACTCTAAACCCATGCTTTACTATGTACATCTCGTATATGCGGTTAGATGATAGTTCTTCATGTTTCCCTACTTTTCCCTGTTATTTTGCAAGCAAATCCATGGGATATCCGTACTGTTCTTGAGCTAGTGGATTAAGGCGTTATTTCCAAGAAAACCCCACCGCTTTTCACTTTCTTAAACGGTCTCACCAGTTTTCTCTCTCGGTCTCAAGACCGCGAGGTGAGCAAACGGTCTCGAGACCGTGACAGGGCAAACGGTCTTCAAGACCGTTTGGCCCCATTTACCGAGCATGGATCGTATAAGAAATCTGTTCCTAATTATATAGGTTAATTACCCTCAAAATTTGGGAGGCTAACTCCAAAGGAATCGGGAGATATGACCTTTTTAAGTAACAACTTTAAATGAATTTATTCCTGATTCTCAAACGGTCTGAAATTCCCTTTTTGGGCAAACGGTCTCAAGACCGTGTAAGGTCGTTGACCAGGCGTTGACCGTATGAGATTACTGTTCAAAATAATGTTAATTAACAACCCACCAAGTTTGATGGTCTAATTCCAAACGGGCTAAGAGTTGAAGGGTGAATACTAGGGCTAACCCTAGGTGAAATCAGTACTGAAATTATGGTGACCTAATTAGGGTTTTTAGGGTTGATTGACCTAAACGGTCTCAAAACCGTTTAGGGGTCACCCAAACGGTCTCAAGACCGCGAGGGCAATCAACCATGACCTTTTGGAGGTCTGGGGTCAAGATTAGTTGACCAATTGAAGGTACAATTACACCAAATTACATTGCAATTAAAGTATTGATATAATCATCAACTCAATTTGTTCAACCTTGTTGAATTTCCACTAGAATCCAAAATTGGATGGGAAAACGGTCTCAAGACCGTTTGGAACTCATCCAAACAGTCTCAAGACCGAGAGGACAATCACCCAAGACCGTTTGAAGGTCTAGGGTTAAGTAATTTGACCAGTTGAGGACCTAATTGCAAATAAGTTATCAATTTAATCAAAATTATGTTTTATGGTTCAATCATGGTTCAACCCCTATCAAATCACCTTAGACTTTGATGAAATCTTGGGAAAACGGTCTCAAGACCATGTGGGGTCCACCCACATGACCTCAAGACCGTTTGGGCCAAGTTTGGGCCCAATTGGAGCTCAATTGAAGGGTTCAACCTTGTGTTAATGCACATTGTTGAGTGTTGATGGGTGAACATTTATAGACCCTAATTGAATTGATTTCAATCCTAATTGGTCAACAATTGAGGGTCAATTGAATGACCAATTGGTTAAACATAACCTTAATTGACCCAATTCATAAGTGGTCAACATAACTATGACCTTTTGAGGGCTTCAACATTGGTTGACATTATCGGTTGTATCATTGAATCTTGTTGATGGTCCAAGTGGTTGAGACCATGTGAGCTCGCGGACTCAAGGTCGTGAGGAGGCTCGCGGTCTCAAGGTCATGAGGAGGCTCGTGGTCTCAAGACCGAGAGGGGGCTCACGGTCTCAAGAGCGTGAGGGGCCTCGCGGTCTTGAGGTCAAAGAAGGGCAAACAGTCTTCATGATCCTCGCGATCTTGACATCAACTTGACCCTCGCGGTCTTAACATCAATTTGAGCTTCGCGGTCTTGGACCAATTGAAGAGGCTCGCGATCTTGGAGTTTAAGGAGGCTCGCGGTCTTGGAGTTAGAGGAGGGCTCGCGGTCTTGGAAAGTCAAATTAGCTAAACGGTCAACACTTTCAAACGATCTCCAATCAATTGGAGATTGATGGTTGAAGATCGATCAATGTGATTCAAGGTTGACTTCATTCAATCAATTGATGATATATATGGTTCAATGTTGCCCTAATCAACCCTAATGACAACCTAGGATATTAAGGGGTTAATTGACTAAGGTTTTTACCAGGATGATGATCAATGGGGTGAATTACCAAAATACCCCTGAAGGGTAAATTAAGTAATACCTTGATCAAATCAAACCCTAATCACATGATGGTGATGTTTTGGGCTATGTTAGCCTATGATGACTTAATCTGACCTGATCTAGAGTGATGTTGACATCACCTAACTTTATGATGAGAGGGAAAGTACTTCTAGAGAGAGAAAGTACTTCTAGAGAGAGAAAGTACCCTTTTCAGTTGAAAACTCAATTAAAGCATCTCCAATGCACAGGAATGAGCATAATTAGGGTATGATCCACCTGTGTGAGATCATAGAAACCCTAATTATGATAAATGATGAACCTTTAACTAATCTAAGAGCATCAATGAAGATGTGACTCATACATGATGATGTTATGAGTTCAATTCACCGTAATGTGAATAGTAAACCCTAATTCAAGGGTGATGACATGTAATGTGAATAGTAAACCCTAATTCAAGGGTAATGGCATGCTTTTGAGTATTAAACTCTATTTGATGTGAATTAGATATTTAACTCTTATGATAAGAGTAGGAAGTACATTCCTTATTTTTGTATTACCTTTATCAGTTGTATTAACCATGCAGGTTTTGATATGAAGGTAATCATATCCAGGTATGGATGTTGATGTTATATTCATTAAAGGCGTGTGGTTAGCCTTATGAATAAGTAAAGTAATCTGATGCCTTGTCAGTGGCATCCTATGTTGATACTGGGCTGTGAGAGCCATGAATACCATTAAGGTCATGCCTTAGAGATGACTTGTGATGAGGATAATGAGAAATGATGATTGATATCAGTTAGGCCTGTTACATTTAGTATTCTTCTTTTATAGCTGCTATGCTACTGTTATTGTTTGGAGAATAATGTATGCTGTTAAAGAATACTGAATGTACCTAACTAATCAAGTATAATGTAGAGCCCTGATCATAGATCCATCATTGTCAGAGATTAAGTGATGGTGAAACAGGTTTTCCTCAGGGAACTCCTAGAGCACATACTTTTGAGTATGTGGGGTACATGGATGTGTAGAACCTTACATCCTAGTATAGGAAAGTGATGTAGATGTGTAATCCATCCATCCTTCACTATAATTCCATACCGTATCAGTGGTAGGTAAACATGAAACCTCCTGATGACGAAGAAAGCACAGATTTCCGTATCAGTGGTAGGTAAATATGAAACCTCCTGATGACGAAGAGAGTATAGAACGCCACTGTGACTCTAGAATAGCGAAGGACCAGTTTACCCTGGTGAGCTATAGTAGTAGAGACACGAGATGTCCTACAAGTGATCCTCTTACTGACTGAGGAAGGTGAAGGTCATGAGAATTCGGCTCTCTTAATGACCTATGTATGATACTGATGTGACTTCTCAGCTATCAGTTGGAGTATGAGTGGTATGCCTCATCTCCACATGGCATATTGTTGTTTGAAAAACATAATCAACCATGTAGTATAACTTGTTAGAGATGACTCCAAGTTAGTTGATTGATGTTACATTGCAATAGTGTTTATATTCTCCATATCTCCTAAATTGTAGAGATCTTGTTATACCTGCAACTGTTATAGAATACTTTGAAAGCTTTACTGCTCAAGATATTCTTTGATGTTATAATAAAGCTTCTGGCGAAGAGTTATAACTCTCGCTGGGACAATTATGTATAATTGTCTCACCCCGTAGACTTCAACTTTTTAGGTGGACGTCGGAGACGAAGGAACCAGCCTACAGGTGATCAGTCTCAGCAGCAGCAGCACCAGGGGCAGCAGCAATCTCAGGTGGAGATTATCCTGCCATGTGGTGTAGTTAGAGTCAGTCCTATGTGTCCTCTGTACTCTCAGGTCTTGGAGTCTTTTGTTTAGTGATCTTGAGATTTTGTATCTTGATGTATATAATTACTCAAGAAGTAATTATCCTGAGATGTAAACAAGTTTATCTCACTTTATGAAAGAAGTTTTATGGATCCAAGTTCTTATCTCGAAAAGTTTTAATTTCCCGTGATTTTTGTCTTCCGCTGATTATCGATTCACTTCCGCAAGTTTTAATCGTGTTTATGTCATGGTTTGGAGATCAGAGCCCACATTATATATATATAAAAGTATATAACTAAATAATCAAATCACAAAATAGTATAGTATTGACGTGTAGCAGCATCAACTTGGCTAGTAGCAGCTGGATTAGCCACCACAGCCACCAGCAAGGGCTGGAGCAGCCTAAAGATTGATGTTTCCTGGTTTCCTGGAGGTGGAGATCTTCTATTTGAATAAATACCACTTGGGATGGGCCCAATAGCAGTCCAAATAGTACAACAAACCATCAGTTTTAGGTGGCAGACAGAGGCTTACGCCTCAGCGCCTTTTTACGCCTCTGCAAAAGTGACTGAGGCTTAAGCCTCGGGGCGTCCCTGAGTGCGCCTCGCCTCGAGGCATACACCTCTAGCGCCTCAGGGCGCGCCTTTTTTTTCATGGTTGGATCTCTTCTAGTGGTCTCCATCAAACCTGCACAATCTGAAGGCAAATCTGTCTTTCATGTTGGAGAAAAATAGGGGAGAGGAGAAAGGGTGGATGGCCTGCTAGGTTAGGAACCATTTGGGGCGATTGGTGGTTGCAATCGGACTGTACCTAAGGGGAGGGATATGCTACGAGGTTCGTTTTAAAGCTATGGTTGTTATGTTAAAAATCTTGAGGGATATGAACACTCGGTCGGTACTATCGACACTCTGTCGATAGTATCGAGATCAGTTCAGGTTCAAGTTGGAGCAACATGCATCCCGGTCGATACTATCGACACATATGTCGATGGTATCGAGACTGATTCAGAGTCGAGATAATGTTCTGTCGACAAGGAATAAGGTGACCGATACCGACGCCGTTTCGACAGCTTGGAAATAGGTATTTATCGGTATACTGACGGAAATACCGACAGATGCAATCCTGGCCGTATCGATGCCAAAATGAACGAATTAATTCATGAAATTTTGCAGGTGTAATCTCCACACCTAAATGCATCGTTTTATGCAATAAAATTCTATATTGGATGGGGGGTGGGGGGGTCCATCATGTGGGAGGTAAGGAACCTCTCCTGTTTCGTTGGGATTTCGATGACAAAACATAAGAATTCAGATATGAAATTTTACAGGTGTAATCTCCACACCTAAATGCATCGTTTTATACAATAAAATTCTATATTGGATGTGGGGTAGGGGGTCCATCATGTGGGAGGTAAGGAACCTGTCATGTTTCGTTGGGATTTCGATGAAGGATTTCGATGACAAAATGTAGGAATTCAGATATGAAATTTTACTAGCACAATCCACATACTTAAATATACACAATTATGCAACAATATACAATTTACAACATATCAATAACATATTTACTTACCAACTCACATCAGTTGTATGTTGAGTGGCGCGCAGGTTGTCCATACTGTAATGAGTTGATACTATTGAGATATTCCGCCCATGACATGTGCATCCTATAAAGTTGGTTATATGTAGTCACATGCTCCTCATAGACAGTATCGTTGACAAATTGCATCATCCCAATCTTTGGAAAATGTTGTTCTAAATCTCTGAGATATTGTGCCTTTCTTGGAGATGTAGGTCGAGGAGCTCGAGTGAGTGGACGTTCACTTCCTTGAGGAATATGTTGAATAGCTACAGGCACAGCCATAGGAAGTATTGGGACTGGAGAAACAGGAAGAATTGAATGACCACCACTCCATGTTTGCCCACCATCCTCAAAAAATGCAAGGGAGTTGTACTGATAACTTCCATGTGGGCCTGAGACATTTGCTGTATAGGTATATCCAACATGACGTTCTACCTCTGGTTGTGGCGGTGGTGGTGGTGGCTGATTTTGATATCCAGAATACCCATATTGAGAGTGAGATGGGTATGGTTGTCCAAATAGCATATCGACAAATCCCAATGTTGAATCATGTTGAGATTGAGAATCAGAACCTGAAATACTCATGTTGCTAAGTGAATCAACAATATCAGAATAATGATCATTGTTGTAGCCATAGGAGCCTGTAGCCTGAGGTGGTGCAGCACCACTGTAGTCTTTTTCGGTTTGAGTTTTCCTCCTTTGAAAAGTTTTTTCACGCATGGGATATTCTTTTTCTACTGGAGGAGGAGGTGCAGCTGTCGTAACATAAGGACGATCATCATACTGAGGATCAACAGCAGGAGGATATTCAAGAGAGCGCTCACTGCCGCCGCCATCATTTCTACCATCATTATCATATTTTGATTTTGACCCAGATGTACTTTTTGAAGATGGAGACTCTGTGCTACCCAATGCTTCTTCTACTGCTCTATTGATCTCCATATCAACATTTTCATGCTCAGGCTCAGGCTCAAGTCTTTTAGGTGGAGTTTGGTCAACATTAGTATCAGAATCTCCTTCAAAGTGCTCTTCTATGTATGGATCCGGACGACCATCTAGATTATCAAGAATGGGACGACCTATCTCATTCATCCATTCCTCTAAAGGATCTTCTGAATCATCAGCTTCTTCTATGCCTCTATGCCTGGATGGGTTGAATGTGTATGCGGTGTCAATGGGATCGTGGACGAAAACAAAATCCACTTCTTTGTAGTTGGAATCTCGTATTGCTCTAGCCCTCAACCACATGTTGTAGTGAACATATACCAAATATCTTAGCCTGTCTGCCCCCAACCTGTTCCTTCTCTTTGAGTGAATTAAATTGAAAGTGCTCCAATTTCTTTCACAACCGCCTGCAGATGTTGTTTGAGAAAGAATACGAGCGATGGGGGCACCCGTTCCATTCCATACCCACCACTCACAAGGATCACCCTGATCACGTTCGACAACTGCATTTGGATGACCAAAACAACCGAGGCCTTCACGAAACTGTCGCAACTGCAAAAATATTTAAGAACAAACTTTAGTAGAGGTAAAGAATTTGTTATGTAATATATTTAGTTATATACCTCATCCATCACTATGGTGTGCTCTTCAGTAGAGGTAAAGAATTTGTTAGTTATATCTCTCACAACAGACATTAGAGTCGCATCTAAGCCCAGTTTTCACGAGTATTGGAACCTCAGGTTCAGATAGTAAGCTATCACCAATTTCAAATAAGGAAATAAGATTTAGATTTAGTTAACTTATAGCAAGTTATATAGTTAGAAACTTAGAACGTAAATCTGAATTTAGAAGAAATAAATTATATACCTACTTTATGCAGTGGATGCAAAAGCATATTTTTCCAACGCTTGTCTACAATTGACAAGTATTGTGAATGGGACCTAGGAGCTGCTTGTTTAATACCTTCCACCATTACTTGCATTGCATCATACAAGTAAGGCATTGTTGCGGCTTTGTCACCATCTACCAGCCTCAACACTTTGACAACAGGTTCCATTATCCACAACACCTTTGTAACCTTATCCCAGAAAGCCCGACTGGCAATTAGTTTTTCAATCCTTCTGCCAACCGGGGTGTTGTGGTCCTTCATGGAGGCCCACTCCACACCATTAAAAAGCCTCCTAAGTCCATCTTTTTTGGACTTTAATGAGTTCAAGGCCAAGTAATTCATTGCAAATCTAGTCACCCCTGGTCTAACTAGATCACCTCCACAGTACTCAGATCGCCTCATAGCATTTAACAAGAAGGAATGGTTGTAGATGAAACTTGCCTACCATCAATTTTCACACTTTTGATGTAATCAATTGAGCCCATGTCCTTGAGGATCAGATCTATGCAATGGGAAGCACATGGTGTCCAGTAGACCGGATATTTCTTCATTGTACTTTCACCGGCCTTCTTGAAGTTAGAGCCATTGTCAGTCACTATTTGCACTACATTCCCAACCCCTACCTGCTTGATGTATTTCTTCATTAAATTCTAGATGTAACTGTAATTCCTGACTGCACCAGAAGCATCAATAGAGTCTAGAAAAACAATAGATCCACGGCAATGTACAAGAAAGTTAATAATTTGCTTTCTATTTCCAAATGTCCACCCATCACACATGAGTGTGACGCCATACTCAGACCACAATTGTTTCTGGCTTTCAATCCATACCTGTAGATCTTTCTTCTCTTTGGGAAGATACTTGTTCATCAACTCATATGTAGTGGGGGCTTTGATACCCCTACCCGACTCCCCTATGACATCCACCATGTGTTGTAGATATGGTTCGGTTGCAACATGTGCGGGTATACCATGAGCAAAGAAGAACTTACCCACAGCCTTGCCCACCTTCTCTTTCGCACCAGTAAACATTGCTTTTAGGGTTTTTTGCCTAGCATCAGGCTTCCTAACCCCTGGCTCATCAAAATGCTTCAATCTTGCACTAGTAGAATGAAAGAGTGTCTCAACGGTGCCTTTCTTTATTTTATATTGAGCATCCTGGTTTTCATCATCATCATCTAAGTCAACAACCGGGACACGTGGAGCCCCACTGCCTCCACCTGCACCATATGGTCCATATCTCCTCGTAAGACGAGCTGCCTCCTCCCTATCCCACTCACTTTTGCGGGAGTCTCTGAGAGCACGCCTATACATATGACGCATATAAGCAGTATCACACCCTGGAGGATATGCAATATCATCATCTGATTTAGCAGAAGAACCTGTGGCCCTAACATCAAAGAGTGTATCTGTGTAAGCCTTTTCAACCTGCTTCAACTTTTGTTGTTTTTTCCTCTTTGCACCCATCAGTTTCTTGAAGTCATCCCTAACACTTGGAGGGCACTTCTGGAGCATTGCCACATTCTTGTCACCACCAGTAATGTGACGCTTGAATCTAGTATTTCCTCCACCACCAAGTGTTTTCTTACAGTAGTTGCAGACAATCTTTGCCCTATTCCCAGACCTAGGTACAGGCTTGCAGTGACTCCATGGAAAATCCACATCCTTTGATGCATGACCAGCCGCACCCTCAGCGTCACTTGAAGACGAAGAAGATATCTTCTCAAAACTCAAAAGTCAACACTGAAAAAGACAAAGACAAACAAGCAAAGCAAATTATATTAGTAACTTAGCATTTAATAAAAAAGTACCAATAAGAAATGTACATTGTCGTATTAACTATTAAGTCTATTCTCTATTCACAATACTAATATCAAATAAAAATAAGCCATTAAGTGAATAAAATCAGTTTCTTTTATGTAATGTAGAATCAAAATCGATATTTTATAATGTATGATACTTGCTTGTAATTATGAAATCAAACACAAGATTTTTTTAAGATTTTTCTTTTGAAGATAATTATTTTTTAAATATAAATAAAGTCTGAAATTATTTTTAAAATTATAAAACATGATATTTACTAATTAAAAAGACAAGTGATATGCTTTCCACATGCTAGTTTCATCTTCTACAACATTAACACAATTCTAAAGAAAAATAAATAAAAAAACGTTTTTTTATTTTCAGCATTTTTATAAATAAAAAATACGAATGATTTAGATATTTTGGGTATATTTTTGTTTATATATGTTCATGTTAGTCTTTGATAGAACTTCTTCTACTAAACTTAAATTAAATACCTATTATTAATGGTACTAATTGTATTATTACTATGAATTAATGAAATAACATGTTAATGTTAATTATTAGTGAGGTAGTTGGTGATAAATCAGTAGATCTATATAATATAATCATAGATCTAGTGATAAATAGCATCAATCATAAGTATTTTGGAGTAGATCTAGGATTTTAGGGGTATTTGGTGAATTTTTTAGGTGAGAATAGAATTATAAGAAAAGAAGAGAGAGGGGAGAGGTTGGAAATGATGGGAAATGCAAGAAATTAAGTAAACATACCTTAATTGGGGCTGATTTGAGCTCCAATCTCGAAAATCGCCCAAACTCCCCAAGGTTCTCCTCTTCAAACAGCAGCAGCAGACTCCGTCTCGCAAAAATCAGTGTATCGGGCGGTATGCTGCCCGTGCCCTGTACCGATGTGTAAGTGGTGCATTTTGCACCGGTACCCTCGATATTTGGCGGTATTGGCAGTATACCCTCCGGTATGCCGATATATGCGATCCTAATGACATATTTGCACGTATCTGTACCGGTACCCGTCGGTATTTCGAGCGGTATACCGCCGATACCGACGAAATCTCATCCTTTGTCTGTCGATACCATCGACATGTGTGTCGATGGTATCCACACCGGCGCAGCGGCAACACGTCAATTCAGCGGCAGTTCTATTTTGTTTCTAAAATTTAGTTTTTATTCCTTTTCTCTCTTTGTACCTCATGTACTTACCCTAATATATATATACAAGTGTGTAGGCTCATGCCCTACTCACGTTTGCTGCATCTTGCAGCCGACATGTGATTGGTGTTCCTATCTTCTTCCCTTCTTCATTTCTTCTTACATGGTATCAGAGCAAAAATCGATCTAGGGCTTCTCCTTCCTCTCTCTGACAGATCTCTCCCTCTCCGGCGGCCGACTGCTTCCCACCCGTCAACTTGGCGTAATCCACCGGCTGTGTAGAACCACCGTCGGCTACTCTGGGTCTGCGGTAGATATCCAACTCTACCGTAGCCTCCATCACAAAGCGGTTGGGGATCTCCAGGTGATCCAACGATCATCTAAAAACACAACCGGAGGACTAGTTTCGTCTCAGCCATCATCCTAGTCACACCTCCTCCATGTGTGATTAGGAAGATTATTTGGAGGCTGTGAATGCATCAGTAACACATTTCTCCTTGTTTTTCTTCTATGTGTGATGTGTATCTCTCCGTCACCACAATCTATTTGACGTGTATTAATCCGTCACATATTCCGTTCTACAATGGAGGATATCAAGACACCTACGATCTACAACGAGGTGTCACCTATCGCCTCCATCAAACTCAACGGGAAAAATTATCTTCTATGGATGAATGCTATCCACACCATCTTGGAGGCTCATGACAGATCGAGGCATGTTGACTCGGGTCCCAAGGCATCTACTGATGAAGGGTATGCTGAATGGAAGCATCATGACAGTCTTGTGAAGACTTGGCTGTGGAATAGTATGGAACCTGCAATCGCCGCAAGGTTCATGTTCTACTCTACTCTACGGAATAGTATGGAACCTGCAATCGCCTGCAATGAAGCAACATTATTCTCAAGAGAAGAATGCTCTCTGTTAGTTTATGATCTATGATCATCTATTTGCTGAAAAACAGGGTGACTGATCTCTTGAGGAGTATTTTGGAGTGATTCAGGCTCTTGCTCAAGAGCTAAGTTATTATCATCCTGTGGTCGTTGCTGAACAGATAAAGGATAGAGATGATCTTGTTACAGCCAAATTCTTATCTAGGCTCAACTCGGCTTGTAGCTCTGCTCGGAGCGTTATTATGGCTACTGATAAACTACCTAGTCTTGTGGAGGCTTATTCTAGGATCCAGCAATCTCTATTTGAGTCTGCTTCCTTTGTTTCTGATATACCTTTTGGAGAATCTCATGCGTCTGTTGATGCTGCAGTACGAGGAGGACGACCCGGTATGGGCAGAGGGCGTGGGACATGTCCTAAGTGTATCTTTTGTGACAGACCGGGACATACAGTGGAGAAGTGTTGGAAGAAACATGGAAGACCTGTTGCACCACCTGTGGGAGCAGCACATTGTGCCACCACCACAGGATCCTCATCCTCTACAACTGTGGGTACTACCTCTGGCACCGGAATCACTCTTACCCAAGAGGAATATGATCGGTTCATTCAGGCGACATAACACATGAGTATGGGGTCATCATCTTCTTCTTCATCGGTAAATCTGGCATCTACAGCTGGTAATCAGGCTACATCTCTCATAGCATCTGGCTCATCCTCATCTTGGGTGGTTGACTATGGCGCCTCACAGCATATGACTGGTATGAGGAGATTGCTCCACACTATTGACTTATCTATTCCTCACCAATCTGTTACACTGGCAGATGGTTCAGTGAAAAGAGTGTTAGCTAGTGGATTTGTCTCCCTAACACCCAAGATTGATCTTAAATCCGTTCACTTTGTGCCTGAATTTCCTTTTAATCTTCTTTCTGTTGCCAAATTGATTGACACTCTAAAATGTTGGGTAATATTTAGACCTTCTTGTTTCATATTACAGGATCTCAAGAGTATGAAGACGATTGGTGGGGGGCTAGGAAAGGTGATCTCTACCTTTTCAACGGTGATAGTCTACCTCACCAAATGCCTTCTCCTGCTCCATCCATCCTGTTGAGTGGTTCCCCCTTACTATGGCATTGCAGATATGGACATCCTTCTTTGGAGAATCTGCGGAAGTTGGAACCAGAGTTGTCCCAATTATCTTCTTTAGAGTGTCAGTCATGCCAATTGGGAAAGCACCATAGGTTATCCTATCCCAGTCGAGTCAATAAGCGAGCTTCTTGTCCCTTTGAGTTAGTGCATAGTGATGTGTGGGGTCCTGTAAAAGACCAGAGTTATAATGGTTTTCGTTATTTTATCTCCTTTGTCGATGATTTCTCACGCATGACATGGATCTACCTTCTTAAAAGTAGAGAGTATGTGTTGTCTATTGTGAAACATTTTCATACTGAAATTAAAGTCCAGTTTGATTGCAATATAAAAATTCTCCAGTCTGATAATGCTTTGGAGTATGTTCAAAAGGCTATGTCTGATATTTGCATCTCGGTTGGTATGATTCATCGCACATCTTGTCCTCACACCCTTCAGCAAAATGGGGGTGGCAGAGAGGAAGAATCGCCATCTTCTTGATATTGCTCGATCAATTATGTTTCAATCTAATGTGCCCAAGAAGTTTTGGTCTGAAGCTCTTTTAACTGCTTGTTTCTTGATTAATAGGCAACCTTCTTCTGTTCTTCAAGGACAGACTCTGTTTTCTGTATTGCGTCCCATGGACTCCCCCTTTCTCGTTCCTCTTAGAGTGTTTGGTTGCACTTCCTTTGTCCATAACTTTGACCGTAAGGCTGACAAGCTGTCTCCTAGGTCCATTAAAACACTGTTCCTGGGTTACTCTAACACTAGCAAAGGATACAAGTGTTACTGTCCTAGTCTTCGCCGCATGTTTGTGTCTAGGGACGTCACCTTCCATGAGACCACTCCATATTTCTCCAATGATATGAGCAAGGGGGAGCAGTTGAGAGAGGGAGAGCCACCAAAAATACAGAATGAGAGACTGGCACCATCGGTGCAGAGTGAGGGAGTGCCACCTATCATTCTGGATTTTACTTCTATTCCTGATGAACAAGCAGGAGATAGACCTACCATTGAGCATTACACACATGTTTACCATAGGCGAGGCAGGCAAGATCTAGAAGAAGTAGCGACACCAGTCCCTGAGCCCTCATCATCGCCTTTACTCAAGAGACTCCTATAGAGACATCAGACCTTGATCTTCCTATTGCTGTTCGGAAAGGTACTAGGTCCTGTACTATTAAACATCCTATTACAAATGTATGTTTCCTATCTCATCTATCTAAGCAGGCCCGTGCATTCTCTATTGGGATTGATTCTGTGCCTATACCAAGAAATCATTATGATGCTATGAAGAACAGTGTCTGGAAACATGCTATGCAACTTGAGATGTCAGCTCTCTTAAATAATGGTACTTGGGATCTTGTTGATCTTCCTGCAGGAAAGAAAGTAGTGGGCTATAGATGGGTTTTCACTATCAAACACAATCCGGATGGATCAGTTGAACGGTTGAAAGCCCGATTGGTCACAAAGGGCTACACCCAAACCTATGGTGTTGACTTCTTTGAAACCTTTTCTCCTGTTGCTCGCCTGAATTCTGTGCGGATCACTATTTCTCTTGCTACTACATTTGATTGGCCACTGTTTCAGCTGGATGTAAAAAATGCTTTTCTCCATGGTGATCTACAGGAAAAGGTATATATGGAGCAACCTCCTGTGTTTGTTGCTCAGGGGGAGTGTCAGAAAGTATGCAAATTAAAGAAAGCTATATACGGGCTGAAACAGTCACCTAGAGCTTGGTTTGACAAGTTTAGTGAAGTTATTCTTCAGATGGGTTTTTCTCGCTCCATGACTGATCATTCCTTATTTTACTCTAGCTCTTCTTGTGGATCCATTATTCTTATTGTATATGTTGATGACATAGTAATTACTGGCAGTGACACCATGGGAATATCTCGTGTCAAAGAAGGTTTGCAAAAACACTTCCATACAAAGGATCTGGGCAAACTAAGATACTTTCTAGGTATTGAAGTGCTTAGATCTCATACAGGTGTCAATTTATCTCAGAGGAAATATGTGCTTGATTTACTACAGGAGACATGCATGGTTGAATCTAAATCGGTATCTACACCAATGGATTATCACATTAAAGAGGTAGTTGATGATGCTGAGTATCAAGATCCAAGATATTACAGGAGAATAGTGGGCAAGTTAATATATCTAACAGTCACTCGACTTGATATTTCTTTTGCTGTGGGCGTGGTCAGCCAACATATGCACTCTCCGCGACAATCACACTGGACAGCAGTCTGCAGAATTCTGAGGTATCTGAAAAGTGCTCCTGGTAAGGGTATCACATATTCTAGACCAAAGGCACCTCCATCTGCTCTGTCTCTCATAGGATATTCAAATGCTGACTGGGCTGGTGATCATACTGATAGGAGATCTACATCAGGCTATTGTAACTTTCTAGGTGATCATCTTATTACATGGAAAAGTAAGAAGCAACATGTGGTTGCTAGATCTAGCACTGAGGCTGAATACCGTGCTATGGCTCATGCATACTGTGAACTAAAATGGGTCAAATCTGTTCTATCTGAATTAAAAATTTCTCTTCTACCTTCTATGGAGCTCAAGTGTGACAATCAATCTGCTATGCACATTGCCAGGAATCCTATCTTTCATGAGCGTACAAAACACATAGAGGTTGATTGCCATTTTATTCATGATCAAATTAAAGATGGCACTATTGTGACACCATATGTCAGATCTGAGGATCAACTAGTAGATATCCTGAGAAAGCCTTTGGGTTCAGCAATCTTTCAGAGATTCTGTGGCAAGCTAGGCATACACGATGTGTACTCTCCAGCTTGAGGGGGAGTGTGAAGCAACCTGCATCCCGGTCGATACTATCGACACTCTATCGATAGTATCGAGATCAGTTCAGGTTCAAGTTGGAGCAACCTGCATCCCAGTCGATACTATCGACACACATGTCGATGGTATCGAGACTGATTCAGAGTCAAGATAATGTTCTGTCGATACCATCGACATGTGTGTCGATGGTATCGACACCGACACAGCGGCGACACGTCAATTCAGTGGCAGTTCTATTTTGTTTCTAAAATTTATTTTTTATTCCTTTTCTCTCTTTGTACCTCATGTACTTACCCTAATATATATATACAAGTGTGTAGGCTCATGCCCTACTCATGTTTGCTGCATCTTGCAGCCGACATGTGATTGGTGTTCCTGTCTTCTTCCCTTCTTCATTTCTTCTTACAATCCCAAAGGAAGGGAATGTTGTTGCATACTCACTTGGCTAGAGTGGAGCGTTGCAGGGGGGATCTTTAGGTTTCACAGGAACCCTGCAACCTTCCACTACAAACTAGGCAGTTGATGGCCATAGAAAGATTCCATACATCTTGCATAGATGGAAGGAGGGGTGATGGGGGAGGACCTTCCGTGGTGGACTGACCGACATGTACAGAGAAAGGGGAGTTTGTTGTTTTTCTTTTTTTTGGAGGGGACACGGGTTTGGTGAGTATACTCTTTGATTCATTTTTTACGATGATGCTAATCAATAACACATGATGTAATTTTTTGATGAGCCCACAGGGAGTGTAGGGTGAATGAATAGACTTCTATAGCTAAAAAAAGTGAGCCAATAATGAGGCTTGTAGAGGATATATGGGAGAGTCGCCAATCGGCCAATTTCATTGTGCAAGGTACGTAGTAGGAGGTCTATTTAAGCATGTAATGGTGAATCACTAACTTATTGCAAGGCTTGCATGAAACTTTTGTATGAGTAGAGCATGCATGTGGTGTTCTAATAGCAACAATTGATGAGTTTTGTGGAGCTTGAGCTAGATTACTGAAATCAACACCTAGAAGTATCTAGCAGATGGTTGCATAGTTGGAATGGATCCTCATTCATGAACGTTCATTAGAATCATCCTTCGGCGAGGTGGGAGAGGAGTCATTGAGCTGATGGCCGAGTGCCTTCATTGCATCATAATATACCTCGAAAGCACAATCTCATGACTAGTTTGGTTGGGTGTAGTCGGGTTTAGTTGTGTGAATTTGTAATGCAAAAATATACATCAAACTCACACTTTGTCATCTGACTATACTCTACCAAATAGGCTCTCACTACCCTCAGCAGGTCCTCCAACATCACATCATCCCGTTGCAACCCCACCATCATAGCAACCATCCTCCACAAAGATGAAATCCCCCATGTCCTCCCTCTCCAACACGGTCTCCTCCACACTTCAAACCCACAACCGCACCCCCTCTTTCAAAGAATCTCCATGAGCCTCACAACCTCCAAACAAAAACCCCTCCGTGACTCCTGTCAACCTCCTTCCCATCCCTCATACTCTGGGGCATCCTACTCCTGCAAATGTCGGTCCTCCTCAAGTTCTCAGCACTCCCTCCTGTCCTGTCACCTCCCTCCACATCCAACCAAATTCAAGAACCAAGAATCAACCTGACGAGGCTTCTACCGGCCAAGTCCGCAGACGGTTCCACTGGCGTCAGGCGCTTGTCATCAAGGAGCATGACAGAGGCACTCACAATGCGCAACCACAAATTTTCCTCACGATGAAGGAGCTCAGTCAGCTTCCACATCTTCCTCTTACTCGGCCTCTATCGCCAAGCACTACCGCCACCAAGCCACAAGTCCGCTGGCGCTTCCTCAACCACTCCGCACAAAACATCGCTCCGCCATATTCCTTTGCCCGGCTGAAGGTACTATAGCTACACTTTTGTAGTTTTTTCATGAATTTTTTCTCCTGTCGAATGGTTATTTCTAGTCAAAATTGCTCGTAGCCTACATATTGATTTGATCCACTAGGGATATTGCACTCATTTGCTTGACATATGTAGTACCACTTTGTTTGGAACACTAACCTTTGGGGGTTTAGAGGGGTTTTAACTTTTAAGTGAACCGGACTAGACATGATTTTTTATCATCATTTCAATAGTAAGCCTTTGTTTGTTGTGTACAAGATCACAATAATTATCTTAGCAAGTCATGCATATCATATGAATCCCAAGTACCGATGTTTGCAGCTAGTATATGCTATGTGTATATGCGCTTGGTCCGGGTGACAAATGGCATGAAATATTTTTTTGGTAGGAAAATCGTTGGATGGATTATGTTATCTTGATAGGCTATTTATTGCAATATGACAAATTTAAATTATGTTGGAACTGCTCTTACACATTATGTGAAGCCTAAATACTTAAGTGGGTATTAATAGTATATGTATACTTCAATATTGTTTTATATATGTTTAGGGTTTATTTGGGATCACAAAAAACTTATGTATATAGTTGCATATATAATTTATTATACAACGATCACTATGTATATAACCATTAATGTATTATAAGGGTATAGAAAACCATGATTTTAAAGCTTAAAATAACTTGAAATAAAAATATCTAGGTGCCAAGGAAAATAGACATCCACGTGACTTGAATGCCTTGTTCCCTTACTACAGTACTCCCAAGTAGTTCTTTGGACTAAAGCTATTCCTAGATTGATATTTTTACTCGCTAAAAGATCGATCCTCTAGAACCAAGGTGCTCAAGTGCTAGATGCGAGAAGTGGAAATTGAATAACGTGGGTTCTAGGAGGTTATCGAATTGACAAATGAGAAACAAAAATAGGAGTTTTATGTTGTTCTTCACTTCTTCATTAGGCGCTTGTCATGTTCTTCACCGTCCATAAAGTAACAACTAACAACCACCCAAAATTATGACTATGAATTACCCCCCTCCCCTTCTCTTAATATTTCATCATCACCACCCATAATCAGCCCCCTTTTCCTTAAAGTCAGTATAATTCAAATTTTTATGGTGGAAGAAACTTTACCATGGAAGATTCGAAGAGGATTATCCCAGTATCTTGAAGGTTTCAACTGTTCCTTACATGCTAATTAAGATGCCCTTCCTTGACTTTTGGCTAGATGTAGTCATCTATGTCGCTTATCTTGTTTTCCTCTTAAATCATATCTAAATTTTCCTTATTTTCAAAGTAAAAAAGAGACTCTTGAATGGTGCCTGTTGGGTATATGATTGCGCTAGTGACATGTATATACAATGTCTGGTAGTATTGCTTGAAAACTCGTCACACGGTCTTTTAGGAACCCGTAGGAGACTGGTGACGTCTTCTTATGAGCATGGTTGGTTTGATTGCGGTACAAGGAGGCTGACTCATTGCTTTGGGCCAACTGGCCTGGAGTGTAGGGATTGCCGCTTGTTGCATGGACTGCTTGTAGCAGATTGGGGATTCCAAAGGTCATTATTTTTTGATGAATTGAATGCTGAATTATGGGAGTCTAGGGTGGTGCTCGAAGAGTATATAATTGTGATAGTGACATGAGTTTGTTGTGCCTGATAGTTTCACCCAAAAATGCATTAGAGTCTTTTAGGTACCCTTAGGAGATTGATGAAATCTTGCTAGAAGCACGGTTGGTTTGGGCACGACACGGGGAAGTTGACTCACTGCTTCCGACCAACTAACTTGGACTGTAGGGACCATTTCTAGCTACGCAGGCAGCCTGTAGCTGATCGAGGATTCCTTAGGTCATTAGAATATTATTTAAATTTGTTGTAGTTTTTTAATAAGTGGTAGTTACAAAATTCCTTAGTGGGTCTGTATACATTTTCAAAATGATTCTTCTCCGACTTCCACAAGTTTTTCGATTCCTGTTACATGACCCATACACGGTTCTTATCCTGACCAATTTTGTTGGTTTGTAATGATCTTCCTTAATAATGCTTAGATGTTATGTGATCTTTTATAGTCTCTATTACATATGATAGAGAAGATTAATAGATTTTGAGTGGGAGGAAGTGGATGACACCTTTTTTTAGCAAGTTAGATTTGTGCTCTTGTTGTTGTTCATATTTGGTATCTTTTTCATGTCATGTTTTTTTAAGGTGCATGCCTAGAGGCAGACTCACCAAAGTGCTATCAATTTTATTTAACCCCTAACTTGACATCGTCTTAACCGTGTGTGAACAAAGCTCCACGCTCATTACAACGAAGGACTCATGATGTCCAAAGGGAGTGCTCCTTAACCAAAGCCAAACCAATTTGCATATCGTAGGAACCCCAAATACTCATATTTTGCAATTCGTATGAATGAATTGTACTTCACAAATACTTTATGGAAATTCTCTTGATGAAAAAAGATATACTCAAATTGAGAAAGTACATTTAAATTAAAATTTTAAAGAGCCACGATGGCTTCAAAATTACATTTCATATCATACTTGTCAAGACTAGATTTAGGGTCGAGGCTTTTTAAGAAAGTACGCATTGGCCTGCACTATACCTGATTTGCGGGTTGTTGTCTTTGTTTGGAATGAAGAAGATCACAATTATTATATTAGAGCTGGTCATGTTTATCATAGGAATCGTAAGTTGTTTCAATTGTTTTTGTTTTTGCATTTGCATGTTTATTTTAACATTGTAGTTCAAACTTTGCATTTTGCGTAAATATATTTCATTTTGGTTGATTACAAGTGTAGCCAATGCCTAGAAATTAAATTTCACAGATTATATCTGTATTACGTGGCATATGCTTTGTTTGTCAGAAATCGTTATCGTCTTCACACCTATGCTTATCTCCCTGTGTTGTTTGTCTTGTCTAAAAATCTAATGTTAATGAAAGTCACTATGTATATACGATGAAAATGTCATACCAACCAACTAAATTTTTTTATAGATATGACAAAGAACCAATCTTCTCCCGTATCATCATTTAGCCAATCTCAAGTTTTTCAATGCAAGAATCCAGTGATGAACCCACTTTGGAAAATTTATCACTAGTAAGAACTTGACCCTAATTCTATCAATTGAAAATAATCAAACGAAAATTTTGTAATCAACAAAACTTACATAAAGAGGGATGAAACAACCCACTTGGTATGTCAATCTAGCTTGAAATACCGATCTGGTCACGATGGTTGGGTGCCTTGCCATTAAAAAAAGAGGGCCAATGATGCCCCAACCAGCTTCCCACATGTGCGTAAGTCTTAGTGAGCAGCCAGGACGGGTAAAATACTATAATTTTTCATATAGAAGAGGGGAACATAGTTGTACTTAGATAAAGAGTACCTTTGATGGGAACACAATAGATTAAGTTTGTTTAAAATTCTGTCTATTAATAATCTTCTTTCGCTCATGTGTAGTACATAAAATTTAGTTGGTTGGTATGACATTTTCATCGAAAATACATAGTGAATTTTATTAACAACAAAATTCAAGAAGACAAAAAAAATAGGAGATCGATATTGGTGTGATGATAAATAAGCTCTAAGAAACAAAGCATATGACACGTAAGACGATGATAGGCCTGAAAATTTCAACTTTTAGGCATTGGCTACATAGGAAGACTTGTAATCAACACAAATCAAACATGTTTACGCTAAATGCAAATTTTGAACCACAATGTTAAAATAAACATGCAAATGTGAAAAATAGACAACCAAAACAATTATTACATTATCAAAGAAACATAAACAACCACCCGCAATAGGACAGATCAAAATTAGTATGATCTTAAGGTCGTCACCAGAATGGATTAATGCATGGTGTCATACAACATACAACTTATATGGTAAAACTTACCAGTTATGCTAAATCATTCTTTTGTCTTATCTCCAGAAAAATAATTGAAGTCTCTAAACTATCACAAAACTTTTCAAGAGCTTCCTTAAATCTCTTTAAGGGTACGTTTGCTTACCTGTACCGGGATGTATTGGATTGCATTCGGTGATCTAGTAATAGAAAATTTAGATTTGGTTAGCAGGAGATGACAAATGAGCATAATCATGTACTTTTTAGCATCACACGGATGTTGGATGATGCCCTCCTTTTCGAAAGCGGTGGGCACCGTCATCGAGCAGACTCAAGACAGTAACCTCGTGAAGAAACACAACAAAAACCCTACAGCCCGTCACGGCAACGCGGTCAAAACAAACGTTCCGCTGGATAGAATTCTATAAACCCAGAAATCTTTTCTACCAAGACTCCATGAATGCTGCATTTAGCAAAATTCATCCTAATCATAGGGGCATTGAAAACTTTGGCCAAGATTCTTATTAGCAAACAATAGCAATTATTGCTATTAAAAGTTGTTCATCATATGAGCTGTAAGTCATCTCTACAATGAAGATGCACAATGCATGTCTACTCTTCTAGGAGAAGGTAGATTAGATTTGACTCTTGAATTGCCTCTGGCTCTTTTCCCAAAATTAAAAGTTGAAAATAAAAAGGATCTTCCCCCATGATCACTCTCTACAAATTTATATTTTTATAGAAACTTAGATAGACATGGCATGTCCCATGATTGACATGCCGTGTTGCTCGATCGGTTGCCATAACTTTGAAGTGTAATTGTCTGACACGACACATTGTGTGAACGATTTCTTTGAGCAGTTACTGGTGAATGAGGATGACATGTCGTGGACCGAACACGGTTTGCCTTTTTGTGGTTGACTTGGCCAATTTGCATTGTCACATGACAATGCTACAACATGTCGATTTGGTGAGGATCCTTTGCGATGTGACATGGCAGTCATTAATCAGACACATGTCTCTTGTTGTGAAGGGATGATCACGATATGCCTAAGATATGACACACTGTATTTGACTGAAAAACATCTAAGTTCATCGTTTGAGGCCTCTCTAAAATAGAAAAGGAATTGTTTATTGAGTGAGTAAAACAGGTTACAGGGTAGTCTCTAATATAGCAACTGAGAGTAGATATATAAGTACAAGTGAGAAATATGGGACTAATATTACAAGAGTAACAAAACAACACAGTATATCTATACTCCCCCTCAAGCTGGAGCGTAGATGTCAAACAAGCCCAGCTTGTCAATCAGAGTTTGAAACTGAGCTTTAGGCAAAATTTTGGTGAAGATGTCTGCAAGCTGTTTGTCAATGTTGATATAAGGAGTGCAGATGTGCCCAGATAAAACTTTTTCCCGAACAAAAGTGGCAATCAACCTCAATATGCTTTGTGCGTTCATGAAATGTGGGGTTGCTCACAATAAAAATGGAGGCTTTGTTGTCACAGAACATAGGAATAGGGCTAGAATAAGTAACATCAAACTCTTGTAGAAGGCCATGAACCCACAGAAGCTCACATGCAGTATGAGCCATGTCTCTATATTCTGCCTCGGCACTGGATCTAGCAACAACAGTCTGCGTCTTGCTTCGCCAGGTGACTGGATTTCCTCCCACAAAGGTACAATACCCAGAAGTAGACTTCCGATCAGAAGACTTCCTGCATAGTCAGAATATGAAAATCCAAATAAATTGCAATGGCCATGCTTTTTATACAGAAGACCTTTTCCCGACAAGCTTTTGAGATATCGTAAGATGTGACAAATAGCATCCCAGTGGCACTGCCGGGGTTTATCAAGATACCGACTTATGAATCCTACAACAGCTGCCAGGTCATCCCTAGTGACCGTGAGGTAGATAAGCTTGCCTACCAGTCTCCGAAACTGGTGGCGATCATCATTAAGAGGAGAGTTGTCATCATCCCAATCCATATTAGGATCTAGAGGAGTGTTGGCTGGCTTGCAGCCCAGCAAACCTGTCTCCTGCAACAGATCAAGAACATATTTTCTCTGTGAAAGACAGATTCCTGCAGAGTGATATGGCAACCTCAATGCCTAAAAAGTATCACAGTTTGCCAAGATCCTTGGTGATGAAGTGTTTTGCTAAATGAATTTTGGTTGCCTGTATACCCGCATGATCACTGCCAGATAAGACAATATCATCAACATACACAATGAGGATAACAAGTCCTGTTGCTGACTTACAAATAAATACAGAATGATCAGATTGTGATCGCCGAAAGCCAAAGGTAATTAAGATCTGACTGAGTTTATCAAACCATGCATGCGGGCTTTGTTTAAGACCATAGATGGCCTTTCTGAGTTTACATATTTTGTTGGCAGACTCCCCCTGAGCATCAAATCTCGGGGGTTGCTCCATGTAGACTTCCTCCTGGAGATCGCCATATAGAAAGGCGTTTTTGACATCGAGTTGAAACAGAGGCCAATCTTTATTCACAGCAATAGATATCAGAATGCAAACAGAATTTAAGTGTGCAACTGGAGAAAAAGTCTCAAAGTAGTCAACACCATATGTCTGTGTGTAACCTTTTGCAACTAATCTAGTTTTCAAGCGTTCAATAGTGCCATCCGGTCGATATTTAATAGTAAATATCCAACGATAGCCCACTGTAGGACAAGAAGAGGGACGGTCGACTAGATCCCATGTCTGACGATCGCAGAGCACATGCATTTCTGGCTCCATAGCATGTTTCCAGGCAGGAATGCGAAGGGCCTCTTCTATTGATTTAAGGATAGTCACAGCAAACAAAACAGAAGTGAAGCATGCAAAACTATCACATAAATTGTCAGAGGAACAAAAATTACTGATAGGATGTTGAGTACATGAACGAACACCTTTCTGTAAACTGATAGGAAGGTCCAGGTCAGAAAATACCTCATTGGGTGGTGGATCAACCGCAGACAAAGGAGTTGGTTCGACTAGGGCCTCAGAAGTAGTATTTCTCTTTGACCTGTGCTGGTAGACTTGCAATGGGTGTTCCATAGGCATATCAGGAGAAGGTAAATCCTCAACAATAGCCGGTAAAGGTGTGTTGGCCATAATGTCAGTAGACAGTTTTGCTCCATCAGAAGAGTAGTAAGGCATATGCTCAAAGAAAGTCACATCCGCACTAACAAACCACTGTTTCTGAACAGGATCAAAGCAGCGGTAGCCTTTTTGCGTACGGGAATACCCCTGAAAAACACACTTGATCGAGTGAGCATCAAGTTTTGTGAGTCCAGGGTGAAGATTTTTCACAAAGAAAGTACTCCCAAAAATGCGAGGAGGAAGAGAGAATAAAGGTTTATCAGGAAACAAAATGGCATAAGGAACCTGATTTGCAAAACTGAGGAAGGCATGTGATTTATAAGATAGCAAGCCGTAGAGACCGCTTCATGCCAGAAATGATGGGGTACTTTGTAGTGTATGAGAAGAGTGCGAGCAACCTCTAGTAAGTGGCGGTTTTTTCTTTCAGCGATGCCATTTTGCTTAGGAGTATAAGGGCAAGTAGTCTGATGTATGGTCCCACGAGCGGCACAGAAGGAGATAATAGATTTTTGCATGAACTCAAGTGCATTATCAGTATGAAAAATTTGAATAGGTCTATTAAACTGGGTGTGAATTTCAGCAGAGAAAGTACGAATAGTTTCCATCACAGTGCCCCGACCCTTAAGCAAAAACAGCCATGTGGTGCGAGAGTAATCATCAATGAAAGTCATAAAATATTTCACACCCGAGTGACTCGATACATAACAAAGACCCCAAATATCAGCATGAACTATATCAAAAATTTCTTTAGAAACAATAACCTTCTTAGCAGGAAAAACAGAACGAGTTTGTTTGCCCAACACACAAGTTTCACAAGTAAAATTGTTCTCAGATAAAGTAGGAAATAAATGTTTTAATTTTGCAGCTGATGGGTGACCCAGTCTAAAATGCCACTGTAATCCAGTTACTGAAGTAGACAGCATAGCAGATGCAGTAGGAGGTCCATCTAGATAATAGAGCCCATCTGGTCCTTCATGGCCCGAACCAATCATCGTCTTTATGCAGAGATCCTTTAAAACACAATCAGAAGGATCAAATTTAATAGAGCACTTTAGCTGTTTTATCATCTTAGTGACAGATAAAAGATTAACAGGAAACTGCGGGATATATAAAATAGAGTTTAGTTGTAGTTTTGGTGAAAGAGGGATTGTGCCAGTGCCATGAACTGTAGTTTTGGAGCCATTTGCAACAGTAATAGACGAGATAGTAGTAGATTTAGTGAGAGCAGAAAATAGGCAGATGTCACCGGCCATATGAGTAGATGCACCCGAATCAATACACCATTTATTGTTACCAGTAGTCGGAGATGCAAACATAGCAGAGGACCCCGCTATAGAGGAGGAAGGTATCTATGTGATACGCTCCTAGAACATCTTTTCAAAGTCAAAACGAAGACAGACTGTGTTAGCCGGAGCAACAGGTGTGTCAGAGGTAGTGTCAGCAGTAGAATTTGTAGAAGCCTGGTTAGCCCAAGCAGGTTTCCCATGCTTAATCCAGTAGCAATCTTCAATATGGTTGTCCCGGCCACACCAGTTGCTGTAGCGAGGGTCGGGAGGTGCACCAAGTCCAGGAGTAGATGAGCCACGACCACCTGAGGGAGGAGGTCGACCTCCACATCCACGACCGCGACCACGACCACGACCACGACCAGAATCAGTAGGGTGAGAAATGAAAGTTGGATGCTCAATAGCAGGAGTAGGAGTCATGGATGGTAGTCGTTGAACTCTCTCTAAGGGTGGGCAACGGATCACTTGATAGAATCTGGTCGACCACACCAGAGTAGGATGCACGAAGGGCAGCCAAGAACTGAACAAGTTGAAGTTCATTGCACTGTTTCTGGGATACTTTGATGTTCCCCGTCAAGGGGTGACAGAGTTCGAACTCATTCCACAGAGCTGAGCACTGATTGTAGAAGTCGTCGATAGAGGTGTCTGGGGAGAATTCCTTCTTGGCCATGTTTTTGAAAATTTCAAAAACTTGCTTGGGATTCTCCTGATGAGAGTAGACATGGGAGAGTTGATCCCACATGGCCTTAGCATCATGAAAGCACAGTAGAGATTGGCTAATCTGTGGTTCAGTGTTGTTGAGAAACCACGACATAACTCCAGAGTCGTCCTTGGACCATTGGGCATAGCTTTGTTTGGTCTTGTCATCAGCATCAGTAGTAGGAACCGCAGGAGGCTCAACAGTAAGATGGTGATATCAGCCTTGGGCTTTGACATACAGAATGAAGGACGCCGATCGTAGATGATAGCTGGAGCCGCCATCAAGTTTCACCATGGTAACACAGAGAGCGGGGAGGCTCAGATAAAGCCATAGCAGAGGCAGTAGTCAATGCAACATCAGAAAAGACCAGAGACCCACGACGGGGCAGATAGCAGCAGCAGGGATCTGACAAGTCAGATCAGAGAACTTGTATAGGGCAGAGTATGCATATAGAGAAACCTACGCCGTCATTAGGAATACTAATGATCCTTCATGAGGCGCAGGTGGAGAAGAAGGTGAGATAAGAGACTCTCAACTTAGATAGCCAATGGGTGTCTGAACGTAGAGTGGTAGTTTACCTAGACGTAGAGAGAGAATAGAGGAGGATAGCAGTAGCAGCCATAGTAGAAAAGGGACAAAGGAGGGGCAGGAGGGTGGCTGCGGTGATGGAAGAAGGGAGGAGGAGGTGGATGCGAGGGGTGGGTGGTGATGGTGGGGAAGAGGAGGGGTGGGGGCGGAGGCGGGGAAGGGGAAGGGGGTGGCGCCGGCGGGGGGGATCGACGGCGGCAGGGGAGAGAGGGCAGGGGCCGACGACGGGGGGGTTCACGTCATTACGGATGAGTGGGCGGGGAAAATGTTCTTGTTACACAAGACATATGATGTTTCATCAATGGCAAGTACATTATAGCAATTCACTAATTCTATTGTGTGCCCATGAATGACAACTTGTAAATGTAGAGGCATCAATCCTTGCTCCATACAGTTGTAGCTTACTTTTTCTCAGGTCCCAAAGTAGAGATCTCTATCTCCATCTTTTCCTGAGATCCTCAATAAAGAGGATAGTTCCTTTCCAATGTCCAGATAGGTGACAATGGTGGAACTTTCTTTCCTTAATCCATTAAGTGAAAATGACAATTTCCTTTTCCACTTACCCTTCTCTATATATTAAGTGCAGAAGACTTGGACTTTAGCTTAGCCTCTGAACTCTTCTTAGCCCTGCCTTTGTCCTTGGACTCACTTCCGTTGATCACTATCATAGATTTATCCTTCTTTAATCTTGCTTTGGCATCAACATGCCAAGCATTTGATAAACTGACTATATGATTCATTCAATGTTTGCATAATCATATCCATGGTCAACTCTTGACCTAAGGAAATCCCGATCACTCCATGTACCTGATCATATTGAGCATATGGGGCTCTACTGTTCTTTTGTCAATTTGCACATAGCACTTTTGGGACATTATATCTTATTTGCTTTACATGATTCTTAAGATGTGTTACCATCTTGAGAATGTCCATGTTTTTCATGTTGTTCATAGTTCATACAACATAGCATTAGGTATTCAAATGTCTATGGCATCATTGGCATTCTTCAAGTAAGCAGCCATTTCAGCCTTAGGTGCATTTGGAGCTGGTTCCTCTAGCACTGGTCTTTCAAGGACATAGAGCTTTCGCTCATTAATGAGAACATTTCTCAAATTCCTTAACCAATTATGGAACTTAAATCCCATTTTGTCCTTCTAAAGGACTGTTCACAATTTCAATGTGTTTGTGTTTGACATTAGATTCTACAAAGTAATATTGCAACTTTTCAAAACATTTTTTATTTGCTTGATTTGATAAGTTTGACAATATTTTTTCCCGGGAGTCCTTGTTAGATCTGCAATCAGATAGGTATGAATATAAATGTTTGTTCTTTAGTTCCTCTTGCCATAGGCTGAAAGCGATGCCTGGACGTTGGTATAAGATGAAGAAGGATAGCTTCCATGGTTGACATCGAGAGATGAAAAGGGAGTGGAAGCGTGATGAACATGCACTGTTGGAGGCGAGATCTATTTATCAAGATATATATTAAATTAGGGCCCTTTTGCTGGAGGGATCAGATAACACCCGAGTGAGCATTCTATAGATGCTTCTCTTTTCCTCTTGCGGCAGGTTGAAGGAGACACATGGACGCTGGTATAAGATGGAGGGTAGTTTCCAAGAACATTGAGGAGTGGGGATTAGAAGCGAGTAGAAGCGAGATGCGGTGGACGTTCTGTTAGAAACAGATAGTGGGGATAGTGGGACTCAGTTACTCGGGAGGATACATGTTGTTGGATTTGGGAAAAAAGAAGAAAAATATGAGAAAATTTGAGAGAAGAGAGGGTTAAGGAGATCGCAGGATTTTGAATTCCTGCCTTCTGATTGGATAGCATTTTTTGAAGTGGCATGACTGTTAATCTTAAGAAAAACTCCCTCTTTTTATGGTAGTATAGATATATATCTTAATTTTTGAATGTATTGAAGGCTGAATTAAACTCATTATAAAAACATGAGTAAATATTGTTTTTATTGAGAGTCTAGGGAGGTCGTTGACATGTATATGATCGTGAGAGGCACATGTTTATGTTGTGCCTGGTAGTATCACCTAAAACCTCATTAAAGTCGTTTAGGTACCCTTAGGAGACTGATGAAATCTTGCTAGAAACATGGCTGGTTCAAGCACGACACGAGGAGTTGACTCACTGCTTGGGCCAACTGTCTTGGCTTGTATGAACCATTTCTAGCTACATGGGCAGCCTGTAACTGGGATTCCTTAGGTCATTAGATTTTTTTTAATTTATTGTAGTTTTTAAATAAGTGGTAGTTATGAAATTCCTTATTGGGTTTGTATACATTTTTGAGGATGATTCTTCTCTTCATAACTTTTCTTGATTCCTTATGGTGACCCGTACACAATTCTTATCTTGAGTAGTTTTGTTGATTTGCAATGATCTTTCTTAATAATGCTTAGATGTCATGTGTTCTTTCATTGACCAATTTAGGTATATTTTCCTTAAGCAACTTGTCTCAGGTGACTTGCGACTTTATACTGATTCCTCAAACCTTTTTTATATGACCATTTGATGAGGACCCTCTATGATGTGACATGGCATGTCATTGACCGGACATGCTGTATCCCTTGTTCTGAAGGAAGATTGGATGATGGCACGACCTGCTTAAGATATGACACTATATTTGACTGAAAAACATCTAAATTCATCATTTGAGGCCTCCAAGTCAAACAGGACCAGGCAAGCAACACAATGAATACGTAAGTGGGCGAGTAGTTCAACCGCTCATTCCACTAGGTAAATCATTGGTTTAGGCCAAAATTAGGGGTTGAATCCACTTAGACCGCCAAGCTTCGTATTGGATGCTTAATCGGTTGGTCTGCCAGGTTCTGGTTGTGTTTGGAAACCATGACTATAAGATATATGAAAACTAGAGAAAATAGACTTAACTACTTGAACTCGGTGGACCACCAAGCTTCCCAATTGGCAGTTCACTAGTTCAACCTCCAGGTTGTGTTTGGAAACCATGACTATAAGATATACAAAACCAGAGAAAATAATCTTTACTACGAAAATGAAAACACCATGATGGATTAAAATTTATGGTTAATGTCATACTTTCCAAAACACACGACTTGGGGTCAAGGCTTTTCAAGCAAATACGCACTGGCCTACGTCAATCTCAATTTGTTGGTATCAATCTTTTTCATTGGCCACAA
This sequence comes from Alisma plantago-aquatica, assembly GCA_963693085.1. Lineage (NCBI taxonomy): Eukaryota > Viridiplantae > Streptophyta > Magnoliopsida > Alismatales > Alismataceae > Alisma > Alisma plantago-aquatica. Next base: position 33,597 of record CAVNZW010000034.1, on the reverse strand, counting down.
TGCTTACAAATGGGCATTAATGTTCTTGATTATCACTTTTTAACTAGTGATACTTGTCAATATTTGGTGCATAAATGAATATTAGGTGTTAACACACTTAATTGATTAGGTATTTACACACTTAAATGTCTACTTTTTGATATGCCTTCATTTGTACCTCAACTTTGTCTTCAGTATTGATGACTTTTCATCTTTGTTTGCACCTCAAGTTTGTCTTTTGTATTGATGACTTTTCATCTTCATTTGCATATTAGGCATTTGTTTGTCGTGTATAAGATCACAATAGTTATCTTAGAAAGTCGTGCATAATATAGGAAACCCAAGTATCGACATTTGGAACTAGTATATGTTATGTGTATATACGCCTTGTTCGGGTGACAGATGAAATAATTTTTTGGCAGGAAATTGTTGGATGGACTATGTTATCTTGGTAGGCTATTTATTGGAATACGACATATTTAAATTATGTTGGAACTGCTCTTGCACATTATGTGAACCCTAGATGTGAAAGTGGGCATTAATAGTACATATATACTTCAATATTGTTTTAAATAGTTTTAAGGTTCATTATTGGATAACAAAAACTTATGTATATAGTTACGTATATAATTTATTTTACAACGATCGCTATGTATATAACCATTAATATTTTATAAGGGTATAGCTACCCGTAATAACTATTCAATATAAGTTTAAAGCTTAAAATAGAAGGCAGATATACATCCACAAGACTTGAATGCCTTGTCCCCTTACTATAGTACTCCAAGCCGTTCTTTGGACACAAAGCTATTCTTAATTTGATCATTTCCCTCTTTAGAAGATCGTTCCTCTAGAAGCAAGGTGCTCGAGTGCTAGGTGCAACAAGTGGAGCTTGAATTATGTGGGTTATAGTGAAAAAGCAAAATAGGAGTTTTATGTTATTCTTCACTTCTTCATTGTGCTCGTCATATTCTTCACCGTTAATAAAGTAACAACCACCCAAAAATAACAACTTTTCATTAATTATCCATTAAGGATTTTATTATCACCGTCCATAATCAGCCTTCGTTTCAATAAAGCCAGAATAATTCAATTTTGTATGGTGGAAGAAACTTTACCATGGAAGATTCCAAGAGGATTAAGTATTGTTTCTTAAATGGGTAGTTGATAAGACATGGCCTTGGCATTGTAATTTAAATATTTTACTTGGACGTGTTGTAATGAATAAATGTGCCTACCTAACACATTTTTCCATGATCATTCATAATGAAGAAGAAAACTCGTGCTTGTCTGTTTGGCACGAAGAAGTTCACAATAGTTATATTAGAGCTTGTCATGATTATCATAGGAATCTTAAGTTGTTTCAATTGTTTTGTTATTGCATTTGCATGTTTATTTTAGCATTATAGTTCAAATTTTGCATTTAGCATAAGGTTTGGTTGATTATAAGTGTTTAGTTGTAGCCAACTCTGGGTTTGACCAAAAATAGGTCGTTGGTTTGCACCAAGCTAATCCAAGGTTACAAAAAACTACTTGTTGTAGTTTCTGAATAGATCCACGACTAGAACTTTGAACATTGCTTTGAAGCTGCCACACATAGTAGAGAAGACATCAGAACCTTATATGGTCATATCCCTCACTGCTATGTGTTCATATAATTAACAATCCTAAATGTGGAAGAAAAGACATTGCAGCCTGGAGAGCCAGAAAATAACTGAAGGAGCACGATAAAATGGAAAGATATGCAAGAAAAACAATGAAACAAGGGACAATGAAGGGCACGACTCAGTCATATGCTACAACATTTTGCTAAGGTGACATCTAATACATATTTGGTGAATGGCATATGCATGGTAAACTTGTTTAGTATACTTGCAATTGAGAGGAACTTTGAACAAATGTTGTCTTTTATGAGAAACAAACGTAAACTAGAGGTTCAACGAAGTATTTACTAGTAGAGTAGCTCAGAAGGTTGAAATTCTGTTTCAAGGAATGAGCTTGCTATTCTAATATGTTGGTTTAAAGCTCCCAGAAGGATGTCTATGAAGGTCTTTGTAGTTGGATTCAAATTTTTATCACCTATGAACTAGAGGCATTTGTCTGTCTCTATTCATGGCCTCTTGTCTGCTAGAGTGATTTCATGACCATGAAAATTGAGAGGATTGTTTAATAGTTCGAAAGCTGCAACAACATCAAAGGCATGCTCACTTTATTCAACTCAAGATGGCATGGTGTACAAGTGAAAAAGGTTTGACAAAACAAGTTCAATTGGGTTGCCATGTAGATGTGAATTTAGAGACTATGGGATGATCATCTAACCCCATTATTTATGTATCGCCATCTGCACAAAAGTCATCATATAAATGGTGATCTAAGTCCACACTGATATATGACTGGCATGATTTAATTGAACCTTTCTATCTAGACAGTGTCATCAAATGTCCTAATTTCTGGGTTCTTATAAGGTTTGACTCCACCCATCAAAATTCATGCCCTCAGAATGCCTGTTGCTACTACTTATCTTGGACATCGACAAGAAGCTCTAAATGGCAAATATATGCTTCTCCCCTTTACCATCTAATTGATTATAAGATATGAATCTAGCATAGCACACATGGAGTTAATCTGACAAAGTCCTTATGAGGACTGGCACTAAACCAAAATGGGCATATAAATTTCATTATCCTATGGGATCTGTGAGTCTTTCAAAGCTAATTCAGTGAAAGATGTAGATAGTTCAAAATTTGTGGTCCTATCTTAAACATAATGCATCTAGTCTTTTCGGCATCCCCTATGTTGGAGGATTTCATCAAGGGAAGAGAAACATACTTGTTAAGACTTTTAGTCGGTGCATGGTGGACTTATCTCATATAGTACAAACTACAAAGGACATATGCTCACATGCAGAAGGACTAACTAGTATGTTGAGATTCTTATTGGGCTTAGGCCCACATATGTTTTTTTCACTTATCTATATAAACTTAATTGAATTCATTTACACTTAAGTATCCATTTAATCCTTCTCTCTAATCCTCCTAAACACATAGTCTCCTTTGAATATGTTTTAGTTAACATGCAATCTCTTTCATCATTCCTCATGGTATCATAACGAGACTGATCTCCCTTTCCAATACCCCCTAATCCCTTCTCCCTAGTCACCGCCGCCCCTCCTCCCTTTTGCAGTCTCCACCCATACTCTCCGTACTATTCATGTCGGAGATACTGTTATTCATGCCAGAAGTGTTCATCTCTCTCTCATTCCCTTAAGAGGCATGTCATCAATTTTTTTCCGATTGGAACTCATTAGAAATCTATAACATTTTTCGATTTGATATATAATAATGTTTGTGACCCATTTTAGGGCGGTGCTTAACGAGTATATGACTGCGACACTGACGATGAATATGATGTGCTTGATAGTGCCACCCAAAAACTCATTAGAGTCTTTAGGTACCCCTAGGAGACTAATGGAATCTTACTATGAGCATGATTGGTTCCAATACAATATGAGGAGGGTGTCTCACTACCATGGAATGAGGTTTCGTCGAAATCATCAAAATTTCGCTCGAAATTTCAATTTCGATGCTATCTGGTATCGAAACGTGCGATTGTTTCGATTTCGATGATTTCGATGAGTTTCGCCAAATTTTGACGATTTCGATGAATTTCGTCAAATTTCGATGAATTTCGCCAAATTTTGATGAAAATTTCGACAATTGCAATCCTTGTTGTTATTGTTGATTTTTGAAGAGGAGCAAAGGGGGATTGGGGTCATTTCACCATTTAGTACTCATACATAGTATATACTTATAGTATATCATAATTGCATTGCATTTCCCTAATATTTTCTATTCAAATTATTAAATACTTATGTGATGCATGCTATTTTAGTTTCTGCAATGTGGATGACATGTATCCTAGTGGTGATTTATTAGACAATGAGGGTGCTCGGAAGCCAACCACACCAACAAATGATGATTTAGCTTGGAAACATTGCACTAGTATTCTTGGGACCAATGAAATGGTTGACTATTGAGTCAATATCAGCAACAAACTATCTGTAATGGCAAGTCGGAAGCATTCAAACTAGTATAGTGTAGTGATAGTTCTCCACATACTATGGATGTATGAGGAGGGCAGACGAGGGAATGAAAGGATGGTTGCTCACAACAATTGTGATTATAGACATTGGAGAGAGTAATAGGGGATTTAGGGCGGAGAAGTCAAAGAGCGGCATGGGAAAAGAAAAAGGCACAACGATGCAGGGAGAGACCGAAAGGAGAGGGAAAGAGGCTTAGAAATTAGGATAAGCCTGCGCTAGTCAAAAGTTTGTGGGAAACAACCGTATGACCACTTTTGGGAAAAAGCCGATAACCCCCCCACCCCTAAAGAGATAAACACGAATCTTTTTGTTGCACAACTGTCACGTTTTAAGGAGCGTGAAAAAAAAGTGAACTTTTTTTTGCTTTTTTTTAAAGGAAACCGGGAGGTCCTTCTATTCACCCTACCCTCTTCGTGTAGGCGAAAAATGGTGAAAAGAGGTTGTACATCTCCGCACCAAATGCGGTATAACCCTCCCCCACAAAAAAGGCAAAACCAACAAAAAACAACTATATGTCAAGCTAACAAGAAACCACTAAGTATCTATCCACTCACTAACTATGTAAGGTATACCTTTTCTTTCCAAAGTCGTGAGACCTATGACTTTCATAGGCAGTAAACTCAGCTCTCTAGTAATAAAGTGATCCTCACTATGAGCCCCACATCGCCCCAGTTCTCTAGGAACTGAGTTCAAAAAACGGTGACAAAAATGTCCAAGCCCCACATCGCCCCGGTTCTCTAGGAACTGAGTTCAAAAAACGGTGACAAAAATGTCCAATAATGTTGAACTCATCTACCAAATTTTTAATCACACGGACCCATGACGTCATCCTCCATGGGACCTTTCCACCGTTTTAGATGCCATCAACCACCCTTCTATCATCGATCCCCATGCTAGAGACTCTGAGATTATGATCTTCCATCATTTTAAGCGCTACAATACATCCTTGTAAGAGGACCTCAAAAAGACTCGCACCCTTCATCCAGAAGCAGAAAGCGAGGTGAATATACCCCCAACGATCTCTCACACATCCCGCCATCCAAAACATATTTCTACCTTTAGAGTGAATGTCCCTCCCCGTCGTAAGATTGAACTTAAGATTTCTCATATCCGGCGGTTGCCAACGAATTAGACTGATCTTTCTAATTCCGACCCTTGGCGCATGAAAACCAAAACTTACCAGAGTGTTATAGGTTTCAGTGGGTCATCAATCTTCCTGTTAGCGACAACAATAATAGTGTCCCACAAAGCTTCATACCTCAAATTTTTTCCTTCGTACCTGTGAAAGCATCGGTGTCTCCAAATAGACCAGAAAATGAGTGGGATCAAGCAAGAAATCAGCCACCATGTAAGCCTGGAGGAAGAATGAAAGGATTCCCAAGCGCTAAAGAAATTTCGCAAGTCATCTCGAGGGATGATAGCATCGTCCAACGGCAAAGACTGAAGCCGATCCTAGAAAAAACGTGCAGTCTCACTCTTCAAAAAAAGATGCTCCATAGTTTCCTTAGATGGGGTTGCGCAGCAATCACACTTAGACACCATCAGAATGTTGCACCTGGAGATATTATCATCTGTAGGGAGGGCACGGTGGATCACTTTCCACACAAGCACAACTGCTCTCGGCATGGCGGCAGATTTCCAAAACCACGGCCTAATAGGGCAATCATTTTGTGGACCATCAAACAACGACAACTTAGCTGATTTAAGAGAGAAGGCTCCATCCTCAGTGAGTTGCCATGCCACGCAGTCATCTCTATCTGAGATTTCAACGACGGACTCACTGATCAAATCCATACCTCATTGCGTTACAACATTTGACAAAGTAGCCCAATCCCAGATCAAGCCAAAATCCACAACTCTGAAATCCAGAGTCGTATCTGACGAGTTGATCGTGTGTTATGCGAGAGTCTTCTCACACCACTTGTCATGCCAAAAGGATAAATTCCCCCTGCCAAAAATCCAAAAGCAGATCGGGATCGTGACCGGGAAGCTTTGCCAAAGCTTTTTCCAGAACGGGGATGCAAAAGAACTAAGCTTGAGGTGATATGGCCCTGAACCATTGTTGTTAAAAGAGTTACTCCGGTATTTATCTCTGCAGAACTTAACCCAAATGGAATCTCCTACCATGATTTCCCAGTAGGCCTTCATATGAAAAGCACGTGATGTGTTCAGTAGGGAGGAGATGCCCAATCCTCCCCTGGCTTCTGGCAACACAATTTTATCCCAAGACACCCACGCCCTTCTGGTATTGGCATCTCTTACACTCTACAGGAAAGTGGAGAACATCTGGTTGATCTTCTCAATCACACCTATCGGGATGTCAGTAGCTGCTCATCAAAGTGGTTGACACCAAGCCCGATCACCAATACTTCTAATAATGTCCACAGCATCATTCCCACACATGAAGCCCAACTTGGTTGTGTTAGCCACCTAACAAGAAACAACTTGGTAAGATTCAAAAACAATGGCAACGGTGGAAATGGAGGACATTTCCCGTTCCTCGAGTTTTAAACCTATCAATAGTCTTCATATTCACCGAAGCGTTAATCTTTCGACAGAGAGATTCTTCAAAGAGAATAAAAAGGAAAGGAGAAAGGGGGTTTCCTTGTTTCAAACCCCGGTGCATCTGAAAAAAACCTTCAGTGTAGCTATTAAGTGTAACACTCATCCAGGAGCAAGTAAAAAAGGACATACACAGACGCACCAAATCATCCATCATCCCAAACTTCTTAAGAATGCATTTGAGAAAGGACCAATCAATACTGTCATATGCCTTCGCCATGTCATATTTAATGACCAGATTGCACTCAACTGGATCACCTTTATTTAAATCATACATCAGCTCTTTTACAAGTCTAATATTGTGCACGATGTCTCTGCCTCTAACATATGCTCCTTGTTCATCCAATATGATTTTCGACATAATCGGCGCCATTCTATTTGAGATCACACGAGCTAAAATTCTCAACACCACATTCTCAATTGAAATGGGTCAGAAGTCAGAAGTGAGCTCCTGTGGATGTGAGATCTTCGGGATAAGAGCAATCCTACAACAAAAAATGCTACGATGGCATGGATTGCCCTTAAAGAAGAAATCATCCAGACAAACCAAATCCTCTTTATTTACTTCCCAAGCCGCTAAATAAAAACGCAGGGAGAATCCATCAGGCCCAGGCATAGCGTCTGCATTATAGATTTCATAGTAGTAACTAGTAAGGATCTCCTTTGCACAGGGAGAGGCATCTAGAGTAAAATTTTCTTCATTTGAGAGAAGAGTAGGTATGTGCGCAGTGAAGGAGTCATCCAACGCCGAGTCTCTGACTCCCTGATATTGATAAAAAAGATTTAAAGAACTCAGCAGCAACAATGGCCATATTTTTCTGATCGGTGATACACGGGCCACCATATACTGTCATGAAGCCAGCACAACTCCTCTTTTTTCTGCTCTTGATAACCGAATTATAAAATCTGGTATTCCTATCCCCGTCATCCAACCAATGGATATTTGCTTTAGCTTTAAGAAAGTTCTCCTGATCAAGGATGTCGTCCAGTTCACTCTCTGCTTCCATGAGAAGAAATTATGTATTCCTGCTTGGGGCCTCATCAAAAGCAATCTGGAGCGTGTGTATGACATCTTCAAGGTCTCATCTCTACTCCAACGTCTAAGCACCTTTCTAAGATTTTTAAGTTTGGCGAAGAACCGAAAGGATGGGTCACCCCAACCATTCAAGGACCATCCTTCGATGATGGTATCCATACAGTCCCTATGAGACAACCACATCTCCTAGAATTGGAAGGGGGTAGGTTGCTTGGGATCTGAGGCAAACTCATCACCAAAAGAAATAAGAGGACAACGGTCCGAAACCCTGAACCGAGTTAAGTGATAGGCTTCAGTACTTGGAATAGAATCAAGCCATACATTGTTCACAAATCCTCTGTCCAACCTTTCCCACGTAGATGGGGTTAGCTTCTGTTTGTCAACCCAGGTGAACTTACTGCCATGAAACGACACTTTAAAAAGGTCCACATCAGCAATCATAGCATTGAAATATGCCATGCCATTCAGATCAACCTCACCAGGTCCTCTCTTCTCTTCTAGCCACCGAATAATATTTGAGATATGTTCAAGGGAGGCCCAAAGCTCTCTTCTCTTGACAGTTGTACACTGCGCATAAACCATCATGATGAAGTACGATTTACCCAAGCAGTCATCAAGCTTGATAGTAAGGTGTTGTCTATGTGATAGGAACACACTAGGATTGGAAGATATATCCACAAAGGCCCAAATCTTACCTCCAACATCAGCATTGTCACCAGCCCAGTCAAGCCCCACAATGTCGAGGAGCTCATCCGCCCACTCAACATGGATGAACGGATCAAACAGAGCAACCACAGTAGGCTTATGCTTTCTGCATAACCTACCTAAGACTTTTCTACTTTTTTTATTTCTAGCTCCTCTGATATTCCAAAATAGATGATGAATCATATTCATGGGAATCAGATAGACATCGTTGTCCATAACGCAATCACCGATGGGATCTTCCCCTTCTGCTGCTGAAACCAACGAGTTGCCTATCATTAAAGACATCTTCATCAAACATAGAGACATCCCAATCTCTGTCTTCCCAGTCCTCACTGGACATGACTGACTGATCCAAAGATCCTTCCTTGCTATATGGATTCCTTCTGCGACTTGATGATCTCCTTCTAAAACGATTCGTGATTCTTGGTTGACCTCTGCTCAAACTCCTATCTCTGTACTGCTGGCTGTGGGGGAAGAAAGCTCCCAGCCAGGTCTGATGTAAAGGCCTCCTGATTCCATCTTGATCGTGGACAAAATGATCTAGAGATCTTCCTCTCCGAACATTTGCTCCACCGTTTGATGTAGACACACATGGCTCTACATTTTGATTAAGTGTCTCTCTATCGCCGTTAGTGACCAACATGCGAGATCCACTCACAGGTTGACCTTCGTCAGTCTCATCTCCACTGTCAAACTTTAGAGCTTCGTCAGGGAGGTTCATTTCTCTTCCAGGTTCAGTACGCTTGAAAGTGATACCCTCTGAGTCAACCACAGCATAAGCCACCTTAACAAGTTTAACCATGCATCTTTTGTTGAAAAGAGAAACTGATATGAATTGGGGTATGTTATGTCCTCATTGAACAACTCCATCAAAACAAGACATCCAAAAAGATCATCATGCCAAAATCTATCAAATACCCATTCATTGTACCTAAGAAAGAGAAGAATCATCCTCAAGTATCCATACAGACATAATTCGAGATTTCTCTACTACCACTTGGTCAAAAACTACAATAAATTTGAAGAAAATACTCTAACGACCTTAGGAATCCTCAAATCTACTGCAGGCATCCATCTAGTGAGCAATGATCCATGTAGTTTGAGCCACTTGGCCCAAAGTAGTGAGCAAGGAACGAGGTATCCGATTTCGATACCGTTTCGACAGCATGGAAATCGAAATTTATGGAAATTTCGACAGAAATTTCGATAAATGCAATCGTGCCCGTTTTGACGCCAAAATGAATGAATTAATTTATGAAATTTTACAGGTGTGATCTCTACACTTAAATGCATCGTTTTATGTAATAAAATTTTATGTGGGGGTAGGTTAGGGAGGGGGTCCTTCATGTGGGAGGTAAGGGAACTGTCCTGTTTCTTGAGGATTTCGATGAATGATTTCGATGATAAAATGTAGGAATTAAGTTATGCAATTTTGTAAGTATGAGCTATATACATGCATGTACTTGTCTGTGTTATAATATCAAATATTGGATATGTAGGGCATCCCACACATTTTACTTGGGTTTATAGTTTGTTGCTGATATTGACTCAATAGTCAACCATTTCATTGGTCCCAAGAATACTAGTGCAATGTTTCCAAGCTAAATCATCATTTGTTGGTGTGGTTGGCTTCCGAGCACCCTCATTGTCTAATAAATCACCACTAGGATACATGTCATCCACATTGCAGAAACTAAAATAGCATGCATCACATAAGTATTTAATAATTTGAATAGCAAATATTAGGGAAATGCAATGCAATTATGATATACTATAAGTATATACTATGTATGAGTACTAAATGGTGAAATGACCCCAATCCCCCTGTGCTCCTCTTCAAAAATCAACAATAACAACAAGGATTGCAATTATCGAAATTTTCATCAAAATTTGGCGAAATTCATCGAAATTTGACGAAATTTATCGAAATCGTCAAAATTTGGCGAAACTCATCGAAATCATCGAAATCGAAACAGTCGCACGTTTCGATACCAGATAGCATCGAAATTGAAATTTCGAGCGAAATTTTGATGATTTCGACGAAACCTCATTCCATGGTAGTGAGACACCCTCCTCATATTGTATTGGAACCAATCATGCTCATAGTAAGATTCCATTAGTCTCCTAGGGGTACCTAAAGACTCTAATGAGTTTTTGGGTGGCACTATCAACAAATGATGATTTATCTTGGAAACAAAACTCAAATATTTGTTGTATTGTTTGTCAATGAATTAATGTGTATCATGACTGAATGAATGAATATGTGTCCACATGTGAATGTCTTTGTAATCATGGATCTTTCAATGAAATGAGTTTTGTTTCACTCTTTGTGTTCTGAATGAATGAATGTTCCAAATATTTGAATATGTGTGGCTTGTAAGCAATAGATTGGTGGCTTAATTCACTGCTTGTGATTCATTATAATGAACAGCCAGAGTCTAAAAACGAATAACTGTGAAATGAGGTAGACTATATACTTACCCATGGATTTGAACCACGACCTAACAAGCTACCAAGCTCCTAAATTGATCATCTCCATCAAATGTTACTGATTTAGCACTATACACAGTTTCAAAATAGAAGTCATGGGCTTAAGTTCTAGATCAAGAAATGAATTGCAACAAAAAATAGAAGAAATAGAATTTAGGTTATTGAACTAATTAAACTAACTGCAATCGATGAATCCATGCCCATCATACTTGAATTAACCATTGTATCTTGTCATTTGCAGCTTCTAAAGTCATTGTGTGTTGTCATTTGCAGCAACTTATGTTGTTGTAGGCAATCCAATAGTCCATTATGCTTTCTAGGAGCACAACCAAGCCACAAATGCTATCCAAGAAGTGCATCCACAAAGGTATACAAGCCTCCAAATTGAGACAAACACATGAGTGCATTGAGCTCAGAATCGAATTAACCAAGCTGAGAAATGGACTAACCAAGCTGAGAACTGGACTAACCAAGCATATAAGCACATTGAACGTATACTATCATATCAAGGCATGCCTTCATCATTTGATGAACTGTCCTCTATTTTAGAAGTTTCACATGCCGATCGTTTGTTCTCTTCAGAAAAATTACATCCTGAGATTGTCTTGGAGAATATTGATAAGAAAACCAAGTATTCAGTAGTTTGTATACACGCAAAACTATTTTATGATCTTCAGAGGCACTGTTGCCCGTCTGAATCGGCTTATATCTCCTCTCTTAGCCGGTGTAAGAGGTGGGATGTACAGGGTGGTAAAAGCAAAGCTTTATTTGCCAAAACACTTGATGATAGGTTTATTATAAAGGAGATAAAAAAGACTGAACTTGAGTCTTTTTTAACAGGTTTTTATTTTGGGAATATATCAGGTTCTTCACTGATATCTGGCATTGTGTGTTCAAATTCTGATGTATGTTAGCGATTTGTTGGCTTAACTATTATATTCTAAAGGTGTTGTCTATGCTAGATATATTTCAGATCCCAATAACCCTAAGAAAGTTCTCCTCGATCAGAATTTTGTTGAGGACATGGGACTCTCTCCAATGTATATTGGAGGTAGAACTAAACAACTTCTAACACGTGCAATATGGAATGACACCTCTTTTCTTACTGTAAGGCATTGTAAACCATTTTTGGACGTTCATGCAGACGTCTTTCATTTTACCGAACCCTATTGACATACTATAATGAAAACTTATTGTATTAATTGGTCTGCAGATAATGAATGTCATGGATTATTCACTACTTCTGGGAGTGGACAAGCACCGTCGAGAACTTGTATTTGGCATCATTGATTACTTGAGGCAGTACACTTGGGATAAACAACTTGAAACCTGGGTCAAATCTTCACTTGTTATTCCCAGAAATTCATTGGCAACTGTCATATCTCCAAAAGAATACAAGAAGCGGTTCAGGAAATTCATGTCCAAATATTTCTTGACAATTCCTGATAGTCTTTGTAGGTTTTTATATTGGGAAATAATTTATTTTAGTAAAAAGCCTGAATTGCAAGACAGGGAAACAACCATGTCAGTACCATTTAATGAGTTGTGGTGTGGCAATCAACACGAAATTGAGGTGTATGGTTGAACAGAAGAAAACTTGTTGAATATAACTGTGTTTATATGAATTGAACTGAATTAAACAACACCACAACATAGTAGGTAGGCTAGGATTTCATTCATTAGAATGAATTATTTCCAGTCTACTGGAATCATGTTACAAACCATCTATGTGCATGAATGAATGAATGAATTATGATTAATAGTCTGCGGAATCATGTTACAAACCATCTATGTGCATGAGCAAGAATGTTACAGTCCATGTGGATGAGCAATAAGGTATGACAATACCATTTGAATCTCATTTTCAATCACATTTAGAATTCATGAGCAAGAATGTTACAGTCCATGGGGATTATTGGGAATTTTGGATAATCATTATTGAAAAGATCTAGTAAGAATAGAATTTTCCATTTTCATTTTAGATATTTGGATAAGCATTATAGAAAAGATCCAGTAAGAACATAATTTTCCATTTCAGCACTAAGCGTGCATACATTAATACATCATCAGCACTGGATGTGCATACATGAATACATTGCAGTGAACATGCATACATTAATACATAGTTTCAGCTTATTCTTCTTCAGACTCATAAATTTGGTGAAGATCATGAGCACCCACACGGACATAGCATCCCTTTTACATCAAAGGTTCATTACACATAAAGACAAATAGATAAAGCATCGATTACAAGACACAAATTTTTCATGAGTTTTTAGCATCCACTTTTACAGCCACGTGAATTCTTCATCCACTGTATCTTATTCTTCCCCAGACTCATAAATTTGATCAAGGTCATCTACATTGGATTTATCATTGGCAACCTGCAATATACATTTCCATAACATGAGAGACAGGGATTATAAAATTTAAAGATCATGCAATATAAGATTAGAGAAACTACAAGGCTTTGTAACTTACCCCAGATCTACATGTACGACTATTGTGCCCTTTTCCATTACATGTACTGCATGTCCTTTGTCTTTTTGCTTTTAACTCAGCTTGTGGCTTAAACCTTTGTGGTTTCATGTTTCCTTTACAATGTGATGGTGGTGGATCTCTTGCTTGCATGTCATCTTCCGCATCTTGAATTCGGAGCACACATTGACTACCTTGTGTTGGAATGTGAGTTTGAGATGATGGCATGCCTTCTCCACAAGAAGCCGTTCCCATTTCTTTTTGTAAAGACACAATGTTGGCATAAGTGTTTTCAAATAGCTCATGCACATCAAGGTAGGTGTCCTTATGTTTAGAAGATATATCAACTAACTTCATTGTCGATCTACAAAGTGAGTTGAACCTGCCCAAAGGGGTACTTCCATCAACTTCTTCACAAGTCTCTTTCACATAATGATTTGCACTTTTGGTTTTTGCTTCCCTAGTCCATCTATTCAGCACATATAGAGGTGGTATCTTATGAACTTTAAGATAAAGCATTACTTTTAGTATATGACCACATAAGATGCCAGAAAACTGAAATAGCTTGCATTCAAAAAAGAATTCTTCATAATTTTGATTAACTTGTACTTTGTAGCTATTCTTTGATACAAATGCAAGTGACTCGCCGCCAACACGTGAAATTTCATATATGGAATCTTTATGAACCTCCTCTAAATCATAGCATGAGGTCAATTTCATTTGTTCTTTGAAAGATTTAAAAACCGATCTTGTGTAGACATCCCTAGCATGTTTCTCAATGGGAGCATAAGACCATAATGATGGTTCGCCATCCTTAGTTCTGTAGTCTTCTTCATCCTCTTTGTCAAAACGGTTCTCAACCACCTTCTCATATGCTTGGACAAATTTAAACAATGGAAAATGATTGTTTACATGATCTTTGAATATTGCATTCATGCTCTCACTCCGTTGTGTTGTAGACATGTTGGCAAAAAATGTGTCTCTAAAGTATACAGGTATCCATTGCTCTTTGATATTCCATAACAAGGTTAGATGTGAGTTGTCACCCAAATTGTATGATGTTATCATCTTCTTCCATCTTTCTTCAAACTCATGAACGGTGATGGGTTGATTGATGCAAGATTTAAACTCTTCACAAAACCCGACAACAGTACCATAAATCACACCCAGATGTTCATGTGCCTTTCTCATTATGTGCCATTGACAACAACGGTGTACTACATTAGGAAATACAATGTGAATAGCCTTCTTCATTGCAGGATCTTGATCAGTTAAGATTGCCTTGGGGTGATTTCCATACATAGCTTCCAGAAATGTGCGAAAAACCCATACAAATGAGTCAGCGGTCTCATCTCGTAATAAAGCACAACCAAACAAAGTAGACTGCTTGTGATGATTCACCCCAATAAAAGGTGTGAATGGCATATTGTATCTATTAGTCATGTAAGTTGTTTCAAATGTAACCACATCACCAAATGTTTGATACGCCATTCTTGACCTCGCATCTACCCAAAAGATATTGCGTGCACAACCCTCATCATCAAATAGTACAGAATAGAAGAATGCATGGTTTTTTGCTTGCTCCTTTTTTAAATGCTCTAATGTGGAGGCTACATCAACACCTATGTATCTCCTCCTCAAAGAAACAAGTTTGTTGCTTAAATCTTTTCTTGTGAATGTGACATTATGAATTCCACCTTGTTGGCTAGCAATAAGTGACATTATTTGTGCACTAGAAATATTTTGATCATGCATCGCATGAATCAAATCATAAACCTCAGAAGACATACGATGGTGTGACCGATGAAACCTCTTTTTAGATGGACTCTTGGTGAGATCATGGTTGTGCTCTTTGTCAAATCTCACAACCACCCACTTTGTGTCTTCTTCTAGCTTGACCCTCATTTGAGCCTTACATCCAATTCGATTAGAAATGACATCTTTTTTTGGGGTACCCTTATCACCATTGTCTTCCTTATTTTTCGGTCTATATAACCCTTCCTTGGAACACATGAATACCCTATTTGTGATTGTTTTGGTTTTAGCTGAGACAGTGATTCCCCTTCCTTATGCTAAATCCCATACGATATACATATTGATTGTAAAATTCCTCCGCCTTATCAAGACTGTCAAATTGCAAACCTATAAAAGGTTCTAGTTCAGATTGTACTTCCACCCTTTCGACATCCACATCGGTCTTATTTTCTTCACCAAAAATTTCATTTGCATCCACTGCATGGTCATGAGCTAACCAATCTATTCCTGCCATACCATCAACATCATGAGAAAAATCCATATCTACACATAAAACACATATTGTTAAATTAAAACCATATTGTTTGTATTTAGAAAAATGAAACCATATTGTTAAATTAAAACAAAATCTAACCATGTACAGATTGTTGTGTGGTGTTAGTGCCTTCCATATCCGACCAAACTGGGATATAACAGTCCATATCTATTAAGGGCAAAAAAAGATTAAAACAATCAATATCTATTATTTGACCAGAAGTTATGATTTATGGTATTTCAGATGGGTGTTTGCTGCTACGGAAATGGAACTGGAATCTAAGTTTTGAAGTTTGTTTGTTCGCGCCATCAGATATTGTATCTGAAATCAACAGGAGCGCCAGTAAAAACATAGCAATAGCATCTCATTCGATTGGCCGCGATAGCAAAACAAAACGCACAAGAACGAGAATCATCGAAACGAAAATGAAAAGGGGAGAGAGTTATCGTTGAATTAGATGAATGAAGAATTCTTGAGCCAGTCCAATCTCACCGCAAGGCAGGAGGAAGAAGCGCGTATCTACAGCTCAGGGAGGTAGGTGTTAGACGGAGGAAAGGAGAAGGGAAAGCTGGGATGAAATAGAGTGGAGGTTGAGCCGTACAAGGTAAAGAGGCAAAAGAGGGACGAAGATATTGCGTGCTGCTCTACGGCCCAGTGTCGTAGCAGAGGAGGATCCAACGGCTGTAGCAGTGTCGTCGTCGGCGCTACGGCTGAATGGTCGCCGTAGCAGTGTCATCGGCACAACAGTCCTCTTGTGTATAGCTCGCCGGCAGCAGTGCGTTAGAGCAGTGCCGCCGTGCAAGCAAAATGGTCACCGGCCACCGGCGTTCGGCCGCTGAGCCTCAGTCGGCAGGGAGGTCACCGAAAAGCGGAGGGAGAGAGCGCGGAGAGAGAGAGAGAGAGTGGGGAGAGAGAGTGTGGGGGGAAGAGAGTGGGGAGAGAGAGCAGCCTGGGGTGACAGTGTGTGGACCCAGCCCGTGCATACAGGTTGCATTAGTGCGGATAATTCCCAGCGACTGATCAAAATTAGGGAACATCCAACGGCTTAAAAGTTCATTGTAGCACAGCCCCAATACACTTCAGTGTATCCTAGCCTAACTCTATATATATATATATATATATATATATATATATATATATATATATATATATATATATATATATGCATATGCGTGTGTGTTGTGTGTGTGTGCGTGTGTGTGTGAGAGTCGTCTGTGCATGCGTGTGTGTGTGAGTCGTCTACACGCAGTCTGTGTGTGTGCGAGTCGTCTGCGTGCGATGTGTATATGTGCACGCGTTCGTGCGTGTGTGTGTGTGTATCTTGTATGTCTGTGTGCGTATGTGCGCGCGTGTGTCTTGTGTGTGTGCACGCGCATGTGTGTCATGTGTGCACACGTGTTTTCATGTGTACGAGTGCGTGTGTCATGTGTGCATGCTCGTCTGCGTTTGTGTGCATGTCTCTGTGTCAATTTGTATGGGTCTGGTGCGTGCGTGGATGTGGGAGTATGTGTTTGCGCATGCGCATTCATGTATGTATAACTTATCTAAGTACACTTCCATTATCTTCATATTCTCTTTTTCTATCCTTATCACTAGGATGCATATTCTTGTAAGCTCTCACCAACATGAAATGGCCTTTGACCTTTGGAAGCATGACTATGTTCACAACAACATAAGGGGCATATGAACTATGATCTGAACCCCACAATTGAAAAAGTATGGCACAACATAATCTTTTAAGAAAAAATGAAGAACACATATAAACTACCATCTAAGCCCATCTCTTTATGACCCTCTCCGTCTCAGACCTTCCCCTTCTCTTTCTTTGTCACCATATCCACCTTTCATGTGGTGCCCTAATGCTCCTTCTCACCATGTGAATGGTGTTGCCCACTCCAATCTATCACTGCTACCAAAGAAATGAGGTAAGAATGGGGTTCTAATGTGGCTATTGGTGTATGCTCAAAATAGATCCATTAGCCTATATGCTCTCAACCCTGACCATCTTGGGGTCGATACATCATATATACCAATCATCTTTTTCAAATCATTTTTATATTAAGTAAATAAAACTATGATTAGAGAACTACCGACATTCATAAATTACCATAAGCATTTTTATTGTTAAAACAAAATCACAAAATGGTTGTAACATAATAACATATTTTTATTATTAATAAGTTATGACGTTAATCATTTAGATTTACATTTCCTTCACTTTATCATTAATGGATTTACTAGGTCCATCATATAATAATCCTATTCCTTTCGACATTGTCCTCATTATTTGTAATTCTCAAGACAATATTTAAGTAGAGCTTGTTAGTAATAATATGTCAGTGTCCTTTGATTGAAATGACATATTTTATTGAATTCTGGTAGGGAGAAGGGAAGGGGAAGATGGATAAGTGTAAAGGGGTCAAATATTTGATCCACCTATAACTTCTCTAATCACAATGATTATGTCATGCCATTGCTGCTTTCTTTGCCGTTTGATACCTGCATTGCAATGTTTTTCTTGATCCCCTCTTCTCCTTCTCTTGTTCTTCTCTCCCTTCATCATCATTACCCCATCTTAGCCATTGTTGTAGTAGGTTGCAAGATAGTTGTAGATGTTTTTTGAATGGTTATGTTTTTGTGCACTTCTATGGATAAGGATATTGTGTCTTTGCATATCTAACTTATGTTGGAGTAGGAAGCATACTCTTATACAATTTCTTACATATATATTCTTATTCTTGTTATGTGTAGATTGTCCAGCCATATTTGATGGAATAGAACTACCTGAGAATGATGTTGAAACAACTTAACTGGTTGGTGTGAGTCCTCTTAGAGTTTGTAAGGTATCATCAATGGATGAAATTGATATTTCCAGTGTTGTTCATTGAATAGTGATGCAGCTGGACGTTTTGTACACTTATAATATAATGATCATTCCTTTATGTCTGTAGACATTCTTCTATACGGAGAATATTATGTATTGGATTGAAATCAGAGTCTTGTTTTTTTATATGAAGTCAGGAGGCCTGTTATTCAACTCGCCCTCCTCTAGAAGGGAAATTCTCATACATGCTTACATTAGTACTAGAAAAATGAAATTTGGTAGAACTTCTACCATTACATAGAGGGACAGGGAGGGGGCGACCCATAGGGTCAAGGGGAGGAGCTTGGGGTAGCGATTGGTTTCATGTTCTACTCCTTCTACCATAGTACTATTGTCAGTTTCCACAATGATCCTCTTCAACTGCCTCTCCTTTATCAGTTCCATTGCCAAGTCAATTGCTCTCAGCTTGGCCTCAGCCACTTAGCTTACCATGATCCTTCTTTCTACACCACTCTTGCACACCCCATTCCATTTGATGGCTATTACTGTAATGGCTCATGATCACCTTTAACTGATTCGTCAGTCATCATGGGTGTCCACTCCCTGTCTAGGTTAGTCCAGCCATTATCGTCCTCCATGACCTGGTTCTGGGTCTGTTTGTTTAGGTTCCAAGCAGCCTTGATCTCACCACTAATCAGGTCCACTCTAACCAGCTGTTCTTTAGTACTAGAGGTGAGGTTGTCAAAAACCTATTTATTGCTTGTAGTCCAAATTGTCCAGCAGCATACTGAGAATCTCTCTATGGTTTTGATTTTGGTGCATGTTCCTTGTCTTCCAGTCGGACTATAAGACGCCACTACACGTGGTTGTGTTGTTAACTCCATTGACTTGTTGCCACAAGTCCATGGAAAAGGGACAGTCTCAGTGCATGCGGGGTGGATTCATCCCCCTCAGAGCATCTGGGACGCTGACTTCCTTCAGTAAATTTTCTTTATTTCCTCCTTTGGTTCGTCAAAATAGCTTCGTGAGATACCGGTTGCATGAACATTCGGATCTTGGTAGGCACCTCCAGCTTCCAGATGCCTGGCCAAAGTCCTTCTTGTGGCATGTCCTCATCCCTGTGAATGGCTTCATATGATGAGCTAGTAGTGTATTCACCATTGCCTTCTAATTTCCAACTTTAGCTATCATTAGGACCTTGGTTATTGGGGGCAGTCATGTTTATTATGCATGTGATACAGTCTTCAAGCAAGTAGCACTGAATAAGTCGTAGGTTCCAATTGCCATTAAGATCGATAAGCCTAGATACCTTCAAGTCTTTAATATCTTCCTCCACTAGATTTATGCAAATGCCTAGTGAGGAACCCATTCATCGTACCAGACTGAGGTGTCTTCTCCGTTTTGAATAACAATTGTGCTATTTTCATCGGGAAGGATCTTCCAACATAGAAAAATCTCCAGAATGTTGTAGCACGTCTATCCTTCTACCCTCAACCCCTCTTTTCATAGGGATTTTCAATCAGTTTTTAGATCCCAGGCATTTTTTCATGCCACAACTTTGTTTCAGGTACCCATAGACTTAATTCCTAGTCCATCCTTCTCCATACTAGTTGTGACTTTGTTCCAGGGGACCAGAGCTCTTGTTCATTAAGTACTCTACATGATATTAAATAAAAAACTTCCATATGTTCTACTACACCAAAGACAACCATTTAACCTGGCAGTACTGGAAGTGAGGATAGATCCACTTTCCTATCATTTCAGTGTGCTTCTTTTAATAACGATAAGTAGAGTTGCATGTGTTAACACTGATTTCCACCACTTTCATACTTTTGGCGGTATCCGAGTTCAATAATATCATGTATGTTCTATAATGTTGTTGATTCCACCTTTTCAATAGCATTCTCCTGCCTCAATGACCCTGTGTTGGTGGTGTCATGAGAAACAACCTCAACATTTGTAGAGTTCTGGTTGAGAAGCTTTTCCACAGGGGGTAGAGGTTTTCCACCAACTAGAAGAAAACTAGAAAGTCATGGCAGCTCTAGGCTACTACATGATGAGCATGCGATGATGCTCATTGGTCATCATTGCTAATCTTATCTCGGCAACTTAAATCATGAGAATGAACTGAGGCCGAAAGTGAGAACTAACAAAAAATACGATAATGAGTAATAGTAGTTTTTTTCATTTTTGACACAATAGGACTCACCCTCCAATGCCAATTGCAGAGGAGAGATTTGTTTCCTATCCGAGCGCCACCAACTTTTTTATAGTGCCTCAACCTCCTAGGGTGTATTCTTGATGGTGGTCATTCTATGATAAAAAACACTGATGATAAGTCATGTGGTGTTGCGAACAGGGGTTGTCTTAGAACAAAAAGGTATATTTTGGGCCCAACACCCTTCTGGATGACATTGAAAAGTTACCTATCACTCTAACCATGATTAGTTAGCAGTTTCTTTTGTCAAACACTCCTAGATGACATGAAACGTCACACATCACTCTAGTCATGGTTAGTTAGCAGTTTCTTTTGCCAAGTCTAACCTCAACCAGACAACATGTTTGACACTATTTGTAGTGATTTTAAAATTTAAAAGTCTAACAAGTCAGAATCAATATTAAAGAAAACAAAGGAGTACACATGAAATTCTTCCATTCAGTAAAATTCTAGAAAAAAGATATAACAGAGTGATGGAACAATGATTGGTACATCCAAGAAAAATTTGTAACTTAATAGATATATGAGGAGAACTAATTACATTTCAACAAAATAAGACAGGAAATGACCAATGAAAATTTTGTTATAGGAATTATCTTTTTTTAATGATCTTGAGGACCCATGCAATGCCTTCCATGACAGATCCTGTTGATTTCATAGTAGAATAATGTTTTCCATATTTCACTACAGTTGAATGGCATCATGAATTTGAAATACTAGTACAATTATGGCTGCATTGCTTCTATTCTGAGTAGTTGTTTTTAGAAATATAAACTTAGGCTGCAATGTTATCGAAACTCTTCAAGCATGAAATTCCTGATTACATCCCACTCAATTTGAAATGTGAAATATTGCTCTTCACGTTTTGACAAACTAAAAGGGCACATGAAAAGAATAAGTATATCCATTTCGTTTTAATGCCCATGCTTTTTACAGACTTTATCAATAATAAGTGCAATTCAATGCTTGACCTATTACTGACAAGTTGCGTTTGTTTTAATTGGCTAGCTAATTTCCTTCCCATTATTGACAATTGACCACAATCTTTGTTTAGCACATTATAGACGTACCCATGTCAATTTACTGCATAATTTTTTTTTCATTAGAAGTTGGTAGTAATAAATGCTATGTAATGCTTGAATACTGCTATATTTTATCAAACGTTTTTGTACGTTGCAGGTCTCTTTTGATGCTACAATTGTGCATATATCTAAAAAGTATCTTTTTGGATGCTACAAGTATGCAGATATCAAAGGACAATGTTGCTTTGGATGCTACAAGTGAGCAGATATTGAAGAATAGAGTCAAAAAATCTGTTCATACATGAAATATGAGTTTGGTATTCCAGCAGAAAATTCAATGTTATCCCCTTGTGAAATCTTTGTCATATAGCATAACGACACCGTCCTTTTAGAATTATTTTCTGATGTATATGGGATGGATGGTGATGAAATTTTGGTTAAGAGTGTCAATGTTAATGTATCAATTTGTGTTGCGCAAAAACGATTTGTTATGCTAAATATCTTTAGTTTAATCTGTATATGTCTTAATTCTGCCCCTTTTCCGAGTAGTTTTTTCTTTACAAAATTGCCCGAGGCTTGTGCCCTTTTCAGTCCAATTGTAGACTTTATGCTCGTCATACCTCTACTTTTTTTTCTTTTAGCCTTTGTTTGGCAAGTTGTTGTAAGTTTTCGATAAAATTATTAATAATATATTACTCTACTAAAAGCATTCATGATTTATTCGATAAAAAGAGTCTAATAATTGATAAGATCAAATAAGTCTTATGGAATGAAGCTTCGATTCCAAAATGGAAATTCTTGTATATTGGATAACTCTAGGGTTATGGTTCGATGAAGGATGAGCTAATAATGGGATTTTTTCAATAAATAGGGAACTTAAGATTAAAATGCTCCAGTATGGAAATGAGGACATGTACACAATACCTGGATTTACCCAAATACCATTTTAGGGATTTTTTAGGTTCATTAATCAGGGTTTGGCGGAGGAATTTCATAAATTTCCAAAAATTGAGGATACCGAAATTGAAATTTTTTCACAAAAACTTGCCATGGTAAGGGAGAAGGTGGAACAAGCACACTTGTAGAGCGCAGTACAGCGGAGAGTTGTATGTTGTGTTCGGGATGGATGAATCGCTCCTGAAAAAGAATCTATTGATTCTCTCCCAATTGGTTGGATTGTAGGTACGATGATTTACTTCAGCGGGCGAGGTCTCTGGTTCAAGTTCAGGGTGGTCCAACTGCGCCAGGTAAAAGAATAAAAAAAGCATCTGACTCCTTCATGCATGCTCGACTTGGCTCAGGGGGATATAGCTCAGTTGGTAGAGCTCCGCTCTTACAATTGGGTCGTTGCGATTACGGGTTGGATGCCCTGCCATAATGTGATGTGTTTCCAATGCCAATAAAAAGTAACCCATCCAATAGTATTTAACATCTAGAAAATTGCCAAATAAAATGCGTCCCAAGTCGAAATATCACAAGTACCACCCTGTCCTGGACCGTCGCAAGGAAAACTATAATCGAAATCCTTTTTATCTGGCATTAGCTTAGAACCACGTGCATCTAAAGCACCTTTTACTAAAATTAATGTTGTTTTATGCAACCCTAGGGCTATAGCATGATAAACCAAGAAATCCCCATGACCTATTTTTAAGAAGAGTGAATTACTATTCTCATTAACAATACTCAACCACCCAGGTAACCAGATGTTTCGACCTGCATTGAATGATGATCCACTCGTTGAAGATAAGAGTACATCGAATCCATATGAAGTCTTACCATGAGCGGATTTTATCCACTGTGCAAATATTATGACACAATCAAACCCAAATGAACAAAGTGTTAAATTGAATCGTACCAGTCTATAATGGGTTTATTACTCATTTTTGTACTTGCTGTTTTATTTTCAAATTATTTCTTCAATTGATAAATTAAGAGAACAAAAGAAAACAGTGTACATTTCTCTTATCCCATTCGGAAGGATACCGTCCTTATAACTATCTATGACTGTTTTTGTCCCTAGCATGTGCACACGATTGTATATAATCTTATTGTCCAGAATTGCAGCTACTATAGCATTATGAAGTCAAAATTTGTTGATGGTAAGAGTTCATAATCTTTGGTGCCAAAGATTCTGTTGAGTTTTTGCATGCTTTAAAATATGTAAAACATTTGCCGTTAATGATCCCGCTTGGTTCTCCACGCTTTTCAACGTTAATAAACTATTCCCACCAATATGTAGATTAGAGCTACGTTGAATGGTGTTGATAGTTTTCTACACAATTTTAACACGCTTTTATGCAGTGTGGAAAAATATATTTTCCACGCTCTTAAGCGCAGAAAAACTTTAGATAAAGCGTGGAAAAGGACATGATTTTTGTTGCAATATTTTTGAAGTGTACGATATGAAACAACATAGTCACCTCGTGTCAACTATTGCTTTGAGTGGTTACTGGTGAATTGGCATGTCACGTGATTCATCGGGCACGATGTGCCTTTTTTAGGCTGGCTTGGCCAATTTGTGTAGTAACATGACACGACACGTCATCAAGGAGACACGCAGTGTGCCTGTGGCCACTGGAGTCTTTGGTGTGGAGCCTCTTTGATGTGAAATGCCATTTCGTTGACAAAACACGACTTGTCTCTTGTTGTGAAGACATAAGCTTGCTTCTAGATGTTGACACAACATGTCTAAGCTGTGTTTGACAGGAAATCATATGAAGTCTTCATTTTGAGGCCTTCAATGCAAGAAAAATGAGGATAATAAGTCTAGATGATTTCTAATTTGAGAAACATGCATAGAAATGCATCCAATTACACCCTATGACAACTTAAGAGATAAAAGTGGTAAAAGTCGACATTAAACTATCCTTATTGGTGACCTTGGGGTTGTAGTTGGCGTAATCAACAATTGATGGTGTCCTAGTTGGAAGATCCCACAACGAGTAATGTAATGGATAGGGGGCTCATTCCAATCTTGAAATGTGGAGCATCATACTACACCTCTCTATTAGTGGAAAACAAGGAAGGTCTAAGTTTTGTTGTCCTTGGCATTTCTGCATTATAGCTTCATTATGTGACCATCTAGGTACAACTCGTTTTGACTTATGCAACTAGGAGGAGGCTTTTATGTGGCCCCGATGAAGTGGGCAAGACGTCCAACTCGTCATCAAAATATTAGATTCTTCTCCACACGTTGCAACTTGTTGAGACCATATATGTCCTGTTGGGAATGTAGAACTCGAAATACATATTTTATCACCATTTACTTTGGAAAACAAAACCCATGCTTTTCTACCGTTGTAGTATGACTCGATGAAGACATTGATGGTTCCACAACCTCTACACTCAACCACAACAATGGTCACCTTCTCTAGCTTGGTGGAACCATAGCGGCACCTTGATGTGTGCATCGCCTTTGCCAGGGGACTAAGAGTTTGTGAGAAGTTTGTATCTAAGTATGGAATAGGTCGTTGGCTTGCACCTTGCTATTACTATGTTGTAATCAACATTGTGATTCACCTCGGGTTATGTAATTTATAGATCAACAATTAAGAGGTAACTATGATTTGATCTTTAGGGAATTTCACCCACCATTGATGGTTGTTATTTGGTTGCCCCAAGATTTTGTTCTTTCTTATTTCTCAGACTCAGTTTATTTCATCGACATTCTTCTTGAGCTTCATGGTTATGTTTGGCAAGTGATACATTTCACCGTCATCTCTTAGGGTTTGGCGCTACTTATCATTCTGTTTCAGATTGTGGACAACTCTCTAGGATTTGTGTTTGGTTGTTTATCCGGTGTTTGTACAAACTCCACCAAATTTTCATGGATTCTTCCAAACATTTAAGGATTTTTGGACCATAATTGATCTCACGTTTTGATTAGACTTGTGGACGACGCGTTTGAACTTAAATCTAGTTGGATTGCTTCTTTTGATGAACTAATTTCTTTCCACATTAGGTTTTAGAATAAAAAATGTATAAAAGAGGCTTGGCTTCACTTAATCAGAAAACAACTAAAAAATCTCTATAGAGCATACGAACTTGAGAAATGAATAAAACCCATGCTAGTGAAAAGAATGCTCCTAACAAAAGCGTAAGAGTAAATAAAAGAATAGTTTGTTTTTACTTTCTCAGTGAGTCCAGGGCGGTGTCCGACTGGTATATGATTGTGACAATGACATACATATGTTGTACCCGGTAGTGTCTACGTAAGACTCATTTGAGAGTCTTTCAGGAACCCCTAAGAGTCTTGGTGAAATCTTCCCAAGTGCAGTGTTGATTTGAGTGCACCAATGAAGTAAGAGGTTGACTCGTTGCTTTGGGCCGGCCATTACTCGCTACATGGGATGCTTATAGCTTATCAAGGATTCCAAAGGTCATTAGAGTCCTTTTTTATGTATATATCTTAATTTTGAATGTATTTAAGGATGAATTATACTCATTATAAAATCATGAATAAACTTTATTTTAGGAAAGTCTATGGTAGTGCTTTATGGGTACATGATTGCGATAGCGACGCAAATATGACGAGCAAGGTAGAATCACCCTAAAACTCATTAGTCTTATAGGTACCCCTAGGAGATCGATGGAATCTTACCAGGAGCATGGTTGGTTCCAACATTATATGAGGGTGTGTCACTACTTTGGGCCAAGTGGCTGCTTGAACCATTGCTCGCTACATGGACACCTATATCAGATTGGGAATTCCTAGGGTCATTAGAGTATTTTCTTTTAATTTATTGTAATTTTTTAGAAAGTGGTGGTTCCAAAATTCCTGATTAGGTATGTAATTTTTTTAAGGATGATTCTTCTTTTTTGTTTGTTGTGAGTTGAGTCTTGGTTAGGGACAGGCAATGGATATTTGATAACACTTGATTTTTGCAATATTTTCTAAATATTTTTCTCAAATGTCTCACAATGAGTAAAAGCGATTAACTAGCATAATTTCTTATCATCGTTCACATTAAAGAAGAAAGTTCATGCTTGCCTATTACAGTCATGAATCTTTTCTACGACCCATACACAATTCTTATTCTAACAAGTTTTATTGATTGCATCGATCATGCTTAATAATGCTTACATGTGTGTGATCTTTCACAGGAAGCTTTTGGTATGTCCAATTGATGTTTTTTCTGAAGCAACCTGTCACTGGTGACTAGTAGCTTGATATCGACTTTTCAAGCCTTCTTTTTTGCCAGACCATAGGATCTAACTTTATTTTCTAAATATTTTCCTTGGATGTCTCGTGCTTAACTAGCACATGTTTCTATGATGTCACATTGAAGAAGAAAATTTGTGTTTGTCTATCACATTCAAATGGCTCGATGAAAGCATTGATGGTTCTATAACCTTGCACGTGATTGCCAAAAATGGTCACCTTCCCTAGGTTGGTGGACCTGACGAGGAACCTCAATTTTGTGCTTCTTCACAAGAGACAACGAGTCTCTTGATTTCTTACTCGTCTAAGATAGTTGCATCCTAAGGCTTGGTGTAAGTTGAATGGTAACTAACTCTATGAGGCCAACAATTAGAACCAATGCTCCGCGGTGCTCCTCGAGCACACACTATGTATCTCTATAAGAGAAGAGTATTGAATTTAAGTATTATTAGGATGCTGCATGTAATTTTAAATAATAATGCTACATAAATAATTTCATTTGAAAATAGTCATTTCAAAAATGTTATATGAGATATATAATGGTGCATAATTCATGATTATGAATGTAATGAACACCTTACGTTACAAATAAGAGACTACTAATAAAAACAAACAGGAGCCAAGGCTCACCGAGGTACCTTCTTTGGTTTTAAACACCTTCTTTTAAGAAGTTTCTTTGTGCTCATGTTTATCATGTTTGGTTTTTAAAAGGTTATACCTCATCTTTACAATAAATATCATTCGAAACTTGTTGCTTTGAAAATGCTTTACGAGATTTATGATGGTGCATAATTCATCATTATGAATGCAATGAACACCTTGGATTACTAATGTGAGATTATAAAAATATACAAGAACTAAGGCTTGCCAAGGTACCTTGCTTTGGCTATCAACACCTTGTCTTAGCAAGTTTGGTTTGCGCTCGTGTTTCTATTTAAGTTTAGTATCATTGTCTTATAATATCTGTTAAGGTGCATCCTAGGAGGTAGACTCACTAAAGGGCTATCAAGTTTATAAGCTCCTAACTCAACATTGTCTTAACCAAGTGTGATAAAGCTCCATTCTCACTTCAATCTAGGTGTTAAGGTGTCAAAGAGAGTGCTCCTTAACCAAATCCATACCAACTTTCATATCATAGGAACCTCAAGTACTTATACTTAACATTTAGCGTTAATCGAAGCTATTGGCACCAGTGAACTGTACTTCATATATATTTTATTCATTGTTTTGGGTTTTTTTTTTGGGATTTAAGAGAAGTGTATGTAAATATGTATACCTATGAATAGACACTCGACATGTTTCTTTAGGAAAATTCTCTTGATGACTAAAAGCTATACTAAAACTAGAGTAAATACACTTACATTTAAAAATTAAATAGCCATGATGGTTTAACGGTTATGGTTTCATGTCATACTTGTTAAGAAATGTGACTCGGGGCCGAAGCTTTTTAAGCGAGTATGCATTGGCCTATACCATTCTCGATTTGCTGGCTTATGCCATTGTTTAGCATGAACAAGATCCCAATAGTTATATTAGAGGCGGTCATGTTTATCACTGGAATCTTAAGTTATTTATGTTGTCCTATTTTTACATTTGAAATTTATTTTGATGTTACAGTTCAAACTTTGTATTTAGTGTAAGAATGTTTGATTTAAGTTGATTACAAGTATTCAAATGTAGCTGATGCCTAAAAACTAAAACTTTCATGAATTATCATTGTATGACATTGCATATGCTTTGTTTCTCAATACACATTTATCATTTTACACCATTTCTTATCTCTTACTTTGGTTTATCCTTTCTCAAAATAGAGTATTAATTATAATGACTACAATCTTTGATGGAAATGTCATACCAACCGACTAAACTTCTGTTGTATTATAATGCATATAAGAACATGAGTGATAGCAAATTCTAATAGACATTAAATTTTAAACGATGCTTTATTTACAATGTTTCTATATTTATGACTAGTAGCCAATCTTCCCAATATCATCATGAATAAACTAATCTCAAGTACTTCATGCAACAACTGAATGATGAACTAACTCAGGAAAAAATATCTTTAGGGATAACTTGACCCTAATTCTATAAATTGGAAATACTTGAACTAAAATTTAATATCATTAAAACTTTAAAAAAGAGGCATGAAACAGCCCACTTGGTATGCCAATCTAGCTTGAAATACCTATCTGGTCACGATGGTTGGGTGCCTTGTCATTAATAAAAGAGGGCCAATGATGCCTGAACCAACTCCCCACATAGGCGTAAGTCTTAATGAGCAACCGAGACGGGTAAAATGTTGTAATTCTTCCATATAAAAAACAAACAGGAGGCAAGGCTCACCGGGGTACTTTCTTTGGTTCTAAACACCTTGTCTTAACAAGATTGTTTGTGCTCATGTTTATGTTCATGTTTAGTATTGAAAATGTCATACCTCGTCTTAACAATAAATATCATTCAAAACTTTTTATTTTAAAAATGTTTTACTAGATTTATGATGGTGCATAATTCATCATTATGAATGTAATGAACACCTTGGATTACTAATGTGAGATTATAAAAATATATAGGAACCTAGGCTTGCGAAGGTACCTTGCTTTGGCTCTCAACACCTTGTCTTAGCAAGTTTGGTTTGCGCTCATGTTTCTATTTGTGTTTAGTATCATTGTCATATAATATATGTTAAGGTGCATCCTAGGAGGTAGACTCACTAAAGTGATATCAGTTTTATAAGCTCCTAACTCGACATTGTCTTAACCAAGTGTGAATAAAGCTCAATTCTCACTTCAATATAGGTTTCAAGATGCCAAAGAGAGTACTCCTTAACCAAATCTAGGAACCTCAAGTACTTATACTTAACAATTAGCGTTAATCAAAGCTATTGGCACAAATGAACTGTACTTCATAAATATTTTATTCATTGTTTTGGGCTTTTTTTGGGATTTATGAGAAGTGTATGTAAATATGTATACCTATGAATAGACACTCGACATGTTTATTTAGGAAAATTCTCTTGATGACTAAAAGCTATACTAAAACTAGAGAAAATACACTTAAATTTGAAAATTAAATAGCCATGATGGTTTAACGGTTATGGCTTCATGTCATACTTGTTAAGAAATGTGACTCGGGGCCGAAGCTTTTTAAGCGAGTATGCATTGGCCTTACCATTCTTGATTTTCTGGCTTATGTCATTGTTTAGCATGAACAAGATCACAATACTTATATTAGAGTCGGTCATGTTTATCACTAGAATCTTAAGTTTTTTTATATTGTCTTATTTTTGCATTTGAATGTTTATTTTGATATTATAGTTCAAACTTTGTATTTTGTGTAAGAATGTTCAATTTAATTTGATTACAAGTATTCATATGTATCCAATGCCTAAAAACTAAAAATGTCACGAATTATCACCATATGACATTGCATATGCTTTGTTTCTCAATACACATTTATCATTTTTACACCATTGCTTATCTCTTACTTTTATTTATCCTGTCTCAAAATTGAGCATTAATTATAATGACTATCATCTTTGATGAAAATGTCATACCAACCAACTAAAATTTTGTTGTATTATAATGCATATAATAAGAACATGAGTGATAGCAAGTAGCCAATCTTCCCAATATCATCATGAATAAACTAATATCAAGTACTTCATGCAACAATCGAATGATGAACTGACTTAGAAATAAATATCTTTAGAACTGACTTAGGAATAAATATCTTTAGTGACAACTTGATCCTAATTTTATCAATTGAAAATATAATTGAACTAAATGTAAAATCATTAAAATTTACAAAAAAGGCACGAAACAGCCCACTTGGTATGCCAATCTAACTTGAAATACCAATCTGGTCACGATGGTTGGGTGCCTTGTCATTAATAAAACAGGGCCAATGATGCCCGAACCTGCTCCCCACACAGGTGTAAGTCTTAATGAGCAGTTGAGACTGGTAAAATGCTATAATTCTTCCATATAAAAAACAAGCAGGAGCCAAGGCTCACTGAGGTACTTTCTTTGGTTCTAAACACCTTTTCTTAACAAGTTTGTATGTGCTCATGTTTATGTTCATGTTTAGTATTGAAAATGTCATTCCTCATCTTAACAATAAATATCATTAGAAACTTGTTATCTTGAAAATGTTTTACGAGATTTATGATGGTGCATAATTCACCATTACCAATCTAAAGAACACCTTGTATTATTAATGTGAGATTATAAAAATATAAAGGAACCAAGGCTCGCCAAGGTACCTTGCTTTGGCTCTCAAGACCTAGTCTTAGCGAGTTTGGTTAACGCTTGTGTTTCTATTTATGTTTAGTATCATTGTCATATCATATATGTTAAGGTGCATCCTAGGCGGAAGACTCATGGAAGTCCTATTGGTTTTATAAGCTCCTAACTCGACATTGTCTTAACCAAATGTGAATAAGGCTCCATTCTCACTTCAACCTAGGTGTCATGGTGTCAAAGGGAGTGCTCCTTAACCAAATCCAGACCAAGTTTCATATCATAGGAACCTCAATTACTTATACTTAACATTTAGTGTTAATGAAAGCCAAACAAATTTACATATCATAGGAACCCCAAATACTCATACTTCACAACTGGCATCAATGAACTGTACTTCATAAATATTTCATTCATTGTTTTGGGCTTTTTTTGGGATTTACGAGAAGTGTATGTAAGTATGTATACCTATGAATAGACACTCGACATGTTTATTTAAGAAAGTTCTCTTGATGACTAAAAGCTATACTAAAACTAGAGAAAATACACTTAAATTTGAAAATTAAATAGCCATGTGACTCGGGGTTTAACGGTTATGGTTTCATATCATACTTGTTAAGACATGTGACTCGGGGCTGAAGCTTTTTAAGCGAGTACGCATTGGCCTATACCACTCCCAATTTGCTAGTTTATGTCATTGTTTAGCATGAACAAGAACAAAATAGTTATATTAGAGCAAGTCATGTTTATCACTGGAATCTTAAGTTGTTTATGTTGTCTTATTTTTGCATTTGAATGCTTATTTTGATAGTATAGTTCAAACTTTGTACTTATTGTAAGAATGTTCGATTTAAGTTGATTACAAGTATTCAGATGTAGCCAATGCCTAAAAACTAAAACTTTTATGAATTATCATTGTATTTCTCAATACACATTTAGCATTTTTACACCATTGCTTATCTCTTACTTTTGTTTATCCCGTCTCAAAATTGAGTATTAATTATAATGACTATCATCTTTGATGATAATGTCATACCAACCAATGAAAATTTTGTTGTATTTTAATTCATATAAGAACATGAGTGATAGCAAATTCTAATAGACATAAAATTTTAGACGATGTTTTATTTACAATGTTTCTATATTTATGACTAGTAGCCAATCTTCCCAATATCATCATGAATAAACTAATCTCAAGTAATTCATGCAACAACTGAATGATGAACCGACTCAGGAAAAAATATCTGTAGTGACAACTTGACCCTAATTCTATCAATTGAAAATAATCAAACTAAAATTTAAAATCATTAAAACATACAGAACGTGGCATGAAACATCCCACTTGGTATGCCAATCTAGCTTGAAATACCGATCTCGTCATGATGGTTGGGTGCCTTGTCATTAATAAAAGAGGGCCAATGATGCCCAAACCATCTCCCCCACACAGGCTTAAGTCTTAATGAGCAGTCAGGACTGGTAAAATGTTGTAATTCTTCCATATATAGGAGCCAAGGCTCACCGGGCAATAAATATCATTCAAAACTTGTTACTTTTTAAATGTGTTTCAAAATTTATTATGGTGCAGAATTCATGATTACAAATGTAATGAACACCTTGGATTACTGATGTGAGATTATAAAAATATAAAGGAACAATAGTTCGCCAAGGTACATTGCTTTGGCTCTCAACGCCTTGTCTTAGCAAGTTTGGTTTATGCTTATGTTTCTATTTATGTTTAGTATCGTTTTCACATCATATCTGTTAAGATGCATCCTAGGAGGTACTCTCACTAAAGTTCTATCAATTTTATCTTAGAGATGAGATTTTGTCGGTATCGGCGGTATACCACTTGAAATACTGATGCTGACGGGTACCAGTACAGGTACGCATGATTCTGCTGTTAGTATCGCAAATATCGGCATACCGGTGGGTTTACTGCCAATTCCGCCAAATATCGAGGGTGTCGGTGCAAAATGCACCACTTAAGCACCGGTACAGGGCGGCATGGGCGGTATACCACCCGAGACACCGTCATTTGCGAGTCTTCTGCTGTTGCTGCTATTTGAAGAGGAAAACCTTGGGGATTTTGGAAAATTTTCAAGATTGGAGCTCAAATCAGCCCTAATTAAGGTATGTTTACTTAATTTCTTGAATTTCCCATCATTTCCAACCTCTCCCCTCTCTTCTCTTCTTATAATTCTATTCTCACCTAAAAAATTCACCAAATACCCCCAAAATCCTAGATCTACTCCAAAATACTTATGATTGATGCTATTTATAACTAGATCTATGATTATACTATATAGATCTACTGATTTATCACTAGATCTACCTAATTAGCTCACTAATAATTAACACTAACATCTAATTTCACTAATTAATAGTAATAATACAATTAGTACCATTAGTAATAGGTATTTACTTTATGTTTAGTAGAAGAAGTTCTATCAAAGACTAACATGAACATATATAAACAAAAATATACCCAA
>CAVNZW010000033.1:0-60000 GCA_963693085.1 Alisma plantago-aquatica | reverse complement strand
TAGAAATAGGAGACAAAGATACAACTATTCTAATTATACAGGATAATGAGGATACAGTTTAAAACCAAATAGGAAAGAGAATTGGAAAAGGAAACAATATCTCAAAATCCAAATCTAACACTAGTTTGGACTTTCCTATATTATTAAGACAATATTTATTATCCTAATAGGATAAGAGACATTATCTCAACATAACTAACATTGTAGAAGGTTGTTCCTCTGTCTGTTGAGTAAATTTAGAAGAAAACAAATTGCGCCTTGATTGAGCGCAACTCATTTTCTTCTAAATTCGGGCTACGCAGTTCATTTCCTGGTCGAGTCCTTATGTTACCTGCTAATAAGAATTACAACATTGATGTGTAATATGTCATGAGATAAACCCAATCTTATACATACGCTAACCCTGATTGTCAAGTTGCACCCTGTCCATCAGTGAAACACGCCCTAACAAACAAATTGTAAATCAACTAGCTGACTATAAACCGCACCCTACCAAACAAATCTTACGAAGTTCCAATTCATTATTTCTAACCCTATTTTTATAAATCTACAATATAGGTTGATTTTACTGCTCTAAAATTAGTCATGTAATCTCGTACATTGAAATAAGTTAAAACATATAACATCAACTTGGGTCCTCTCCTTTCCTATCTCGATGATGACGGCAGGCAATGTGTAAAAACTTGTGGTGTCGCCCCTATAAGTTGCGTGTAGCAAGTACTGTAAGGCCCCATATGGTTGGGCCATAGTCCAACAGGCGTAGTTCTAGTTCCTTGTGCTTTTCCATTTCACTCCATTTGGTTCTTTTTAATTGTAATCCTCACACCAAAAACCAACTACACGGTATGTATGACTCATGTAGAAGTTTGCGGAAAGACAACTACGTCCCAAAAATGACACAGTTGGTTTGTCCCCTTTTTAGCTTTCAAGGGATACTTGTTATTTGCATTGATCAATTGTCATTTCTGTTATAAATTACTCCAAACCAAACTAAAACAAGGTTGCTAGATACATTAGATTTTACTACAATCAAATAAAAATGTTAACTCATTCTAATTTTAATTTCTTAATTTTCTATTTACAATTGTAAGTGTGGGTTGAATTTACATCCAACCAAATTTGCCCTAAAGCTACGCACACAGACAAGGCTGGAGCAACTGGACCAATAGGTAGGCGTGGTGAATTGCATGGTTGGGCGGACACCCAAATAGGACCTTAAGGCAACGACGAAAAGGATACTTCCAAGAGTTTTCCCGATACCTTCCTCACCTTTGCCAATATTTCTTGTAACCTCTTCAACTATCACAAATTGCTAATACCCTCCCTTCTTAATTATACTATATTCTGAATAAACCCCCACACCTAGCTTCCTTTAACGAAAGTAGCCCAACATTCATCTCGGGTGTTACTTATTCCTAACTATACATACTAGCTAATTGAAAATTTTATTCTATACAGTGCCACATAATATTTAGAAATTAAAATATTATTAGATATCGACTATGTGTGTATTTATCGAATAATAATTAGAGACTTATAAGTCATCTCCATACCAATGCAGACCCAGACCGTCAAAAGTTTGGGTTCCCATTAGTTTCGTGTTAGAAAAAAACTAGCCAGATTATCTAAAGGCCAAACTATTTACCCAACTTAAACACAAATTTCAATCAATACATTCAAACTCATGACCATCCAGATTACTAAATTAGAACCAAAAATATATTTGAATATGTATTTCCACCGCCCTATGTAATTCATAACAGATCCAGATTAATCAAAGCTAGATTTAGAATCTAGATGCTTTTGAATTCTATCTTAAAAATGTTTGCTAATCAGACTAGGTCGCAATCTTGACCTAAATTTATCAAACTTGTAGCCAATCGAAATTCTGAACATTAGAACCGAAGACCAATTCATACCTAATATTTGATCATTTTGTATGAGTCCACAACTGACTTGGATAGTCAAGATTAGAATCTGAAACCAAAATTTTCAAAGTCAAATAGAATTAGATTCACAAGGTCTAACTTCAAATCACTTGATATTTCTTTTGGAAGAAAAAAAAACCACCTACAAGTGCATGTTCCAATTGATTGACAATTAGGATCACCTAGTCTGATTCTCTTTTTGACTGGTTATACTATTTTGCATCGAATATTATTCTTATCTAGATCTTTTTTTAATTAATTCACGGAGACATCTTATTTATCCCATATTCTGTCAATGGGCTAAAACAAAGAACTACACCACTCATACAAATATCATCCATACAACAGATGAAAATGTAAGCTATAATCTATATCCTATACATTTGATCTCCATCAATTTACATATTTGTCCATGTGGTGATTATGTGTGGGGTGCCTCTCCTCTCCAAAATAATCATATGTCTGATATAAGTTGGGAGTGTGGCTTGTTCAATCCAGACTTTACCTTCCTCAAGGTGCATTCCCTATACTCCCAAGTATCTGGGAGTGGAATTGATGACCTTTGGGACTAATCTTCCAATGATCGCTTCATCTTCAATAACATCTCTAATCTCACCGGTGAATGGTCGCACTCTCTAGGGTCTAATCTCCTGACCCCATAAGCATTCATAAGTATGCTCGTCATCTACCTCAATGTATGAAATCAATAGATTCTGGTCATTGGAGATCTTCATAGCGACCAGGCAGGCATGTATGTAGGCAACAGTGTACTCCTCTTCTCTCAGCCAATATCTGAAGGCCATCCTTGTGTATCCATGCAAATTCCTAACAATCCCAGCCACCCACCGGCGGTTGTGTCCCAAAGAATCCATGATTCTACCAATCATCAGATTCATCTTTAGGTTGGTCATGTCTGAGGGGTTCCACCTGATGAGCCCAATGGACCTGATCTTCGTTCTGGATGTTTCAATGCCTTTCTTCATGAGGCTTTGGTGGAAGTGAGCATCGCCATGCCTACTAAAAGTCTTGCGAGACATACTCATGTTGATGATGAAACAAATCTTGTCCCATAGTCTCACTGGTTGTATGACCTCCTCCTGGAATCTCATATTGCAACGAGCTTGCCAAATCATCTACAAAATGAGTATGATTAACTCATTTCTCACCCAATCTTTCATCGAAGAAGACTGTCTTAGGTTGTGTAGGTCCGACAATGAAGAAGGTGCAGCTTCGTCTTCTCCAAAGAGGTCCTTAAGGTTTTACCACATGGAGATAGCCAGCTTTCCAGAGAAAAGTAGATGTTGCATCGTCTCCTCCTTCAGTTGGTCACAACATGAATATTGGGATGCCAGTGAGATGTGGCATGCCCTGATGTTGTCGTCGATAGGCAATGCTCCGTTTATAGCCTTCCAAAGGATAGCATCCACCTGTAGAACGGAGGATCTCCATATCCACTCCAGCTTACGCGGGGAACTCAAAGAATCAACTAGAGTGTGCGAGATGACACCCTTCACGGATTTAAGGCTAAACCGGCCATCAACTGTTGGGGTCCATACTAATTCATCCTCTTCCTCTGAGATTGAAGCGAGTGATTCTTTTATTAACCTTAGTCCCTTTGGTGTAAGGATGAACTGAAGCACCTTCCAGTTCCATCCCATGTCATTCTCCCAAAAATCTCTCACCTTAAGATCCATGTGGGTATCTGATTTCTTGATCGCATAATCGTTAAGAGGCTCTTGACAACATCTCGAGTCCCAAAAAGATACTTCGCCTATGCTAATGATCCATTTACGGTATGGAAGAATCTCAGGAAAGGCGGCCCAGATCTTCTTCCAGTAAGTTGAGGCAAATGAACCTTTCTTGAATAA
Source organism: Alisma plantago-aquatica (assembly GCA_963693085.1). Lineage (NCBI taxonomy): Eukaryota > Viridiplantae > Streptophyta > Magnoliopsida > Alismatales > Alismataceae > Alisma > Alisma plantago-aquatica. The sequence continues at coordinate 56,204 of CAVNZW010000033.1, read as the reverse complement.
GGAAGGGAAACAGCCTGCATGGTTCTTGTATTCTGCCTTGTATTTTATCTCTGACAAAGTTAGCCCTTGTCGATTCACCCTGAATGACTCCCAGCATGCCTTGTGTCTGAATGCCTTGGTCGTGAGTTGTAATAATGTCACACCGATGCCACACTCCTAAGTCGAACTAGTGATGTGATACCAAGCAATCCAAGCTCTCCTAGAGCAATTTTGTCTATCGACCCATAAGAATGATATTAACATAGCATTGAACATCTTCATTACCCCAACTGGGATGTCATATGTAGCCACCACATAGAGCGTGGTCGAGTTAACTACTTGGTTGATCAGCAATCTTCTTCCTATAAAGGATAAAAATTTGGACTTCCATGTTGCCACCTTGTCGGCAATTAGCTCCAGAAGGAAATCAAATTGGGCAATACGGGTCTTGCCTATCGTAATCGGCACCCCTAGGTAAATGAATGAGTCACCCATGGGGGACACCCCCAATGTGATGATCTACTTGTGAAAACGAGATCAACGAATGCGGAAGCGATTAATTAGTAGTGGAATTACTGAAAATCATTAAAAATTAAAACTTTTTATAAAGAGAGCTACAAACTGTGAACTCTTTCATTAAGAAACAAGGTAAGTCATTTACAATCTAATACATTAGCACATCTTTGTAAAATCACATGTCGAGGGTTACAAGCATCAACTACCCTGTTAATTGTGTAAAGCAGTGTACAAAAATCTCGAGGCATTACGCCAAAATCTCATATTTATAACAAACCATTTACTGACTCCTAGGACCTGAGAGTACAGAGAAGACACATAAGACTTTCTATCTACAAGACTCGACAGACAGTGTCTCTACCTGAGAATCACTATTGTCCCTGATGTTGTTGTTGTTGTTGCTGCTCACCCACTGAAGGATTCCTTCGTCCTCGGCGTCTACCTAAAAAGTTGAATTCCACGGGGGTGAGATAATTGAATAATTTTCCCAGCGAGAGTTATAACTCTCCGCCAGAAACATTGTTATTGCGAAGATTAAAATAACAATAAGAATAAGAACTATAATTATTCAACAGCAGGCAATTTACTGAATAAGCTAAGTAGAGCAGTATTCTCTAAGCAATCATTTCAATTATAACTTGGTTGAATGACAAGGCATATAATCAATAAGGAATATGAAGAATATGTATGCTAGTTATTCAACTAGAGCACTATAAACAATGTATCATCAATCATTGTTTCTCGTAGTTCAACCTAAGAAATTATGCTATACGGCTGATTACATTTTTCAAACATATTTATGCCCTGAGGAGATGAGTTACACCGCTCATACTCCAACCGACCATTACGAAATCGCAATCGGTACCATACATAGGTCATCAGAAGAGCAGGATTTCTATGACCTCATCTTCCTCAATCAGTGTGAGGATCATCATGCATGACATCTTGTATCTCTGCCATAATAGCTATCCAGGGTATTCTGGCACTTTGCTATTAGAGTTACAGTGGCATGCTTTACTCTCTTCGCAATCGAGGGATTTCTTGTTTATCTCACATCGATTGGGCATTAATAACATTATCGAGAGATTAGTGATACATCATCCCGGCATATACATATAATGAAGGATTGAGAGATTAAATGTACATCTCACATCAATTCCCTCATTAGGACGTAAGGATACTCGCGTTCATAACCCTCACATACTCAAAAGTATGCTCTCCAGGAGTTCCCTTAGGAAAACCTGTTTCACCATCATTTAACTTCTGAGAATGATGGATCTATGGTCAGGGCTCTACATGATCTCATTATACTTGATTATTTAAGTATATTATGGCATCTTTTTAGCATCAGGCATGTTTTCAAACATAAACCCTTAAAACAATTGCTATAGAGAAAGAGTACTAAATGTATCAAGTTCATTTTACATCTTGTTAACATTGGGATATCAATCCCTAACCATCTCATCATTATGATTTAGAAATATGGGTGTTCAAACCCTTGGATCATCAGAATACTTGTTACCAAGTAACCTATTTCCATTAATTCATTTAACAGTATGAACATGATAGTGGCAATGCAGATATTTCTCATGGCTCATTTAGCCTATCAGTCTTATTTGTGACCTCTCACTAGGCAACATAGCATATCATTGCTTTCAAAACTTGTAAAGTGCTTTTAATGAATATTGCATCTTAGCTCTTACCTAGCTATGTTCACTATTTCATAAAGACCTGCATAATTAATACATGATAATAGGCACATTATCTCTATATCAGCACAATGAAAAGCATAGATAACTTTACTATTCAAGGGTTGTTCCACTATGCCTTTTCTAGAGTTAAGGTTTTCTTGCAAATCAATTCTAAGTCAAGCTTGGAGCACCACGGCAGTGCTACCTTGCACGGTCGTGCTACAGAAGATTACCACGACCGTTTTACATCACCATGGATGGTTTCTAGGGTTAGGATTTCCCTTTTTAATTCAATTAGGGTTAATCAACCCCTTTAGCTTAATTAGGAATAGTGATTCCTCATTTCATAATTCAATCATAGAGTTTCATGCTTAAAAGCATAACTCAGAATTAGGGTTTACTGTTCACATTGAATCATCCTCGATTAGGATTATCATTACTATCTCACCATTAGGGTTTACTATTCACCCTAAGTAGGAGTGATCAACAAAGTACCTTTAATTAAGGTGTACTATGTCATCATAATGAATTAGGGTCACATCATCATCATGCATTAGGGTTAAGATTCATATAACATCATAATTAGGGTTTTCATGATCTCACTAAGAAGGATCATACCTTAATTAGGTATTCATTCATATTGGAAGTCCATTACTTGATTTATCATTCATATAAGAAGACATCTATTTCATCTTTCTATAAGTTGATGTTTGCATCACCCTTAATTAGGCTAAGTCAATTCAACATTGACATCATGGGTTATGTCATTACTATTGTGATCATTAAGGCTCGCTTGTTCAAAGAGTATTAGTCACTCTATCCCATCAAGGTACCTTTGTACCACTGATTATAACATGCAATAATTAGCTAATTCCTTGGTCCCTTAATCACTTTAGGTATCTATGAGGTTTAGGTTAATGAACCACTAAACCATCTTGACCACTAAGGCATCAAACGATCTTGACCTTCATAGACCCAAAACGGTCTTGCACACTAAACCCCCAAACGGTCTTGGACAGACCTTGAAACTGTTTGGTGTTGAAGACCGTTTGGTCTTGTTGACTTTTGAAACCGTTTGGTAAAGTGCACACTCAAGACCGTTTGCCCAAGATGGGGGTGAAGACCGTTTGGTCATCTTTGACTTTGAAACTGCATGGACATAACCAACCTTGAAACCGCATGAGACTAAACATTTTGGGATCGTTTGGTCCCAAACGGTCTTGAGACCGTTTGGTCCAAATCACCTCAAAACCGCATGGACCAAAAAGTGTCTCAACCACCTCAATTGAGTTAGGGTTTCCAATGTTGAACCCCTCAATCGATCATGCACTTGTTAGCCACTCATCAATTGAGTTAATTAGGTCAACCCTCAACTGATTTGACACTCAATTGACCCTCAATTTATCATCAAATAGGGATTGATTTGATTGGATAAGGGTTTGGAATCGATGACCCTTCAACATTCTTCAATGTGAGTCTAATTGATTTGAAAACATTGAACCATCATTCAATTTGATCATGACCTGACCCCAAACGGTCTTGGGATCATTTGGATGACCTCCAAACGGTCTTGAGACTGTTATCTCAAGTCAACATCAAAAACCAACTCAACCAATTAAGGTTTGGCTCATTTGATTGATCACTAGGTCAACAATCGATTGCACTTCAACTAAATACCTTTAGAACTTAAACCTTTTAACCATAGTCAACCTTAGACCTTCAAACGGTCTTGGGTGACTCCCAAACGGTCTTGAGATCATTTGGATATCCTCCAAACGGTCTTGAGACCGTTTGCCCATTATTTCATCAAAAATCAAATCATTCAATTAAGATTTGAACCCTAGGTTTAGTCACCAAATCAGCAATCGATTATTCATCAACTTGATATCATTGGATTCTCAATTGGTCAACCCTACTTAACCCTAGACCTCCAAACGGTCTTGGGTAATCACAAAATGGTCTTGAGACTGTTTGGGTGATCCCCAAATGGTTTTGAAACCGTTTGGGTCACTCAACCCAAACTTCAACTTAATTCAATTATTGAAATCAGCAATTGACCCGATTAGGGTTTAGATGGTTGATGGGCCATCAATTGGTGATTCACTTGGAATTCATTAATGATTATTGGTATGTGATTAGTCTATAATATCCTCAACAGTCCTCCAAATGGTCAACACCTGGTCAACGCCTCCAAACGGTCTTGGACCGTTTGTTTCCATGTGTTCTTGTGAAACCGTTTACATTCAAATGGTTTGAAAACCGTTTGCACCAAACAATTTGGTAAACCGTTTGTTAAAGTTGGGAGACCGTTTACTAAAGTTTGAAAATTGGATAAACATAGAAATTAACGTCATCATCTTCTACCTCTGTTCAACCAAGAACAGGGGTTGTTCTTCACGGAAATAATAGCAAGGACACACAAAGGTGTCTAAAGAAGAAGTATAGACAACGATTTTAGGAAAGATGATTGCATTAACAAAACTTAAGGGTTAGAGTTATAAAACCCACCTCTAGGACTGATCCAAAGCTCCAAGCTTCGTAGCTTTAATGGTGTCTTGATCTCCAGTAGTTATCCAAGGTCCGTTCTTCAAGTTTTGGATGGAGAAGATGGCTAGAAAGGAGAATTGTGTGAAAAACACCATGAATCAAACCTTATATTGTGGTTTCCACCATGAATTCGAGTTAGATGGTGATCAACACTTACGAAGTCAGCTTGGTCATCCTTCCTCTGCTCCAGAACTCCTTCTTGGTCGGCCAAAGCAAAGTGATGAGAAGAGGAACTAAGGAAACGGTCATTTGTGTTATTGGAAAAGATACCTTATATATTTATGGGTCTTTTCAAAGCAAAAAGGAAAAAGATAGATATTTTCCTTTTATCTCCAAAAAATATCCACCAAGGCTTCCTTCATCCTTGGCCACGTTTCCACCTTCTAATCTCATGCAAAACTCCTCCCTTATCCAAGGTTTAAAAAGAACTAAACACCTTTTAAGAGAGGTACATTAACATCCACCTTTATTGGATATTACTCAATATATTATTATTGTGAGTAGTTTCCACTTCTACCATGATCATTCAAATGACGCGCCCTTCTCATTTTCTTTGCTCTTCTTGATGCCAAGAAACATGATAGATCCTCAAGAGGGTATATTTTACATGTTGGACCCTAGGTTTTGGGTAAATTGCACTTTACACCAAAACTAAGTTTTAAAGCACAAGGATTGCTCTACAAGCTATATCTTGGTACCCAAGCTTGTGAAAATTGTACCACTTCATCATATACATTCTTATGATGTCTCAACATCAGAGGAAAATCTTAACATGTGTAATTTGCAAGTTAATCCCTCTAATTGGGTAATTTGCACTTTAGTCCATTATTAACAAAACAATGTTTCAACATTATGCAAAAAGGACTGAATATGAAATATAGGTTCCTCAAAAGCTTTAATTACTTTTCAAGAATTACAAGCAAGCCTCTAATCAACTTTATTAGGTAAAACACCTAGGGTTAGTACATAACCCAGGTCAGGGATGTTACAAATTATCCACCCCTTACAAGGATTTCGTCCCCGAAATCATTACAAAAACATTTTAAGAGAAAAGAGCAAGGTATTTCCTTCTCATATCTTCCTCTAGTTCCCACGTAGCTTCTTCAACACCACGGTGATTCCAGAGAACCTTCACCAGACTTATGTCTTTCTTTTTCAACTTTTTAATTCTTCTGTCAAGGATCGACACAGGTCCTTCAACATAAGATACATCATCGTTCAATTCTACTTCCATAGGTTGTAGAACTGATTCTGTGTCAGGATGACATTTCCTAAGCATGGAAATGTGGAACACTGGGCGTAACTTTTGTAACTCTGGTGGTAACTCTAGCTTATAGGCTACCTTTCCAATTCGTTCAATGATTGGATAAGGCCCCATAAACCTAGGAGCTAACTTTCCTTTCCTCCCAAATCTAAGAACTCCTTTACAAGGTGAGACTTTGAGGTACACTCTGTCTCCAACCTAGAATTCTAAAGGTCTACGACATTTATCAGCGTAAGATTTCTACCTATCATGTGTAGTCTTTATTTGTTGTTGTATTACTTTAATCTTCTCAATGGTCTGCTGCACAAGATCAAGACCTAAAAGTTGATACTCACCAGTTTCATACCAACATAGGGGTGATCTACAACGTCTACCATACAAAGCTTCATAAGGTGCCATGTCAATGCTATGTTGATAGCTATTGTTGTAGGCAAACTCTATCAAACTTAGGTGCAGATCCCAACTCCATGTAAACTGAAGAACACATGCTCTAAGCAAGTCTTCCAAAGTCTGTATAGTCCTTTCTGATTGTCCATCTGTCTGAGGATGAAAGGTTGTACTAAACCTTAACTTTATGCCTAAATCTTTATGAATTCGTTCCCAAAAATGACTCATAAACTGGGGACCTCTGTCACAAACAATGGTAATTGGGACCCCATGCAGCCGCACTATCTCATCTACATATAACTGTGTCAGCTTCTCAGCAGAATAGGTTGTTTTGACAGGTAAGAAATGTGTTGTCTTTGTCAACCTATCCACTATTACCCAGATGGAATCATAACCTTTGGTTGTTCTAGGTAAACCAACCACAAAGTCCATGGTTACATGATCCCACTTCCACTGTGGTATGGGTAAAGGTTGCATTGTTCCTGTAGGCTTCTGGTGTTCAGTTTTAACCTGCTGACACACCGGACACCGCATAACAAACTCAGCAATGTCTTTCTTCAATCCATGCCACCAATACATATCTTTCAAGTTATGATACATTTTGGTGCTTCTTGGATGCATAGCATACATTGAAGAACGAGCTTCTTCCAGGACTAACTTCCTCAAGTTATCCACATTCAGTACTATCATTCTATCATGATAACAAGCTACTTGATCATCTGAATCATGGAACCCTTCTCGTTTCTCATTACCATACTCTGATCTAATCTGTTGAACTACAGCATCAACTTGTTGTGCCTCTTTAATCTGTTGTCTCAACGTAGGTTTTATGTGCATATCAGTTAATAGTCCTGCTAACATTGATACTCTTAGTTGTACATTGTTCTGCCTTAAAAAGATAAGCATATCCCTCCTAGAGCATACCAAGGAATTCAACTGTGCTTTATCTAGGGCTGGTGTTGCTGATTTCCTACTCAAAGCATCAGCAACTACATTGGCCTTCCCTGGATGGTAATCAATTGTACAATCGTAATCCTTGATTAACTCCATCCAGCGGAGTTGCCTCATGTTAAGCTCATGCTGAGAAAGGATATACTTAAGGTTCTTATGGTCTGTGAAAATATGGAATGTCTCACCATAAAGATAATGTCTCCAGATCTTCAAGGCATGAACTACAGCAGCTAGTTCTAGATCGTGTGTCAAATAATTCTCCTCGTGTTTCTTAAGTTGTCGAGAAGCAAAAGAAATCACTTGTTTATCCTGCATCAACACACATCCTAGTCCATTCTTAGAGGCATCACAGAAAACTATATATCCTCTCCCTTGCTCCGGTAACACAAGCACAGGTGCACTTGTCAACCTCTCATTCAACAACTGAAAAGATTGCTGACACTTGTCATTCCAGGCAAAAAGAACATCCTTCCTGGTCAACTTAGTCAAGGGTAAAGCTATAGAACTGAAGTTCTTAATGAACCTCCGATAATATCCTGCCAACCCTAAGAAACTACGGATCTCTGTCGGTGTCTTCGGTTGTTCCCTTTGCAGGACGGATTCTACCTTTTTAGGGTCAACACGTATACCTGAAGCAGATATTACGTGCCCCAGAAAAGAAACCTCAGCTAACCAGAACTCACACTTGCTAAACTTAGCATATAGCTTATGTTCTCTTAGCAAGGTTAGAGTCTGACAAAGATGTTGTTCGTGCTACTGAGCATCTCTACTATAGATCAAGATGTCATCTATAAAGACAACAACACACTGATGGAGAAAAGGTCAAAAGATTCTATTCATGAGTTCCATAAATGCAGCTGGTGCATTAGTTAGTCCAAATGACATAATTATGAACTCATAGTGACCATACCTTGTCCTAAAAGCAGACTTAGGTATGTCACTCTCCTTAATACGCAGTTGGTGATATCCTGATCTCAAATCTATCTTTGAAAAGACGGTTGCACCACGCAACTGGTCAAAGAGATCATCAATCCTCGGCAGAGGATACTTATTCTTTATCGTTACTATATTTAATTGTCTATAATCAATGCATAACCGCATTGATCCATCCTTCTTCTTAACAAAGCGGACCGGAGCACCCCAAGGTGAAGTACTCGGTCGGATGAAACCCTTCTCAAGCAACTCTTACAGCTGCTTCTTGAGTTCTGCCATCTCAGCAGGCGCCATCCTATATGGGGTTTGAGCTATAGGTTGCATATTTGGGATTATATTAATTTCAAAATCAATTTCTCAGGGCGGTGGTACACCTGGAAGTTCTTCAGGAAATACATCTTCAAATTCCCTGACTACAGGAACCTTCGACAGGGTTAAGACTATCCATGGTATTATCTACCACATGGACAAAGAATGCATAACATCCTTGCCTCATCAGCTTCTCAGCAACCATAGCTGACACAAGATAGGTTGGTAGAATCTTTCTATCTCCTTGAAAGATCCACGTGTCACTATCATCAGCAAACACAGCTTGCTTGGACTCACAATCCAAGACAACCTTATACCTTTCCAAGGTATCCATCCCAAGGATTACATTGAATCCATGCATCTCAAGTGGTATAAGATCCACTTGAATGCGATGTTCAGAAAAGAAGAGGATGTAGGGAGAACATACCTCCTGCAACACAGCAGATCCCATCAATGGAGTTTCTAGCAACAAACTATCCGCTCTATGACTTATAGTCAGGTTGCGGTCAAGAATCACTCTTCGAGTGATGAAGGAGTGTGTAGCACCCAGATCAATTAAAATAGATACGACGCAAGATGTAGACATATCAGAATATAACAATTCCATCTGACCTGCCACAACCTGAGGGTTGATCACTGCATCAGGTGGATTCATTGCGTAGAATCTCGTCGTTGTCTGTGGTTGATTTGGTGCTCGATGACTAGGTGTCAATGATCCAGCTTGGGACGCTTGTCCACGTCCTCTAGCACTACCTGGAAACTGTCGCCTTTGAGATCCTTGCTGACTCTACCTTTGAGGTTGAGTTACACTCATTTCTCTAGCTCTGCAATCTTTCATCAGAGGTCCCATCTTTCCTCATATGTAACAGCTTCTGTTCAGTTGTTGTGGTCTGGGTGGTCCTGTAACTGACATAGATGTTGAGCTACAAGCTCCTTCTAAAGGTAAGCTTCGTCCTCTACCCCTATTTGACGTCCATTGCGTCTGGGTACTGAATCTAAGTGGTGGTGTAGGTACAGAAAACCTTGGTTTCTTAAAATCTTTAGATGAAGATCATTGGAACTTGGGGTACATCTTCTTGTTCTTGGTCTGTCTCTTCTCTAACACAGACCTCTCTACCCTTTTGACGGACTCCACAAAGGTAGAAAACCTTTCCCTGTTCTCCAGAGCAGACACAAGAGTAGTCAACTCAGCGTTTAATCCTTTCTCAAAATGCCTAATCCTTTCTTCATCTGTGGTCACCATGTGCGGACAGAACCGCAAAAGCTCCATGAACTTAGCCTCGTACTCGCTAATGTTCATTAGTCCTTGTCTTAACCTCTCAAACTAAGAGATTTTCTCGTCCAGAAACATCTTAGGGAAGTATCTGTTGATAAATTCCCGTCGAAAAACTTCCCATGCAATCTCAACACCTGGCCTTTTCTGTTCCTCCATGGTCCACCAGTGACCAGCACTCCCCTTGAGAAGATACACAGCATGCCTAACCTTCTCAACTTTTGGGATATTTAGGATTCTAAAGGCCTTTTCTAATTCAGTTAACCACAAGTCAGCATCTGCTGGGTCAGTTGTTCCAGCATACTCTGTTGCGCCAACTCGGCGGAGTCGTTCAAACGTCTTGTCGGATCCTTGTCCTTCTAGATGGGTAGGTGCCCTAGGTGCAGGTATAGGCATCCTATCAGTCATGTGTGTCATGGCAGTCATGAACTGCCCAAACATGGCTTGTACGGCTGGGTTCCCAATGTTAGTTGGATTGAACTGGGGTGGTTCAGGCATAGGTTCTTCTCTTCCTTGGTCTCTTGCACCTCCTCTGGGTGCAGCGACACTACTCTCAACAACGTGTTCCTTGTGTGATCCAGATATCTTTAGTTTTATCTTCTCCTCCTAAATGAGCAGAAGACACTATTAGATATACTAGAAGGCACTAGAACAGACTCAACAACCTAAGTCTTATGTCTCTGTAGACTCAGCGAACCTAGAGCTCTGATACCACTTAATTTGTGACGATCTACTTGCCAAAACGAGATCAACGAATGCGGAAGCGATTAATTAGCAGCGGAATTACTGAAAATCATTAAAAATTAAAACTTTTTATAAAGAGAGCTACAAACTGTGAAACTCTTTCATTAAGAAACAAGGTAAGTCAATTACAAGCTAATACATCAGCACATCTCTATAAAATCACATTTTGAGGGTTACAAGCATCAACTGCCCTGTTAACTGTGTAAAGCAATGTACAAAAATATCGAGGCATTACGCCAAAATCTCAGATTTATAACAAACCATTTACTGACTCCTAGGACCTGAGAGTACAGAGACGACACATAAGACTTTCTATCTACAAGACTCGACGGACAGTGTCTCCACCTGAGAATCACTGATGTCCCTGATGTTGTTGATGTTGTTGTTACTGCTCACCCACTGAAGGATTCCTTCGTCCTCGGCGTCTACCTAAAAAGTTGAATTCCACAGGAGTGAGACAATTGAATAATTGTCCCAGCGAGAGTTATAACTCTCTGCCAGAAGCATTGTTATTGCGAAGATTAAAATGACAATGAGAAGAAGAACTATAATTATTCAACAACAGGAAATTTACTAAATAAGCTAAGTAGAGCAGTATTCTCTAAGTAATCATTTCAATTATAACTTGATTGAATGACAAGACATATAATCAATAAGGGATATGAATAACATGTATACTAGTTATTCAACTAGATCACTATAAACAATGTATCATCAATCAGTGTTTCTCGTAGTTCAACCTAAGAAATTATTCTATACGACTGATTACATTTTTCAAACATATTTATGCCCTGAGGAGATGAGTTACACCGCTCATACTCCAACCGACCATTACAAAATTGCAATTGGTACCATACATAGGTCATCAAAAAAGTCAGATTTCTATGACCTCATCTTCCTCAGTCAGTGTGAGGATCATAATGCAGGACATCTTGTGTCTCTGCCATAATAGCTATCCAGGGTATTCTGGCACTTAAAAGCACAACTCAGAATTAGGGTTTACTGTTCACATTGAATCATCCTCGATTAGGATTATCATTACTATCTCACCATTAGGGTTTACTATTCACCCTAAGTAGGAGTGATCAACAAAGTACCTTTAATTAAGGTGTACTATGTCATCATAATGAATTAGGATCACATCATCATCATGCATTAGGGTTAAGATTCATATAACATCATAATTAAGGTTTTCATGATCTCACTATGAAGGATCATACCTTAATTAGGTATTCATTCATATTGGAAGTCCGTTACTTGATTTATCATTCATATAAGAAGACATCTATTTCATCTTTCTATAAGTTGATGTTTGCATCACCCTTAATTAGGCTAAGTCAATTCAACATTGACATCATGGGTTATGTCATTACTATTGTGATCATTAAGGCTCGCTTGTTCAAAGAGTATTAGACACTCTATCCCATCAAGGTACCTTTGTAATGTTCACCACTGATTATAACATGCAATAATCAGCTAATTCCTTGGTCCCTTAATCACTTTAGGTATCTATGAGGTTTAGGTTAATCAACCACTAAACCATCTTGACCACTAAGGCATCAAACGATCTTGACCTTCATAGACCTCAAACGGTCTTGCACACTAAACCCCCAAACAGTCTTGGACAGACCTTGAAACCGTTTGGTGTTGAAGACCGTTTGGTCTTGTTGACTTTTGAAACTGTTTGGTAAAGTGCACACTCAAGACTGTTTGCCCAAGATGGGGGTGAAGACCGTTTGGTCATCTTTGACTTTGAAACCGCATGGACATAACCAACCTTGAAACCGCATGAGACTAAATGTTTTGGGATCGTTTGGTCCCAAATGTTCTTGAGACCGTTTGGTCCCAAACGCTCTTGAGACCGTTTGGTCCAAATCACCTCAAAACGGCATGGACCAAAAAGTGTCTCAACCACCTCAATTGAGTTAGGGTTTCCAATGTTGAACCCCTCAATCGATCATGCACTTGTTAGCCACTCATCAATTGAGTTAATTAGGTCAACCCTCAACTTATTTGACACTCAATTAACCTTCAATTGATCATCAAATAGGGCTTGAGTTGATTGGATTAGGGTTTGGAATCGATGACCCTTCAACATTCTTCAATGTGAGTCTAATTGATTTGAAAACATTGAACCATCATTCAATTTGATCATGACCTGACCCCAAACGGTCTTGGGATTGTTTGGATGAACTCCAAACGGTCTTGAGACCGTTTGCTCAAGTCAACATCAAAAACCAACTCAACCAATTAAGGTTTGGCTCATTGGATTGATCACTAGGTCAACAATCGATTGCACTTCAACTAAATACCTTTAGATCTTAAACCTTTTAACCATAGTCAACCTTAGACCTCCAAACGGTCTTGGGTGACTCCCAAACGGTCTTGAGATCATTTGGATATCCTCCAAACGGTCTTGAGACTGTTTTCCCATTATTTCATCAAAAACCAAATCATTCAATTGAGGTTTGAACCCTAGGTTTAGTCAGTAAATCAGCAATCGATTATTCATCAACTTGATATCATTAGATTCACAATTGGTCAACCCTAATTAACCCTAGAACTCCAAATGGTCTTGGGTGATCACCAAACGGTCTTGAGACCGTTTGGGTGATCCCCAAACGGTTTTGAAACCGTTTGGGTCACTCAACCCAAACTTCAACTTAATTCAATTATTGAAATCAGCAATTGACCCGATTAGGGTTTAGATGGTTGATGGGCCTTCAGTTGGTGATTCAGTTAGAATTAATTAATGATTATTGGTAGGTGATTAGTCTATAATATTCTCAACAGTCCTACAAATGGTCAACGCCTCCAAATGGTCTCGGACCATTTGTTTCCATGTGTTCTTGTGAAACCGTTTACATTCAAATGATTTGAAAACTGTTTGCACCAAACAATTTGGTAAACCGTTTGCTAAAGTTGGGAGACTGTTTACTATAGTTGGAAACTTGGATAAACATAGAAATTAATGTCATCATCTTCTACCTATGTTCAACCAAGAATAGGGGATGTTCTTCACGGAAATAATAGCAAGGACACACAAAGGTTTCTAAAGAAGAAGTATAGACAACGATTTTAGGAAAGAAGATTGCATTAACAAAACTTAAGGGTTAGAGTTATAAAACCCGCCTCTAAGACTGATCCAAAGCTCCAAGCTTCGTATCTTTAATGGTGGCTTGAGCTCTAGTAGTTATCCAAGGTCCGTTCTTCAAGTTTTGGATGGAGAAGATGGCTAGAAAGGAGAATCGTGTGAAAAACACCATGAATCTAACCTTAGTGTGGTTTCCACCATGAATTCAAGTTAGATGGTGATCAACACTTACCAAGTCATCTTGGTCGTCCTTCCTCTGATCTAGAGCTCCTTCTTGGTAGTCCAAAGCAAAGTGATGAGAAGAGGAACTAAGGAAACTGTCCTTTGTGTTATTGGAAAAGATACCTTATATATTTATGGGTCATTTCAAAGCAAAAAGGAAAAAGATAGATATTTTCCTTTTATCTCCCAAAAATATCCACCAAGGCTTCCTCCATCCTTGGCCACGTTTCCACCTTCTAATCTCATGCAAAACTCCTCCCTTATCCAAGGTTTAAAAAGAACTAAACACCTTTTAAGAGAGGTACATTAATATCCACCCTTATTGGATATTACTCAGTATATTATTATTGTGAATAGTTTCCACTTCTACCATGATCATTCAAATGAGGCGCCCTTCTCATTTTATTTGCTCTTCTTGATGCCAAGAAACATGAGAGATCCTCAAGAGGGTATATTTTACATGTTGGACCCTAGGTTTTGGGTAAATTGCACTTTACACCAAAACTAAGTTTTAAAGTATAAGGATTGCTCTACAAGCTATATCTTGGTACCCAAGCTTGTGAAAACTGTACCACTCATATACATTCTTATGATGTCTCAACATCAGAGGAACATCTTAACATGTGTAATTTGCAAGTTAATCCCTCTAATTGGGTAATTTGCACTTTAGTCCATTATTAACAAAATAATGTTTCAACATTATGCAAAAAGGACTGAATATGAAATATAGGTTCCTCAAAAGCTTTAATTACTTTTCAATAATTACAAGCAAGCCTCTAATCAACTTTAATTAGGCAAAACACCTAGGGTTAGTACATAATCCAGGTTAGGGATGTTACACCCAACTCCGCCTCAGCTCTGTCTTTGATCTCCTGGGTGGTGTTGCTAGTGAGAAAGCCCGACTTACTTATGTTAATATGTTGTCCCATTGCTCTTTCATATTGTGCAAAAATTTCGTTGATCACTTGACCAGATCCGGGGGATGCGTTAAAGAACACCACCAAGTCGTCTTCATACATTGAAATCGGCGGCGTTGAGCCTCGTCCCCGCGTGATAAACTTGTCAAACGCACCCATCTGCATCTCTTGATTTAGGTGTCGGCCAAGTGCCTCTTCAAATAAGATGAAAAGGAACGTTGAAAGAGGATTTTCTTGCTTGAGCCCTCTTCCTCTTGGGAACAAACCCGCTGAGAAGTCATTGATCGTGAATGTGGCCCATGAGTTGGTAAAAAAGTCCATGCGCAGCTTGATGGCATGATCCGTCAAACCGAGTTTGTTGAGTGCCATCTTCAGAAAGGACCAGCCAACAATATTGTAAGCGTGAGACATGTCGTACTTGACAACCACATTCGGGTGAACTCCTCCCTTATTGATGTCGTATGTGATTTCTTTCGCCAATCTAATTTGGTTGACAATATCTCTACCACAAACATAGGCTCCTTGATGTGGACCTATCACCCCAGGGATAAGGCTTGCGAGTTTGTTGCTAATCAATCTTGCGACCACACGGATCAACACCTTTTCAATGGGGATTGGGCGGAAGTCTTTTCCTAGTTGCACGGCAGCGGGCGTCTTTGGGATAAGGATGATTCTGCAACAAAAGAAGCTTCTATGGCAAGGACCACCCTGAAAGAAAAACTTAGTTAAATTTACAACGTCTGCCGCTATGGTTTCCCACGCCGCGCGGAAAAACACGATGGAAAATCCATCCGGGCCTGGCGCCGCATCAGAATCCATCATCTTTGATTGTTTTGAGAATCTCCTCTTGATCCGGAGGTGCTGTCAGGGTGGCACTATCATCGACACTCAGCACCTGTGGAAGTAGCTCAATGAAAGATTCCTGGTCTCCATTTGATGGCGCACCGTCTTCTGAATAAAGCTTGGCGTAGAAATCTGCAGCAGCCTTTGCCATAAGCTTGCGGTCCTCCACCATCTGTCCGTCTGGAGTAATCAGCCGAGACACCATCCTCCTCTTCTTCCTAGCTTTCACCAACGCATGGAAGAAAGATGAGTTTCGGTCCCCATCATCCAGCCATCTCACTCTTGCCTTTTCTCTTCAAATCAACTCATTCAGCCGGAGTGTTTCATCAAGCTCAAACTCTGTATCTCGTAGGAGGACCTCGTTATTCTTATCCAGCTCAGTTTTGACTGATATTATATTCTGATACACACAGTTTATTTGACAATTTATGTTTTAGTGTTTCAAACGTGTGACCATGATCAATGTTTGATTTAGAAAAAGAAATTAGTTCCACATTCTAGTTTTAACAATCAGGAATGGTTGTGGATATAGATAAACTGAACATAATTTAAGTTCGTCTGATTACATCTTCAAATTTATAGCGGAGTCCGTACAAATTCAATTGCCTGTGTCATGACGTATCTGACTAGAAAAAAATCTAATATTAGGTGGAACTAGAATTTCAACGTACATCTAGCTTCTAGTGCATCTAGCTTCTAGATCTAGTTTCAACTAATCTAATATTTATTTCAAATTGAATAGGATGGCAGAAATACAGGTCCAGATCACTTTTTTGGTTTTGAATTTATTAATTTAAGTCGATACGAGTTTGAATATATTGATTCAAATCGGATTCTAGTTAATATCGAGTTTGACCGACGGAAAATTCTAATTCTTCTAACGCATGCAACTGGGGAATTCCAAATAGCCCTACATGCGTTGCTTATAGTAATATGGGTCAGCGTCCGTCCCGGGCCACTTTAAAAGACACTAACTATGATTACATAAATCCACAAATAAGCTATAGTTAATAATATGTGACTGTAGATTATTATGTTGTCTTTATAGTACAATATTTTTAATAAATTAGAGCTTATTTATGATTAGGAATAAGCACAGCCGAGTTGTAGCTACGCACGGCTACTTCCGTTAACGGAAGTTAGGTGTGGGGGTAATTTGGAATATAGGATAACTAAGAGGGAGGTATGAGGTATTTCTGATAAGTGGGGGGTTTACAAGGAAATTTGACAAACCTGGGGAGAGAATTGGGAGAGAACTGTAATTGGAACTTTGAACCACAATCCTACTTTTGATGTTCCGATGAAAACCCGCCTGTTGTACTGTTGTCACCGATCCACTTTTGTTAATAAGAGTAATGATATACATTATCCACTTATTATATACTTGATATTTTGAGAAAGGACAAGATGTTTCTTGTTGCATATTTTTACAACAGATGAGGAGTTCAAGGGACAGAAAGAATGTCTAAGAAATAGAAAATTACTCCTTGTATAACTTTACATAAAATCTAAAACCACAAGAGAGAACAAAGAACTTGATTAGGAGAGAGAATGAGATAATAGTTTGTGATGATTATGACAAAAAGGTAAGATAATGACAAAAAGAAAAATAAATAGTATTATGAGTATTGTTTATTTGTAATTACTAAATTTGTATTTTACAGATATAATTATACATATTTATATAATTGTGTTATGTTATTAATGTATTTTTACAGCTTTATAAGTATGTTTTTCATAAAGATTGTTATTAATTATGTGTATTGTTGTACATATTTTTTGTATTGTGTTGTTTATTTTTGTAGAACTTTAAAAAGTTGAGAATATTACTATCATTATTATGTATATAATTACATACTAATTTTCTATTATATGTTTTATTAATTTCTCTCTTATTCATTATTTTCATTCTTCTTCCTCGACCTTTTTCCTCTCCTTATCTCAGCCTTTTTCTTCCCTCCAATCATCCCCACTCCCGACTAACTAATATGTAAAATATTGTATATAGGAAAGACGATTTTCATGATATATTGACGATTGGACATGTCAAACTAGTGGGTGCGTGGGTTGGATTGGATCTGGTCAGTGTACATCTTGTTAGTAAGGGTTAAGAAAATTTTAAATGGGTAGAGCAATTGCACAATCAAATTCAATCCAAGAGGTTGTAGGTGGAGCCACGGGTGCCTAATCAAGTTGTTGTTCTACAAATAAAAAAAATAAAAGTGTTCACTAATATTTTTTGGTAGAAAGATAGAAAAATTGTAACAACCATCCATTATGATTGGTGTCAAACACAATGTCACATTCATTCTTTTGTTTTAACATAAATTTTATAAGAAAAAAATTAACCAACTATTACAATTCAAGTTCTGGAAAAAAAAATATAGATGTCACAAGAAATATAATATGTCACCATAATAACATTATATTTTTCCTTCTAACATTAGATATTTCTAATATGACATGTTGTTATAGTTATCTATAGCAAAAGGTGAACATAAAGATAATATAATATTTTTAATTTATATAAAATATGCAACATGCAGTATTTTTATTTACATAAATAATAATATAAAATATAATTACATCATTTTTATTAGCATTAAAAATTAACAAAACATATCAATCATGACATTCATACTTTGTCTTTGTACGTTGAATACAATTACACATTAGTGGTTGTTTGACAATGTGTGGGTGTAACTATAGTTTTATTGATATACTTATTTTAGTTAACTGGGTTAGTACTAGGGTTGTAAATGGGTACGTGTAGACCCGCAGACCCGTCAATCTTGACTCTTTAAAGACCCATCACTGGTCTAAATTCGTGTACCCGCATACCCGTAGACGAGTATATCTTTGGACCCGCATATAAGAGGGTCCACTTATGGGCATGCTTGGACTCAGACTCGCTAGATCCGCTATACATAAATAACTACTTAGATAATATGGTATTTTTATCATACTTTTCTAGTCTAACTAATATAATACTTGAGATTATGTCCCACTTTAATTTTAATAAGGTTGATACTAGTCATCTAATTGAGAATTAACTATTCTAATTTTAATCATGAGCAACATATGTAAACTTAAAATCAAAATAGTTACAAGATATGCTACATAATTAAAACATTATGACGATGACTACAAATATGTTATAAATTAATTCAACTAATCTCCAATTTACAAAGTTATTTAATAACTATTGTATGTTAATATATTATATGATAGCAATATCCCGTAGTATTAATATAAACGCAACATAATCATAATTTTTTATAGTAACAATATGATGTTCTATATGGAACTGCTTAGCCGCATACCCGCACCGCAAACCTGCTACTAATGTGGGTACGGGTACGGTGCGGGTCTAAATTTTTTATTATGTTGGTCTAGAATCGGAACCAGGCCCGCTAAATTAGATAGGTATAGATATGGGTATGGCCAGACCCGTACCGTACCCGCACCGTTTACAACCCTATGAGTTACCCACTGTGCCCATAAATCAAAGGAGAAACTCTCACTAACTGAACGGGTAGGCATGGTTTAAGTGATTTCTAACTCGTCAGTTTCTACGGATTTTTAACCAGTTTGATAAGGTCTATCGATGATTGCTCCTCCGAGACATTAGGTGTTGATTCGCAGATTAGCAGATTTATGCCCATATAGTAGTAAGTGGATGGCTAAACGTCCTCCGAGACATTAGGTGTTGATTCGCAGATGAGCAGATTTATGCCCATATAGTAGTAAGTTGATGGCTAAACGTCCTCCGACACATTAGGTGTTGATTCGCAGATGAGCAGATTTATGCCCATATAGTAGTAAGTGGATGGCTAAACGTCCTACAGGTACTGGTACGTGGTTGGCAAGCGGGTAATACTCTGTTTACATGCCTATTTATGAGCACCTTGTGTTTAATATTCTATATGTATCCGATTTAGATATTAGCTCTGAAATCATACTCTTCCTTTGATATGTAAAAAAAGTTTAATATATAACCAGATGATGTGTGGTATGCATACATATGCCCCCTCCAATTTTCTACAAGAGAATATAGAAACATTCCCTACATTTGAAAACTTTCATCTTATTTTTTGGTAGGCAATGTTATAAAATCACATATTGCTAGGAATTCTTCATGCTTAGGATATCAAATAAATTTTTATAGATGATTTGATCATTCTAGGAAATATGAGTTCGCTTGTATCCCTACATTATTTAAAGAAGTGGTCTAGTCACCAAAAACTCAAAAAGATCAGCTAGAATGGCTAAGGAATATTTTAGAAGGAGAAAGTCTCATTTTTTATACGTGTAATTTAGTAATACTACTCATAGTACCCATGAAACAGGTCAACAAAATACGTTTCGTTTTGAGAGAGATGACCACATGGAAGAGGAACGGCTTCTACCTTCTTTGTGATGATTATGTTGGTTGTCTTCATGACAAGATATGTTTCTGAGTAGAGTGACCTTAGATTTTTTTTTTTTGAGGAAGCCAGGAGACTATCTATTCACCCCGCTCTCCTCGTGCAGGCTCTATCAAAATTACAACCATAGTTTTGAGTACGGAAATGAAATTCGGCATGACTACTGTCGTTACAATTAGTTAACGGTAGACGCCCGCTACCCGGGCGCTGCCTATACTCCATAACAAAGTTGTTGTTTTCGGTGCATCTTCGCCAAGTTGTCCGCCATCAGATTTGCTTGTCTGCTGATGCGAGTGAAGGAGATATCAGTGTTCCTCTCCAAATGCCTTCTAATCCGAGCTGTCCACGGTGCCCACGCCGGAGCCCCATCATCCTCCAGTTGGCTAGTTGGAGAATATCCACCCTTGTCCAGCCCTCCTTCCCTGCCATGTCCAGGCCCAACATAATGGCAGTTAGCTCCGCCTCATCTACTGAGGTCGTGTCCATCTTCCTCCCACGCCCAAGGATCCAGTCTCCATCCGCCGTAGTAGCCACAGTAGCAATAGCCTCCTTACACCGTATGACTGAAGCATTGACATTAATGTACACAGTATCCTGCTTCCTTTCCTTGATAGGCTCGGTCCTCCAGCTGCTCATATTTTGTGTGATCACCCTCCTCTCCACCTCCATAGCCTTGAGGTCTTCACATAGCTTCACAATGGTTCTAGCTCTTTGCTCCACCGAAACCTCCTTCTTCTCAAAAATGGCTAGGTTCCTAAAGTGTCAAATCTTCCAGCACCCCGCAGCAAACTTTTGGATGTGCTCCATCTTCTCCTTGAGGCTCCGGCTGATCCATTCAGCGGTGTTGCTAACCTGAAACAAAGTACTAGAACTGTTGAACCCCAACTCCTTCCAAGTATCAGCAGCAAAACAGCAGTCACGTAGCACATGGAGAGTGTCCTCCTCAGGTGCACCACAGCGGCTGCAGCTGGGGTCCAAGGTCAGCTTCTGACACCATCGTTTCTTGTTCGTCAGGAGACCATCATGAGCCAGGATCCAAAGAAAGGATTGCATTTTGGCCGATATAGGCGCATTCCAAATTTTCCTCCAGGGACCAGTGTTAGATCTGGACTTGCCCTACCTCAGGAGCCTATAGGCGGAGCTCACCGAGAACCTCCCATCCGTCCTCATATTCCAGGCCCACACATATGCACCACCGCCCCTCACAGGAGTGGGCAGCCGGCAAATAGCCTGGATGACAGTTCCGGGAAGGTAATTCTCCATAAACTTCACGTCCCACTCCCCATGTAGGTCAACCATGTCAGCTACTCTGAGGTCCTGAATGTCGTTCCCCACACTCATCGTCACTAATTCCCAAAGCACGGGGTAATTGGGGACCCATGGGTCATCCCAGACCCTGGTATCTTCTTCATTAACCACCACCTTCCTACACTGGTTCTCCATCAAGTTGCCCATGTTGTAGATCTGTCTCCAGAACGGTGTAACCCTTTGTCCCACTCTACCGGTGAACTTTTTATACTTTGTGTTCATGCTCTTACACCAGCTAGCCTCCGAGTTCCTTTTCAGATCCCACGAACTTTTGAGCAGCAGAGCAGCGTTCCAATCATGTGCACAAACAATCACTAAGCCGCCCTCCTCTTTAGGTGTGGTTACTTGCTCCCAAGCGACCAACGACAGAGGTCTTGCCTTCCTCCCTCCCCACCATAGATAGCTGCGAGTAGACTTGTCAATCCGACTGTAGATAGCCACCGGGAGGCTACTGGATTGCATGATATAGGTAGAGATGGTAGAAAGGACCGACTTAACTAGGCACTGCCTCCCAGCAAAAGACATGGTATATGAGTAAGTTCACACTTTTATTGTCATAGGATGAAGATAAATATAACCGAGCTTGTTGCTTAATCAGGAATAGAAACGGGATATGCAGATACGCAAAGAGGTTGTTGTGCTTTTTTACTTAGTGCTTGGGCCTGACTCCTCTTTTGATTTTCAACGTCTATTTGTTCCTCTCACCTCACTCGAGCTACTTCCAATCTGCAAGTTCTGAGTAACAAATCAGTTCAGTGGGACTAACTAACAAGTGAATCTCTAGCTGATGCTATGGTTGCAAGTAGTAACTTAATAATAATTCATTGGACTTTTATGGCATTTTGAAGAAAAAAAATGAAAAATAAAGACTATGAATTTCAGGTCAATCTAAGTTGCCTGAATCTAAAATTGAGCGTGATGCACAAAAATAGCTCTACGTAAGCTGTTGTTTTTAGATTTTCGCTAAAACCATGTGGGCCAGTACGTCAACTGACTTCCCAGAAACGAGTCAGAGCATATAATCTGGACTTGGGTCCCCTCCTTTCCTATGGCGATGATGACGGCAATGTATAGAAACTTGTGGTGCCACCCCTGTAGGTTGCGCGTAGCAAGTACTCTCTACGCACACGGGAAAGGCCGGAGCAACTGGACCAATAGGTAGGCGTGATGGATTGCGTGGTTGGGAGAGCACCCAAAGAGGACCCAAAGGTAACGACGAGGGGTGTAATTGGAACCTTAGACCACAACCCTACTTTTGATGTTCCGGTTAAAATCCATCTGTTGTACCGTGGTCACCACACCAATTAAAGAGTAGTGATATACATCGTGTGCTATAGCTATACCTTTTAATTTTATTTTACACTTGGTTTTTTAGAAATGGTGAAGTGCTCTTTGTTGCATATTTTTACAGCAAATGAGGACTAAAGAGAGAGAAACAGTGTCTGTTATAAATAGAGAACTACTCCTTGTATAACTACTACCTAAAATATAGGACTATAAGAGGAAAATAAACCTGATTAGGAGAGATAATGGGATAACAGATAGAGATGATTGTGACAAAGTAAGATAATGACGAAGAGAAAAATAAATAGTATTATGAGTACCATTTATTTATAACTACTAAAATCGCATTTTATGGACTGAACTATTCATTTATGAGTACATGTTTATATATTTATGTTAATGTATTTTATACAGATTTATATGTATGATTTTATAATGATTGTTTATAATTTTGAGTACTATCATATATATATTTCATGTTGCATTGTTATGTGTGTGTATTTTTTATAAGGTGTGCATATTCGTATATAATTGCATACTATATTCATATCATATGTATTATTTATTTTTCTCTTTTTCAATCTTTACATTCTTCTCGCTCGATTTTTTTCCCTCTTCCTATTCTGCCTTTTTTCTCCCTCCAATCATCCCCACTCCCGTCTAACTAATCTATAAAATATTGTGTATAGGAACAAAGATTTTCCCCATATATCAATGATGGGACCTTTCAAATTGGTGAGTGGGTTAGATTGGATCGGGTAATTGCGGGTGTGTCTCACCGTGATGAGTTTTAAGAAAAAAATAATGTTAAATGGATAGAGCAATAGCACACACAAATTCGACCCAGTAGGTTGTAGGTGGACCCATGGGGTGCATATTCGAGTTGATGTACAACTAAAAGTAGAATTTTTCATTAATATTCTTTACTAGAAAGATAGAAAAATTCTAACAACCATCCATGTGTTCAGTGTCAAACACTATGTAGCACTCGTTACTTTGTTTTAACATAAAATATATAAGAAAAGAAAGCAGACAACTATTATAATGTAAGATCCAAAAAAATAATGATATAGATGTTGCAAGTAGTGCAATATAGCATTATAATTTCATCTAACATTAGATACTCCTAATATGGCATGTGACTATGGTTATCTACAACAAAAAGTGAACATAAACAGAATATATGAAAAACGTGAAACGCACAATATTTCATTAACATAAATAATAATATAAATATAATTGCTTTATTTTTATTAGCATTAAAAATTAACAAAATATATCAATCATGACCTTCATACTTTATCTATTTATAACTGAATAGACATAAAGTGGTTGTTTGATAATGTATGCGGTACAACTATACTTCTATTGATAAACTTTAGGTGATTTTTATGCTTCTAGCGGGTAGCAAATTTTATCTCCTAAATCCAACTTAAAGGGGGCCGGTTCGTGAGTCTAACCCAATTTTGACCCAATTTGATAAGGCCTATCCACATTTGCTCCTCCGAGACATTAGGTTTTAATTCGCAGATGAGCAGAGCTACATCCATCATTTTCTTTTAATTAACCCTTTTCTCTTGATTAACACGTCTGATTGTCCCCTGCCCACTGCCCACGACGTTTACACTCGCCAGCTCGGAGCAAATGAAAGTTGGTCCCAATCAATCACTAGCGAGGGATGATGATTATGCCGTCAGACCCAGATTCAGAAAGTAGCAGTGGTTTGTGGACTTCAATTGCTCCAATACGAAGATGGCATGCCGTGGGCATTGGCATCCGGGGCCATGCACGTTGTGTGAGCGGGGACCGGTTGAGCTGTTCCAAACTGTATGCGTTTATGGGGCTATCTTCCTAATGGAAATCGTCCCCTCCACCCACTTCGCAACTGGCCGGATGGATGGATGAACGGATACTTAACAGCCTGAGATTTTGACTTACAAAGAATTTGAGTTGTCCTTGTTTAAATGTGAATTCCCAATTCATTTGATTCGATGCATTAGATTTGCTAGTGTGGCGTGACAGCAAGCGCACTCGTCTTAGCCGTGTAGTATTTTAGTAAGAATAAATATATTCTTTAAGGGCAGTACCAAAAGTTGAATCAGCCTGAATATTGTCTATCAGATTCTAGACATTTGCTGCATCGATTGAATTAGTGGTTTTCTGCCTTTC
This sequence comes from Alisma plantago-aquatica, assembly GCA_963693085.1. NCBI lineage: Eukaryota > Viridiplantae > Streptophyta > Magnoliopsida > Alismatales > Alismataceae > Alisma > Alisma plantago-aquatica. The sequence goes on along the minus strand of CAVNZW010000033.1, from coordinate 31,346 downwards.
GGTCATTTTTCTTAATCATTACTGTCAGGTTCATAAGAGAGGTTCAGTTTTATCATCTTTAACGTGAAGTCGAGCCTTTAGATGTTGTTATAAACCTCTCGCGTTGTGCTCCAGTTCAGAAATTAAACTAGCGATCAGTAGGTGACAAACCGATGAGGCTTATCAGTTAAGCCAACTGACAAATACTTCTGACTTTGAATTAATTCACGTTTTGATAATACATGAATCCATTCACAGATAAATAAAAGGCTATCATCATAACCACAAGTCATCCGCAACCGCAAAACAAATCCCAAGTAAAGCACGCAACAGCTTTACCTGATGACGCCCATGCAAACCACCCCAACATTAGACATCAGTATCGCCAGTCCATGATATGACCTCAACAAGCCATCACTCAACTTTTCCTAATCTTGTTTCCTTCTGTTTAACCCGAGACCACAACGTATTGGGTTAGGTGGCACTAGCAATTGCGGTACCCCGTTTTTTATTTCAGCGGCAAAAATACGTAAGCAAGAACACCGAAGCCAATAATGCCAAGGTAACTGACTCGGTCCTCACCCAATACACTCACTCTAGCCAGGACCTGGACACAGTGGACACCGCATCCCCCCCCCCCCCCCCCAAAAAAAAAGCATGATGATTAACACAACGTTACATCGAATCAGGGCATCCAAGGACAAACCGAACCAAAAACTAGCCATGTGCAGAAACACGAACAATGGAGGAGAGAGGATGCCAGTATTTGTGATAATTGTGCCGCATGGGGACAGCCAGCCCTAGCTAAGCTCGCCACTCACCCACCGGACACCACTACTTCGCAATGCGTACTGACAATCCTCTTCACTACAATACAACCCAACCACCTCTAAGATCTTGTGCTCCCATTCCTATGTCCTGCTCTCAGACAAGAGCCTCTCTAACCACCCACCCTCGACATTGTCAGACTTGGAAGATAACGGAACACCAAAAACACGTCTGGTGATAGTATGGCCGGAAGGCCGCTAGGAAACCGTATTCACATCATTCGTCATCAACCTGTAGCTTAGGTTGCATGCAAAGAGTCTCGTACCCTGACGCCCGCAGGATCAGAAGGTTGACAAAAACGTACCCCCCTGATGTGGTAAGGACGATTGACAAACCAGGCACTTCATCTACACTAGTTAAGAATTCACAGGTTCTTATCATCTCTGAGTAAGATTCGGGAACCAACCACTCGAGCCCAACTTGCCATCAACAAAAGTAAATCTACTATACCACGAGAGGAGAGAAAGAAAATACGAGGAGAATTGGGCGAGGAGAAGGTACTGGGGCCGTGCGTGCGTGGCCGCTGGACAGTAGCCTTTTCCATCATGCCCATCCTCCTATTTCCACAACAGGCTCGGCTGGCAATGCATGTCTTCTTTTGAGGGCCAAGGTGGCAGGCACCAAATCCGGTTTGATTGATTTTTGGCGGTGGTTAAATAGCCAGCCCATGGCCCCGTGCAGCGCCATTCCCACACCCTCAACACCACATGCTATTCTATCATCATCATCCTCAGAAAACCAGACGGGATCGTTGGGAGACAACAGGACTCGACTTGCTACTGCTGCATCTGCCTGCCTGTGTGACCTGCCTACGGAGAAGGGAGAGGAGATGAAGTTCCTGTTCCAGTGCCCCTGCTGCTCCTGCTTCTGCTTCATGAAGAGACAGCCCAGGAAGCCCAAGGAAGAGGCCAAGGGAGAATGAGTGGACAATTAAGAATGTTGGCTAGTGTTGTGGCTGTAGCTGTTGTTGCTTTTTTGCTTCTTGTCTTGTCAGTTGTTCATAGCAATAGTCATTTGTGACTGTACGTATCTCTTGTTCACAAATAGAAAACATCAAGTAAAAGCTTGTAAACAGCAAGCCCGTCCCTGTTCCATCGGATCGCGGTGCTGCTTCTATTCTTCTTTTGCTTCTTCCACAACATGTTGATGCGGCTGCTGCTGCTCTGAAAGACCCATCTCTTTCATTTGCTCAGCAACTGATACCAGGCCCGTCTCCGCTAGAAAACTGCAACGAGGAAAAATGAAAAGAAGGAATCAGCAAGAGTTGTGACTTGTGAGGAACATTTGGCACCATTAATCACAAAGTGGAATCAAGCACACGAATTCTCTCTTGATTATGAATCTCTGAGGCCCTAACAACTTCAATATAACAGACAAGACAAGACAATTCAATTAGCAAGAAGACGAATTTCTTTTCATTACACTGATACATAACCGCCAAAACTTTCTTCTGCAGATACGTTTTTCTTTTTCCTTGGGTGTGGGGGTGGAATAATGTATCGTCCCAGAATAACAAAGAGCAACATGAACAAGTCTCAAATTTATTATGCGGAAATGAGTGGGCACATGCGAGACTCCATAAAAACACAACCTTATCTATGATTTTATACACCAAATCAAGGCCATTAATTATCCGTCCAGATTAGAACCAAGGTGTATCAAACTCAAATTTAAGACCCAAAATTTCTGATTCCCAGTCTTCCAATACCACTACAGGTACGTGTTTCATAATTGAACACCAATATGCAGAGCCCAGTTTATCTTTGAATTTTAACCAATACATGGATGGTTGCCTTAAAAGAGCAGCAGCAACATTAACTGGGTTGCTCGCTGTATTGACAAGGGGATTTAATGTGGATGGGGTGCGACATGTTTTCCAACTCGTCTCTTGCCAAGCTGTTATAATTTTCTGCAAAATATAATCTTATTCGTGTAGTGGAACTGACAGTCGCTAGTGAGCCTGCCCACTGACTATTCACTTGTTTGTATGGCGATTTAGCAACCAAACACATCTCCAAACAGCTGTCCGTGTACATTTTCATAAACGTGATCTTGAACATGAGGAGAGGTTGCGTTCAAGGTTTTGACAAGCTGGTGTCCCTATTGTGGAGAGAGACATCGGGTACATTGGTAGTAGAGAAGACAATGGCATTAGGAGTAGACTTTAACGGAGATGTCAAACTTATTGAATGTCAGGAAAATAGCAAGGAAATGATGATCCGGATACTGATTTGTAAAACATTAGTGAGTAATGCTTAGAGATGAATACACGTGAAAATAATAAGTTGCATGTAGAACCCATATAAAATATGACATCCGACAGTCCCTCTTTGGACAAAATGGGGTTGACTCATGCGATTATCTGAACAGTAAGCCACCATCAGCAACAACCCTCCCAAGTAATTATTGGCAATATCCAACCATCCACCTCCAACTGCCAGATACCTCCTTTCCTGCTCTCTGCCACTTCACTGTGCTTACCTGATGCAAGAGGACTGCACCACCAAGAAGGCTCAGAAACCGTTGCCCAACCACTTCCAAAACTCGTTCACTAATCACGTTGTTGTCCCCACTGCAACAGCAATTCCAGGACCCAGGCCCATTTGGTGCGCTACCTCATCGTTCAGGGTTTGTAAAAAAAGGTCTCTGCTACCAGAGGTCCTGCCAACACTGCCATCACCCTGCTATCCCATCCAAACTGACTTCCCACATAGACAGCTACCATCCACTTGTAGTCAACATTAATTCCCACAGCACCAGCCGGAAGCCATCATGCACCATCAGCTTCATACCATCTGCACCCAGCTTCTCTGCCATGCAGCATAACCTCCATCCGCTGGATACTTCAACTCCATGCTGCCAGCCCCAAACATCCAGGCCCTAGACTACTACAGAACGTTTTGTTGCTGACACTTAAAAGCAGCAGCACAAGATCTCACTCCATCAAACACGGAGCTAGCCCTCCTTGTATCTTATCCACTAGCAGTCTTGGGAGTTTGTGAAATACTTTCCAAGGCAATTACTTTACTAGGGTTAGCTTCTTAGAACTTGGGTTTGCTGATGTTGGAGATAGACAAGTTACTATGAGAAAATTCCGGCTAGCACGATTATCAAAACAATAGATTTTATCCAACTACACTACTTTTTCCCTGGTATTAGTTTCATGTAATTCATCTGTCTGACTCTAATCGTGTGCCACCGCCACATTTTACTTTGTGGTCTATGGTTCCACAACCTTAATGGCCCCATAGCAACTAGGCGTTGGCACTTTGACAATGAGCAGTGTTTTTGTCAAAAACACAATTACACTAATGCAAGAGAAACCATTAACTGTTTAAGAAGGTGGTAGACTAGTTTTATTCCAATCTTTTAATCCCTTTTCAGAGCCACCAATTTGGTCTATATGCAGGAAATCGTTAGTCAATTCACCTGATAGTGCTCTTCAGAACATGGTGCTGATGATATGAATACTCACTGCCAGCACCTTTGTCAATTATGGTAGCATATAAATCTAAGCTTCGTGGAGCAAGCGTGTAGGATTCTTGTTCGGAACAGATATAGTAGCACAACCGTCAACTCCATTGTAGTCAGCGGATTTAAGAAAGGGTTAAACAAATGACCACCATATATGAAATATCTATATGCTTTTCTTAGCTCATGTCTTTTGAATAGCCACTCCCCATGGTCAAGAAACTATTGACAATTCCCATTACGGCACAAAATTAGTGCAATACACCAAGAAATAAGGCATACATGGTGGTTGCACAAAATGAAACAAACGAGTTCCATAAAACATAAGTGAACACGATAATGTAGCTTTTGCTTCTCATGGTGCTCTACCTATTGTGTGTCACAAAGCCAAATTGTGCACGAAAAATGTAGAAGTCAACGGGGGGTGAGGGAGGGCCTCTAATAGGCAGTTATGGGATCGTGGTTGGGGCTCTAGTGGTGGTTGGATGATGGGGAAGGGCGTTGAACGTGGCTAGTGGTGAATGTGGTTGGGTAGAAGCAAAGGAACATGAGGAGAGTGATAACGTCAACCAGGAAAAAGAAGAACACAAAAGGTATGGCGTGAGTATACGAAAAGGAGAAGAATTGGCCATACCTTAGTTGATTATGGTTTGGCTCTGATACCAATTAATGTGAAACTCATCAGGAAGAAAGGGGATCAAAGAAGAAAATAACAATTATATTTTTCAATTCAGATTCAACTATCTAGGATAAGCCCTTAATGTTGGTACTTATATCCATGGAACTAAATGCCGTCCACATGGGGCGAAATTTCGCTTGTCGATGTCGACAGTTGGCGTCGTCGAATCCACGTAAACATCCTCATTCCACAATATCCTCGACATTTCGTCGAAGTTGTCGACATGTCCCGATATGTCGACGAAGTTGACCCAAGTCCATTCCAAAATTCCACAATGTCCTCGCCATCTGTCGAAGTCGTCGAAGTTGGCAACATATTTCTGGTGTTTTGTGGAGTTTGTTGTGTGAGGGGGAAAAAGTGTTGGAGCTTGAGGTAAGATGATTTTGATGTTATTTTTTACTATTCTAAGCTTATAGTAATAGACTGATCCCCTCTCTGCTAAATCTACCAAAGGTTTACACCATTTATATGTAGTTTGTTTATTGTCACAAACCTTATATATGAAAGAACTTTGTAGTTCAGGCGACTGTATGTAATCGTGTATTTATCTTCATATGTAAACCTATATGGATGGCTACATGTAAACATATATTGTGTTTTTTAGCTAGATTTGATGAAATCTGATGATTTTCATCACAAAATGACTATTTTTAGCTTATTTTTTGTGAAAGTTGCATCAAAGTTTGGTTGTAAAATCCTCAAATTTCCACAAACTTCCATGTCCATACTTGTCAAAGTTGGCTCGAAGTCAAAGTTAGTTTCCATGCTTATAACAAAAGAAGCAAACCCTTAGACTTGAATCGCGCAAATTGCCACAACAAACTATTAAAACTTGCAACTAAATATAACATCATCATCATCATATTTAGTTGATGATGCAACTAAATATAACAATTGGATTAATTGCACTTAGGTCCCTAACAATGACATAAAGCAAAAATTAATATAATGACATGGCACATGCATCCTGCATCAGTAGGAAGCTGGTAGGTCACCAATTTCCAGTCATATTGGGTCAGGTAGGCAGATGATCGTGTTGTTTGGGTGTGCAATGATTAGTCCCTGAAGTCTTGCAAGGTGTGGAGAAGGCGCTTGTATTCTTCAGATGTCAGGGAGAGATGAGAAAAGTTCCCAGTGAAGCCTCAAACCTCATGGTCACAGACTCACAGTAGGTTGGTTCTAGCCAATATGGGTTAACAAAGTATGGGCCAAGTGACTAGTGCCTCAACGACGTCCTCACCCATTATGAGAGGAATAGTCGTGCTTTGAGTGGTATACATCCTCGGTGTGGCCAGACTTGTTGCAATAGGTGCGTCTAAGCATAGAATAATTGTTTGGTTTCGATGCATCTGATTCCCCAGAACCAGAAATTTACAAAAATTTTGATGAAAAATTCAATATTTATGGCCCAGACAATTTTGATGCCAAACTGAGTGAATTAAATTGTGAAAATTTACCAAGATGATATAAACGCCAAGATCTACTCAAGTATGCAATAATATTTCATATTGTATATGTAGGGGGGCTCTCACATTTGTGAGTTAGCGAAATTGAATTGTTTTGACAAAATTTAAATGACAATTTCGATGGTAAAATGAAGGAACTAAGTTATGAAATTTACAAACACAATGTTTAGACATTAACTCACTAGATTATATAATAAATTTATATATTGAGAGGTCTAGGTGGGATCCATGTCCTGATGAGTGAGTGCACAAATGAACAGTTCTGGCAAGTCTGTTAGACTGTTACTAACTTACAAACCTGCAAGTTACAACTTAGAACTCAAAACTTACAGTTGCAGGTTAGAAACTTACAAATTACAACTTGTATAATTCTAGTGTGAGCATTTCATTAGATTACATGGGACATTTATGCAGAGATCTAAGAGAATACATTTCCAAAACAGCTTTTCAGGCCATGTTATGTATAAATATAAAATATATGTATAATGATTTTTAGTTTATTTTAGATCTACATACTTTATACCATTATTTCATATATCTAAAAAATCTCTTTGTAGATCATGTGATTTTCAAAAGATCTAGCACTTACAAGTTACAACTTTGTTATGTTCAGGGCATTTCTTTATATCTCTATAGAAGAGTGTCGGAATAGAAGGTGTAGATGGGTTAGGGATAGGGGAAACATACCTTAGAATCAAGAAAAATAGCCTCTGAAAGCAAGAGATTTAAAGAAAATCACCAAAATACCCAATATGTATGAGCAACAGCCCTTGGAACAAATTTCTTGAAATGCAAGTTGTGATCTTGTACCATTTCTCAAAATTACGGCCCAAATTGGGCTTTTTGCAATGAAATTTGCCCCTATCTAGGGAAATTTTGCACCTAGGGGCAAATTTTCACAAAATTACATCTCATTCCTTGTTTTGTGTGTTTCAATGTTCAATCCTCCATTTCGATGTCTGATTGGGAAAAAATCAATCATTTTGACCAAAATTTTGACATTTCGGTGGAAATTTTATTCCATGCATCTAAAACATGTTCCCCGTCCACATTTGCGGCCTCATGTGGCTGCAATCTCAACTTCTTGTGCTTCTTAATACTTAGTGTGGATGGTGAGGGATGGCATTATATTAGTTTGAGATAGGTGTGCATACGCCTGATCCATGGAGGGCAGAGATATGCTTCCTCGGAGAATTTCACAAACGACGGCAAAAAGGGGATGAAGACTGTTTAGGAAATGACTTGAGATCGAGTTCATTGGTGACTTTTGCATATTATCATAAGTAGGAAAAATGTAGTTGATTTGCTAGTGCCTTAATTAATTCGCCATAGTCTTCCAGTGTTTGATCACCACTTGCGAAAAGAACAACTTCTCCATAATTTTGTATAAGTGGTCAGTTTTCCTCGTGTGTAAAATTGCGCCATCTCATCCCACATGGTCTTAGCGTTACGGTGCCACATATACTTCACCGTGAGTTGGAGCTCCATGCCACCCCACATCTAATGGGGAACTTAATTATTCCCCCTACACCCATATGTCGTCTGGTTTGGCTGCATGACTCCAGAAAACTTTGACAACGTTCATCCAGAGAAGAAAAGTGTTGTTCATTTTGATAACAGATATTGCAAGCATATTGTTATAATTGTAGCAGACGTGATAGGTGCTTTATTTTCAATCGTCAGAGAATATATCTGTACTAAGACGTAGTAAGGTACATGAAGAGAGCAGTACTGGCATAGGTATGTAGTACGATAAACAAATAGAGAGGCACTACCAGAATGAAAAGCACAGTAAGAGTAGATCACAAGAATGTGGCATTGTGATATCAAGAGAAAAAGGGCCCTATCAAGAAGTATGCACTCAACCATGTGGTTCGAGGGGTCCATGTGGAGAGGGGAAACTAAAAGTAACACTTTGTAACTCTTTTTAGTTGAACTGGGGTCCTTTACTTTCTCCTTTCAATTATTTTTATTACAAGGATTGAGAAAAGCACAAAGTCAAAGATGAAGGATTACAGGCCCCCCAAGGCCCCCACGCTCTTGCTTTGTTGCTGGAGAGGTGACACCCCTCCTATTTCTAGGACATGTCAACTGCATGGGCAGTGTCCCATATACTAGTGGGCGCAAGGGTTGTTGCTCCTCCCAAGTGGGGATGCAGTGCTGAAAGAGGGATGGCCTCCCTCCTTAGACGGCAGTAGTGGCAGGCCCTTTGGGTTGTTGTTGTTGTTCTGCTCCCTTCTTGGAGAGTGGCGGCTCTTCTAAGTTGTGTTGCTTGATTCTTTCTTGAGAAGGGGAGCGAGGGGAGTGGCAGCTATGGGAAAATTAGAGGCAAGAGTTTAGGTTTAGGGGGCTTAGGTTTAGAGCAATTGCTTTGATACCATGTACATTATTCTCATAAGTAAACCCAAGAATAATATGTCTTCTTCTATATATAGAGGTACAAGAGTTAAGCAAATATACTTAAGTGGAAATGGATCTTCACTTAAGTATATCAAGTAGAGAGAGGTAAAAGATATACATACTACATAGTGGGTCTGGGCCCATATACAAAGACTAATTAAAAAACAAAATAAAACACAGATATGGAACGCAACGGGGCACGGACCGCAACATGCATGCATACATACAGACAAATGTTATGTACATAACGCATGTACATACATACATACATACATATTATATGTGTAAGAAGGAGGTACGTGACTGGATTGCTACAAGTGGGCCCTCACTTGTGGCACTAGTTGAAACCAGAAAAGGAAGCAGAATAAACAAAGCATAGGATGCTTGTTTCCACAAGGTTGGGAACACGTGTCCAATCTGGAGCATTCTGAGTTAGCAAGGGTGTGCCTGGCGTGGAAGCCTAATGCTTGACAGGTGACAGTGAAACAGATGTCTGACCAACATATCACAATGGATTGTAGGAACACAACAGGCTTACATATGTGCTTGACAGCAGTGTATGCACATAATGATGCAAGAAGAAGACAAGAGCTCTGGCAGGACCATGCTTTTCTTTCCAGACCAGTGGAGGTTCCCTGGATGGTGATTGGCGACTTCAACAATGTCAGATTGCAGGGAGAAAAGATAGGTGGAAGACTAGCTTTGAGAAATGTTATAGATGCTTTTAATATAGCTATTGATAGAGCAGAGTTGATTGAGTTTCCCATGACAGGTGGTGACTTGTTCACATGGAATAATGAACAGAAACCAGAGGACAGAATAGCAAGCAAGTTGGATAGAGTGTTGGTGAATGAGGAAAGGCTAAAGATGTTTCCCAAGTACAAGTGAAAGCAGGTGTTTCAGAGCTGAGTGACCATGCTCCCTTGTTAGTGCAGATTATAGAATAGAAACAGAAGAGGAAGCCGTTCAGATTCCTAAACTATGGGGCAGACTGGAAAGGGTTTGATGGTATTGTCAGAGAGAGCTGGAGTTGCAGGTGTATGGGAATCTGACGTTCATTTTTGCAAAGAAACTTGCCAACACAAAGGTTGTCCTGAAGAGATGGTCAACGGTGGAGGTGATTATCCCAAATCTGATGTCACAGACAAAACATGAATGCAAAGAGGTGAGGAGGCTACTTCTTGCAGAACCACTTGATGACAACCTGATTAGAAGAGATAAGGAGTTGTGCATGATGCTGGACGATCTCAAAAAGGCTAAGGAGAAGTTCTATTGGTAGAGAAGTAGGGAGAAGTGAATGGAGGATGGGGACAGAAACACAAAGTTGTACCATCTTGCAGTGAAGAGGAGAGAAGCAAGCAACATAATCTCTGAACGTATTGATGCGGATGGAAGGGTGGTCAACAAGCAAGAGGACTTACAAGATCAAGTCATACAATTCTATAGTGCTTTATACAAAAAGAATTTTTGAAGCGGCGATGAAGGAAGAACAAATAGATTGGAAGTTCAAGCTCACTGGCACACATAATAATATTCTTACAAGGGAAGTGAATGAATAGGATGTCAAGGATGCTCTATGAAGTATAGGCTGCAACAAATCTCTAGGGTCATATGAATTCGATGGCTTTTTCTATAGAAAGACATGGGACATTATAAAGAAGGATTCGGTGGAATATGTGAAGGGATTTTTGAAGGGAGGCAACATGGTAAGGCAGGTTAACCATGCTTTCTTGGTCCTTGTTCCAAAGAAGAATGTGACTGCTTCTCTTGCTGATTTTTAGACCTATTGTATGTTATTCTGTCCAATATAAAATCATTGCAAAAATACTAGCATCTAGGCTGAAGATGGTTCTCCCGTCTCTTATATCTGGGAACCAAGGAGCATTCATTGTCAGAAGGAGTATTAGTGACCGCGCCCTCCTGGCTGGTGAGATCCTACTTGATTACAATGTGATGAGGTGTAGCAGAAAGGTGTGCTTAAAGCTAGACGTATCAAAGGCATATGATAGTTTCAGGTGAGACAAGCTACGGTGGATCATGCAATAAATAGGATTCTCTGAGCAGTGGATTGCATGGATGAAACAGTGTGCGGGTACTATGAGATTCTCTGTCCTTGTGAATGGCACTTCGGCAGGTATGTTCAAAGGGAATAACGCACCATTAATGTAATGAAGGAGTTATGGCAGCAAGTGAAGCATATATCTTTGAACCCAAAGCTACAGGTAGTTGGCAAGTAAAGAATCCAAAGATGGACCTATGGGAGGTGACAAGATCCAGAGCTTCAAGGGGTCCGGTGATGGAACATATCTAGCTGGAAAAACAGGTACCTAAATGGTCTATGTGTGTTTTCAAAATTCTGCATGGGGCGCTAGTGACACATGACAAGGTACACAAATGGAATAATGATATTTCTACCATATGTTTGTTGTGTAATGAAGAGGAGGAATCCCATAATCATCTATTTGGGAGCTGCAAATTTACCAATGAAGAATGGGGCATCATATGTAGAGAATTCAGCCCGCAAATGATACTGAATGAAAAAGTGAAGAAGACGGTTGCTTGCTGCGGTAAAGGGGATAAGAAGAGGCTATTTCTTCTTGTACTTCGCTACCATATTTGGAGTGAAAGAAATGAAAGGAAACACGGAGGTACAGCCAAAGGTGTGAGTTGTATTGCTGCAAAAATTTGTAAATGTGTGAAGCGCAAGCTATATGTTAGATAGGATGTGTGAGTTGTGCTATCTTACGTTATGTAGCATTGGGCTATATGTAACTCTTTGACCTCCTATATTTTTAGGAGAAAGTCGGAATATAATTTACATGATTCTGATACATATTACATGTGTAGCTTATATGTTTTAGCAAACTTTGATGTTTTACATTATATTTCCTCACATTATATTGTTTCCAGCTTAATTTGCGTCAAAGTTTTATCAAGCAACTACCTTAAAGTTTAAGCTTCCGAAAATTCCACTTCCATACACGTCGAAGTCAACAAAAGGTTGGCGTCCGGTACCATGGTTATAAGAGGCTTGATGAAGAGATGTTGCACATTACAGAAAATGAACACAAAATTTTCAAAAAAAAAGGATTACTAATGCAAAGACCAATACATGAATACCACTACTACATGAGCACTCACAAATTATGTATTAGTTTTGGGTAGAAAGCAATGATGGACACATACATCCCTCCTCTCTGCCCCTAGATCGAATATGATAGCATTAAAAGATGAAGAGACACTCGGACTTTTAGACATTAATGCCAAAGGAACCTATAGCGTAATAGCCTATTCTAGTTTGTTAGGCTTGTAACTATCCTTGACAAAAGGTCCTTACCAAACTAAAAACTAGAGAAGATCTAGCGGCATGGAACAACCTCCTACCTCTCATCAGCACCAAGAGAGGGGTCTCCTAATTGCAAGTGAAGAAGGGGTAATTGACCTTGTAGGTAAACAAGGCATATAAAGACATCCCTCCTCTCTGCCCCCAGATCGAATATTGATAGCTTCAAAAGATGAAGACACACTTGAACTTTTAGACATTAATGCCAAAGGAACCTATAGCATCAATAACTAATTCTAGTTTGCTAGACTTGTAACTATCCTTGATAAAAGGTCCTTACCAAACTACAGATTAGAGAAGACCTAGTGGCATGGAACAACCTCCTACCTCTCATCAGCACTGAGAGAGGGGTCTCCTAATTGCGAGCGAAGAAGGGGTAATTGACTTTCTTTGTAGGTAAACAAGGCATATAAAGACATATGTTGATTCGTGAGAAGGGGACCTAAAGAGAATATGTCATCAAATGGTTCAAGTGAAGAAGGAGCCTTCAGACGGGTGTCTTTAGAGGATACGTTGTGCATCTTTTACCCTAATAGGGAGTTGTCTAAAGATATCTATGCTAATGACGCTTTATACTAGTATTTTGTGGTTGCAAAACCTACTCATAAATATCTTTAGATTAGATATACGAGTATGGATTGGGCGGCAAAATCTATTGATATCCTTCACATATTGTGAATTCCATGTAGTTTACCTGATGGACATCCATGTGTTTGGATGTACCACAAGTGTGCCCCAATTGCAGGGAAGTTTTTTTGGACTCGTCCAATTTGTTCATCAAAACCACAACCCCCTTGATTTTTCTGTGATTGCTACGCATTTCTTTACTCTAACCAATCTCCTACGTCTTTCGTTGATGTATACCATTGTACTACAACCAACCTAGAGAGCAGTAAGTGTTTGTGTCTTGATGGAAAAGTAACAAAGCTACTAGATTTCGTTCCACCCAAGAATTCATTTTTGTGTGCATCAATTAGCATTTAAAGCCATCCGAAAGTGGCGAGAAAACGGTACATAGAATGTGTGGAAAATGATATGAGTGGGGGAAAACCCCAAACATGTAGAGTGTTATCTTATTGTTTGATTGATAGGAGGCAGCCACCTTTTCCTATAAATATGATAAGGGGGAAGCATACAGACACATAGACAAACCTTAATGGGCCAGTAGACAATTGGGTCCCTGTTAGAATTAGACTAAAGACGACTTAAGTAAATAGACTAAAATACTTAAGTAAATAGACACTCTAACAATCTTCTAAAGTTGGAACTTGGGAGAATCCCAAGTTGGCTTGCAAACAGACAGATAGACAGACTAAATAGAATAAAAAAGATAACCAAGCCCATACAAGAATTTCTCCCCCTCAATATTACAATAAATCATTGAAGCACTCAAATCTCAAAGACTCCCCCTCAAGTAGATACTCCAAAACAGCAAATTTCTAGCAGGCATAGAGGCTCCTTGATCATCATAGTGGCATCTTGGAGCAACAGAAAGAATAGCATATAGGCACCAAGATCTTCATCACGGTCGTCGTCGTAGTAGTCAGAGAGTGTTGGATCACAAGTCCTAGAGAGTGCTAGGTCACAAGAAGCAACAATAGTCAACGTGCAAACAAAGAACAGACGAGCCAGAGAGTGCTGGATCACAGTAGTAGAACGTCAACATGCACACAAAGCACGGACAAGCCAGAGAGTGTTGGCACATAGAAGCAAAAAATCAATGACGTAGGAAGATGGAAGACCAGCGTGCAAAGTAGCAAACAAATAGATAACTTGTGATAACCTAGAATTTCACTTTTGAATACGACTCTCAGATTGGACCTCACTCTTGTTCACCTTCAATTCCATGTATGAATGTGTTTTGTTACGCACAATTGGTCCGTCTTTTACGCTTGTATCACGTTAGTGATACTCCAGTTAATAAAGATCAAGCTTATATTTATATCACACATCATTACTTTTCCCTTGAATTTGATTATAGCCTTGTAAACTTCTGTGCTCTATTCTTATTTTCATGTTGAAGAGCTCTCTGCCACGATTCCAATGCATCTTATTTTGCTCAAATCGGAGCTAGGACGAAGGAGATATGTTCATTTGAATTTGCCTTAATTAAACCTTGCTTTTCACTCTTTTAAATAGAATTTATAACCCTAATTGGGCCTAAGTTTGGTTCGCGGCCCATATACCCCCCTCCCCTTTAGCCAGCGATCTGCGGGCCCTTTTTTAGACCAATCAGGTCTTTTGGTTTATGGATCACTAAATGTAGCCTTTGGATGACTTAGCCGCAGATTGAGGCCCTCACTCAACGACCGAGATTATCTCTTCAACCTCCGTATGTTGCCCAGCACAGCTTACGCTGCCGCCACCAACTCTCCCTCCTTGGCGCCACAATCAACCCCTTTCCAGCCACTTGCAACTCCAATTGAGACCTCGTCCGCCTATAAAGCTTCCTTCCGCCGCTTTTCCCTTCTTTTCGAGGTCTTTAGAAAACCCTAGCCCCCTCTATTGCTCCTTCATCCCCTTCCTTCACCTGGCAGCGGCGCCACTAGTTTTGGGTCGATCTTTCGCCCAATGATCCTCCCTGGTGCCCTCTTTGACCAGTTTTGGCCCCGGGCTGTTGTGGCGAGGTCGGGCGGTCACCTCCCTGAACCCGTCACGATCAGGAGCTCGTCTTTGCTCGGGCTCCGATGAGCCCTCCTACACTCGCCGCCGTAATGCCCAAGAAGCAGCAAAATACGGTGGTGGATAGCGATTCGTGGCGTCTGTGGGGCGCTCGCGAATGGTCGGTGGTGGCACAAAGCGGTCGGGGACTACAAAACGGGCGACAGCGGGCGGTTGCTTGCCCTTTTCAACCGTCAAGTGGCGGTGGGCGGCAACTGGAGGCTACCAGGCGTACGCCAGAGCTCGCCTATGCGGCCCATCTCGGCCCCAAACAAGGTAATTCACCCAAAATCCCAAGTTAATGATACTATCTTCAAACCTACGTAACTCCTAGGTCTTTTAACCAGATGCTATGATATTATATACAATTTTGATCCAAAAAAATGCCATCTTTCTAATGGTAATAACTATTGTTCTTGATTTTGCTCAGGCCTCTACTGTTTTATTGATTAACCACCTATCATGCTCTTTTGATCATCAAACTTTATGCCAAGGAAGAAAATGTCCGATTTCGATGCCGTTTCGGTGGCCACAGAAATAGAAATTTCGACAAATTTTGACAGAAATTTCAATAAATGTGTTCCTGGCGTTTCGACGGCAAAATTAATTAATTTGTGAAATTTTACCAGAATGATCTACTAGTGTAGATCTACTCAAATATGTAATAATATTTCATATTGGATATATGGGGGGTGGGGTCTCGTCATTTTTGAGTGACTGGCCTTGAACTGTTTCGATGGGCATTTCGATGGGGATTTTTTATGTCAATTTTCAATGGTGAAATCAATGAATTGAGTCATTATAGTTTGCAAGCACAATATATAGACTTAAACACACAAAACTGTGCAAAAAAATGCTCTAGGTAGTACATAGTATATGAAAAAGTAGAAAAAAATATCAATGATCTGCCTGTTTCGAGAGTTTCGTCAGTCAATTTCGATGTGCGATTGCCACGGAAACAGAAATTTCGACGATTTTGTCGAAATTTTGAACATTGCTTTATGCAATCATGCAAATCTTGTTCCATAAATGCTATGTAATTGTATTGCAACAAATCCGTAAATTTGTCTTGCTTGAAATGTGACCTAATGATCTAGCTCATCAATCTGTCCCTCAATAACATCTTGATCTATCATAACCTAAAAGGTTGTCCCTTTATGTACTCAAATGATGTAATTTGATCTTATATGAAGTCTTGGATCTAATTAGTCTTTTTTTTGGAAATGGATGAAATTAAAATCAGTAAATCATCTTATGTCTTATACCCCTTTGAACCAAGATTTTGTACTAATGAGCTAGAATTGCCTTATAAGATCTCAAGTACCCATTTGGGCATTAAAATGATCTAGTTGATCTAGTTGTTCTACTTTGATGAAAGGTGACTTGTATGCAAAAGTGTTGTTCTATCTAGTCCAAATCAGTTATACCATGTTAGTAGTACTAAAATACCAAATTGATCTATCATAAGCTATCAATGCTCCTATGGCTTGAAAATGTGACCATGTTACATGAAATTACTCTAGTATGAATTTGTATGATCTTGCATGTGTAAACATGATAATAATCTAAACCGCAAGCTCCCCTATTGTCAAATCAGAGTTTATCCTTATTTTGTAGTACTCATATGATGATGGTTCTCCTACACCTAGGGCTTAATGTTGATACTTGTACTATATGGAATCATTACATGTATGTTTGGAACCTTGGAAACTATGTTGAACTAATTGAAATCTAGGACTAGGGGAACATCCACATGACTCATATGATGCTTATCTTATCACATCCATATTGATCTAAGAGCCACTATTATGTCTTTTATATCTTAGGTCCTTATTGGTTTGGGCCTTCCCTAGGAATCTCACTCAAGAAACATAACTTGTACTCTACTCGCAAGGTACGCTTAATCTTTTGACCCTACTATGGTATTGGCTTGTTTGTATGTATGCTCGTATGAATGCTTGGCTAGATAATTACTTGTTTGAGCTACTTGTTCGGTTGTTCCCTATTATTAGTATGTCTGTTTTGCTAGAAATATGTTGAACGAACATTGAACATAATTAAACTTGTCTGTTATACAAGCCTTGTGTACCTACCAGAAGTTTTGGGACAAGGACACAAGGTTGATCGTCTTACTTGAGATATCAAGATAAGGCGGACCATGTCGATAAAGGGTTAGCTAATCGACTTAGGTCTTAAGGTCCCTCGCGTATATGAAAGGGTTGGCTAATGTTGAGCACCCTTACTAACCCTTCCCTTGAGAAAGTTGGTTAATGGCCATAAGAATGTTGTTAAGTATAATGGAAATGCACTTAAAAGACGCTTTGTATAAAACCGTCGTTAAGTTTTTTTGCCTTGCTCAACTTCCTGCTTTTTATGATGTTTCTAGCCAAGCAACTTTTACATTACTCTTAAACTGTGGTTACATATTTTTCATAGCGTACTTAATGCTTTAGCATTAATATATTTTGTTTATCGAATTTGTAGTTGCCAAATGAAGATTTGTTGCACTCAAGACTCTAAGATCTGAAATGTATCACCAATGGGTATACTTGAATATAGAAATGGGTACATATCTCTTATCTCTCCATGTTTCGTATCTTGCTATATCTTGTTGTTACTGCTTTTACGTATATATTGCCTGAGTGAAATATTTGTGCCATTGTACGGACGGGCACCCAAGTCCATTCGCCTTTGGTTTTGTAGCGATAGGAGTGTGGACTTAGGGTAAGAAACAGTTCTGTGACAAATGGTATCAGAGCAAAACACATAGGCCTCTATATATGTTTAAGGCATAACACATATTAAGAACCCCGGGAGGACTAAAATCCTTTCCTTGAAGTTTAGAAAGTCTTCTAGCATCTCATCTCCTCTCTAAGGACCACCTAAGCCACCCAAGTAGACGATGAATAGTTAGATTTCTCACCTGATGTGATTCTTCAACTCATGACTATCAATCACATGATCTCTCGATTATGGGTAGCTTATGTAGTGGGAAAGATTAAAATTTGAATGAAATGGTAAAATTTGAGTAACATAATGATGATGCCATGATCTGACCTTAAATTGAAAACTTGATTGTGTCTCGTGCAAAATATTGTAGAAGTTAAGTACTCATGTATGACTCCTCAGATTATGTAAACTCAACTTTACCAATCTAGACCATATGCTTTCTATGTTTGAGGTAAAACGATAACAATCTTGATACATGATGAGATAAGGAGGATTTGTACTTTATACCTCATAAGATTATGAGGCCCCTATTTGATTTAATCCATGTTGCCCCATTCTAGACCAAACCTCAAACATGATTAAGCAAATTTCCCCTATTTGATATCTAAAATGATCATGCCATGGAATGACTAAGCTCTTGGACTCTCAAAAGTCATGATGAAAGACACTTTGATACAAGGGGCATCTTCCCTATTGATTCCTACGCCTCTTCGTAATCTCTATTTCGAACAATATGATGGACACGGATCTCACTCTTGCCCGATTATGCTCTAACTCTTGGATTGCTCGATTGGACTTCTCTATTTCTAAAATATACCCTTACCTTGACCATGAAAGGAAGGGAACACGATTATGACCACAAAATTATGAAATCTCAAAATATGGTTTCCCTATTACAACCTTGATCTTGCAAAATCTCGAGATATGGTTACCCTATTATGATCTTGATCTTCGATATTGTGACTCTATGAAGAAGAATTTAATAGTTGATACTCGTCCTATTTGGATATGCTTAATGACTCATGATTAATATGAACTAATGTGCTAGATTAGGTTGATAGTTGACTTATGACTTCCCTAACCTAGGTCACATCTCTATTCTGACTACCTCTGAATTTTGACCTTGTGGATTATTTAGCGTTTGGAAAGGCTACCCCTTTCATACTATTTTGATTTCTTGAGCTAAGTCTCTAATAGGTCAATTCCATGATGATTTTGATACTCGAATCTTGAATCTTGATTTAATGATGATCTTAAGACATGTTGATGTTGACTATAGCTTGTGGTAAAGTTCCTATAAATACCTAGGTTTAGATCATTCACCGACCTTGAACACCATGAAAATGAACACGATGTTGATGCCACAAAATGTTGAATAATGCTCGAAATGTTGCTCGATTGATGTATATGGATGAATAAACCCTAGTTTAGAAATGATTGGACCTATGACTTCGATGTCCAAACTCGACTCTTTATATTTATGTATGAAATCTTGACTCATGATTATTGATGTTGGTTTGACTTGACTCCTATGATCACCCTATTTGGATCTTGAGATCACACTCGATATATATGACTAATGACTTTCATGTTCCCGAATCTCAAAATTTTGAAATTATGCCTATGATGATTATGTGAACTTGCTCGATTTATGACTTAGGGTGAGCTCCATGTGGACTAGGGTGGGACCTCCCATCAATTTTGAGCACGAAATCACAATGTTGAAACATGATGGTGGTCTTGAATTGTTGAAATATGAAATCTCAATCATGGATGTATAACCCCACCTAGGTCAACGTAGAAGCTAGAACCCTAAATGTTGGGAATGAAAGTCATACCTTACTCTTGAACTTTATTCATTTGACCTAATATGTGATCTCTCCATGTTTGTGATTTATGCAATTATCTCCCCAATTAGATGATCCATGTGACTATGATGCTCAATTGCCCAATAATGTTGATTATAAAGGAATTCCAAGTTGATTTTGATATGGAGTATGAAAACTCAATCTTGATTGATGACTTGATTTAATTTTGGAGACAAAATTCTTTTTAAGGTGTGGAGGATGTGATAACCTGGAATTTCACTTTTGGATACGACTTCTAGATTGGACCTCACTCTTGTTCACCTTCAATTCCATGTATGAATGTGTTTTGTTACAAACAATTGGTCCGTCTTTTACGCTTGTATCACCTTGGTGATACTCCAGTTGATAAAGATCAAGCTTATATCATATCACACATCATTACTTTTCCCTTGAATTTAATTATAGCCTTGTAAACTTTTGTGCTCTATTCTTATTTTCATGTTGAAGAGCTCTCTCCCACAATTCCAATGCATCTTATCTTGCTCAAATCGGAGCAAGGATGAAGGAGATACGTTCTTTTGAATTTTCCTTGATTAAACCTTGCTTTTCACCCTTTTAAATAGAATTTATAACCCTAATTGGGCCTAAGTTTGGTTCGCAGCCCATATACCCCCCTCCCCTTTAGCCAGCTGTCCGCGCGCCTCTTTTTGGACCAATTAGGTCTTTTGGTTTCTGGATCACTAAATGTAGCCTTTGGATGACTTAGTCGCGGATTGAGGCCCTCACTCAACGGCTGAGATTATCTCTCCAACCTCCGTAAGTCGCCCAGCACAGCTTACGCTACCGCCACCAACTCTCCCTCCTTGTCCTTGGTGCTACAATCAACTCCTTTCCTGCCACTTGTAGCTCCAATTGAGACCTCGTCCGCCTATAAAGCTTTCTTCCGCCGCTTTTTTCCCTTCTTTTCTCAGTCTTTTGAAAACCCTAGCCCCTTCTATTGCTCCTTCCTCCCCTTCACCTAGCGGCGCCACCGCTAGCTGTGGGTCGATCTTTCGCCCAATGATCCTCCCCAGTGCCCTCTTCGACCAGTTTTGGCCTCGGGTTGTTGTGGCAAGGTCGGGCGGCCATCTCCGTGGACCCGTCGTGGTCAGGAGCTTGTCTTTGCTCGGGCTCCGATGAGCCCTCCTGCATTCGCCGTCGTGCTACGCATGCCCAAGAAGCAGCAAACGACGGTGGTGGATAGCGGTTTGTGGCATTTGTGGGGCGCTCGCGAAGGGTCAGTAGCGGCACAGAGCGGTCGTAGGCTACAAAATGGGCGACAGCATGCGGTCGCTTGCCCTTTTCAACCGTCCAGCAGTGGTGAGCGACGATTGAAGCTACTAGGCCTACGCCAGAGCTCGCCTATGCAGCCCATCTTGGCCCAAAATAGGGTAATTCACCCAAAAATCCCAAGTTAATGATGCTATCTTCAAACCTACATAACTCCTAGGCCTTTTAACCAAATGCTATGATATTATATACCATTTTGATCAGAAAAACGCCACCTTTCTAATGGTAATAACTATTGTTCTTAATTTTGCTCAGGCGTCTATTGTTTTATTGATTAACCACCTATCATGCTCTTTAATCATCAAACTTTATGCAATCATGCAAATCTTGTTCCATAAATGCTATGTAACTGTATTGCCATGCAAATCAGTAAATTTGTCTTGCTTGAAACGTGACCTTATGATCTAGCTCATCAATTTGTCCCTCAATAACATCTTGATCTATCATAACCTAAAAGGTTGTCCCTTTATGTACTCAACTGATGTAATTTGATCTTATGTGAAGTCTTAAACCTAATTAATCTTTTTTTTGGAAATGGATGAACTAGAAATCAGTAAATCATCTTATGACTTATACCTTTTTGAACCAAGATTTTGTGCTAATGAGCTACAATTGCCTTATAAGATCTCAAGTACCCATTTGGGCATTCAAAATGATCTAGTTGATCTAGTTGTTCTACTTTGATGAAAGGTGACTTGTATGCAAAAGTGTTGTTCTATCAAGTCCAAATCAGTTATTACCATGTTAGTAGTACTAAAATACCAACTTGATCTATCATAAGCTATCAATGCTCCTATGGCTTGAAAATGTGACCATGTTGCATGACATTGCTCTACTATGACTATGTCTGATGTTGCATGTGTAAACATCATGATAATCTAAACCGCATGCTCCCCTAGTGTCAAATCAGAGTTTATCCTTATCTTGTAGTACTCATAATGTGGATGGTTCTCCTACACCTAGGGCTTAATGTTGATACTTGTGCTATATGGAATCATTACATGTATGTTTGAAATCTTGGAAACTATGTTGAACTAATTGAAATCTAGGACTAGGGGAACATCCACATGACCCATATGATGCTTATCTTATCACATCCATATTGATCTAAGACTCATTATTATGTCTTTTATATCTTAGGTCCTTGTTGGCTTGGGCCTTCTCTAGGAATCTCACTCGAGAAACATAACTTGTACTCTACTCACAAGGTACGCTTAATCTCTTGACCCTACTATGGTATTGGCTTGTTTGTATGTATGCTTGTATGAATACTTTGCTAGATAATTGCTTCTTTGAGCTACTTGTTCCCTAGGAATAGTACGTTCGTTTTGCTTCAAATATGTTGAACAAATCTTGAACATAATTGAACTTGTCCATTTTACAAGCCTTGTGTACCTGCCTGAAGTTTTGGGCAAGGACACAAGGTTGGCGTCTTGCTTGAGATATTAAGATAATGTGGAGCATGTCGATAAACGGTTAGCTCATTGACTTAGGTCTTGAGGTCCCTCACGTATATGAAAGGGTTGCCTAATGTTGAGCACCCTTACTGAGGAAGTTGGTCAATGGCCATAAGAATGTTGTTAAGTATAACGGAAATGCACTTAAAATACGATTTGTATAAAACTTTGTCGTTAAGTTTTCTCGCCTTGCTCTACTTCCTGCTTGTTATCATGTTTCTAGCCTAGCAGCTTTTATATAACTCTTAAACTGTAGTTGCATGTTTTTCATCGCGTACTTAATGTTTTAGCATTAAATATTTTGTTTATCGAATTTGTAGTTGCCAAATGAAGATCCGTTGCACTCAAGACTCTAAGATCTGAAATGTATGACCAATGGGTATACTTGAATATAGAAATGGGTACAGATCTCTATCTCTCCATGTTTACTATCTTGTTATATCTTGTTACTGGTTTTACATATATAATGTATGTGTGAAATATTTGTGCCATTCTACGGACGGGCACCCAAGTCCACTCGCCTTTGGCTTTGTAGCCATTAGAGTGTGGACTGATGGCAACAAACAGTTTCATGACATAACTCCAATATGCAATGTAGACGAAGCTCCATGTAAAGTTAGCAACAAAAATTCTTCATCATCTTCCCTATTCATAAAGTATCCATCACAGTAGCAAGCGTCAAAGTCTAGAGAGTGTTGATTCACAGAGTCCAGAGAGTGTTGGTTCACAGTAGAAGGTCAACGTGCAAACAGGGCACGGACAGTAGATAGTGCCATGGTTTTAAAAAACCCGCCTCGAGGCTTAAGCCTCAGTCTGCCAGTGAGAGGCGTGCGCCTCAGTATCTGCGAGGCGTATCGAGGCGTTAGAGGCGTTAGAGGCGTTTGTGAGGCGTAAGCCTCAGACTCTGTGTCTAAAAAAAGGTTGTATAATCCTATTTTGGGCTTAATAGAGGCTAAATTAACCCAAAATTGTATGTATATAGATATATGTATGTGCATATCTATATATGTGTATGTTTGTATGTTAACAACTATGGATATTTTACTACTTTTATCATTATATGCTGCATGTATGTACACATTCTCTTGTGTATGTGTATATATATGCATGTGTATAATTATAACTATATTTATATGTATAGATATGTATCTATATATACATGTGTATTTGTAATAGTATATCTATCTATACATATATATATTTCTGTTTCAGAGATATGTAAATCTATATATATATATATATATATATATATATATATATATATATATATATATGTGTGTGTGTGTGTGTGTGTGTGTGTGTGTGTAAATCTGTATAGTATAAAACAGAAATCTGTCTATATAGTAATAGTATATTTATATATATCTGTTATATATATGTCAATCTGTATAGTATAAAATAGAAATCTGTCTATGTAGTATATAGATGTGTGCATATGTAAATCTGTATATATGACTATATACACGTACATATATGTATTCATATATAAATATATGGGATTATATATGTATATGTACATATATGTATTCATATATATATATATATATATATATATATATATATATATAGGATTATGTATATGTATATGTATGTTTATACATATATGTATATTTTATATATATATATTATATGTGGATATATTTATATATATTTTTATATATTGATATGTACGCCTCGATACAATCTGAGGCTTACGCCTCGACCACCTCGAGGCTTACGCCTCGCCTCGCTGAGCCGAAAACGCCTCGATGCGCCTCACACACTTTAAAACCTTGGATAGTGCACAAGCACAAAGCGGCAAGTATAATATGCTAATCATAGCACAAGTAGCAACAATGATGTCCCAATAAGTAACTTCATAGCAGCAGTCGAGGTAGATGATGAATAAGCAATAATAGCAGCAGAGAGCTCCACATAGCAACAACACAATCATGAACAGTCCCCATAACAATAGAAGGATCCAAAAAGGAACGCCACATAGTAGCAAAAGGATCCATATAGTATGTGCAACACAGCATGAAGATCCATAGAACCGCAGAATCAGAAGAATCCATATAATAAATGTAGCATGAAGATCCATAATACAGTAGAATGAAATTCTTCTTCTCTCTTTCATCTCTCCTCCATCTCATCTCTTCCCTCTACTCTTTATCCTCTATGCTCCCCCTCACGCCAACCACGAAAAGAGTGAAGAGAGAGCTTGGAGTGGAGAGTCCAAAACAATGGTAGAGGTAGGGTCGATAATGCGAGTCAAACTACAACATGACCCGATTACAAAAATCCGGATAGAAAAATAAATGGATCTTTTTACGACCCAAAATGGGGGTAGAATAAGAAGAACAAAAAGAGGACTACCGAAATGAAAACTCGGTAGAAAGACGAGATACACTACCAGAATGTTACTCGGTAGGATTAATAGGTTCAAAATGTATATGGGTGGAACAAGTATTCAGGAGGTAGGCAAAAAAGTTATGTAGGGTTGCAAGACCAAGGGGTGTAAATAAAATTATAAAAATGTTGAAAACGGAAAGATAATTGTTGCTGGTAAGAGAAAGAAGGGACGCGTCATGTATACATACCTCCGCCATATGATAGAATCATTGTTGCACGTCAAGATGTAGCAGCAGGTAGCAGCGGACACGCCACCAGAAACAGCAAGAGCAGGCGACACGCCGTGTCTGATATCACAGTAGCAGCAGTCAGCGCCAGCAGAAGCGGACGACATGTCTGCGACATGTCGTGTCGTTGAAAGGACACACCGTGTCAGTTGACAGAATCTCGGGGCAGAAGCAGGCGACACGCCGTGTCCAGGTATAGGCGACACGCCGTGTCCAAAAAGGGCAAACGAGGTCGCAAAGAAGCAGAACACCGCCTACACGTCGTGTCTAGAAGCAACACGCCGTGTTTGCGGCAAACAACAACAGAATAACCCTAGAGACAACAGCAAAAGAGAGGAAAATCCTTCTGGATCTCCACCAAAGTAGTAGAGGATGATGGATCCTCAATATTAACGGAAATAGGAGATCTTTTCCTTGATTTAGGATTAGATTTCAATAGGGGTGGATGTATGGAGTAGATCGGTGGCGGAGTTGATAATGGCGATGTAGATCTGTGATGATGGCGGAAAATAAGATAGTGGCGGTTTCATTAGCAAGTAGGATTGACGGAGGCATGGTCGGCCCTTGTAGATCTGGATACCAGCAACTTTTAGGATAATTCTGTTGATGAATATGGAGACGACTCCATGGAGACGGCTCCAAAAAGAGGCGAGGATGGGAAAATCCATGTGGGCAACCATCAGCAGTGCCTAGCGGTGGCAACGGCCGCCCGCAAGGGGAGGCATCTCTCCGTGTGCTCTCTCTCTCTCTTAGGGTTAGGGGCAGCACAGGACCGGCTGCTCAGATACCATGTGGAAAATGATATGAGTGCGGGAAAAACCCCAAATGTGTAGTGTTACCTTATTGCGTGATTGATAGGAGGCAGCCACCCTTTCCTATAAATAGGATAAGGGGGAAGCATACAGACACTTAGACAAATCCTAATGGGCCAATAGACAATTAGGCCCATGTTACAATTAGACTAAAGACAACTTAAGTAAATAGACTAAAATACTTAAGTAAATACTAAATAGACACTCTAATAGACTGTCATGTTGGTACGATATCACAGTATATATTTTCTGAAAATGAAGGAATCATTCAGGAAAATCAAAATACACAGAGAAAAATGTTACCATAGTTCAACTAAGTGATTAATTATCATTAATCTCGAGTAACCTAAACAAATTTTCATAAGAATCTGTTGTATGTAGTTTCATTGTTGTATAAACATTGTTTAAAAACTACAATGAGTTTGAGGGCAGGGTTTATTTGGAGTTCTTAGAAGTTAGACCCAATTTAAGCACCATGATGCATCATCGTCTAAGCTTCCCAACCATGTTGGCATCGGCGACGTGGACCCTTCTTTTCCATTCAGCTCTCTCTAGGTTAATTTAGGCTCACATCTTCTCCTAGTTACTATGCTTGATTCAATAGCACTACCTCAAAGTAGCAAATTTTCCAGTCTCTATTGCACATGCCCATACCATCTCAACCGACCCACACATAGCTTGTCCTTGATAGTTGCTAATTCGCTATTCCCAACTTCATTCCGAACCAGTGTCATTTCTTCTTTATGCGTGCTACAGATTAATCTTTTTCAAAATGCTAAGTTTTCCCAAACAGCAGGTGACTGCAAGATTTTTTTTCCCTTTATACTACGGTGATGCACATAGTTTGATTTATGCCACATAGCGTCTTTGGCTTTTCCAATTCCCAAAAAACTATCTGTGCACAACTAAAAGGATACTGACAAAAAACTGTCAGCTTATTCTCACATGATATGCATACATTTTGAATAGAAATTTTGAAACGTGTAAAACTTAAAAGTTTGGGATATTTTGGGTAACCAACGTCTTCCCACCAAAACCAAGCTGTACCTACTTGAAAATACAAAGGGAACCCAGAAAAAAAATAACCGTACTCATGAGATTGTATAGTAAAATGTATACATCTTTGTATCAGAGCCTACATTTGTAATCACTAGGTTTTACACCGAGGGATTTCAGTCATTTTAATATGAAGCTTCATAGCTTAACCAGTCTTAGTTCATACAAGTAAACATCACAAGGATTTTAGCTTGAGCAGGTTCCTCTAGAAACTCCACAATCCTCTCATATTGAAGGGAAATTATGCACAAAACTGAGGAATCACACAAGTATCAAATTAATATTTTACCATCTCCAATTTATATGGACTATAATTGGGAGAGCTTGTAGCATGAAGGTTGAACATTAGTTTGACCATTTGTGCAAAAAAACTTATGTTGTCCATGTATCATTACTAATAGCAGTGTGAATATGGAGATGATTGGAGTAATATCACAATAAAAAATGATTAGACTTATATGAATATCAAGAAGGGGAAATGGAACTTCACCTGCTAAGGAACACAAAAAGAAGGCTGCCGATGAGAAGAAGCAATAAAACATGCCCCATTATGGTGAAGTCGCGAGATGTGAAAGCTAAGGCCAGCATGGCAGCAAGGCATGCTCCGAGCATACAAAATGTGATCTTGATCGCAGACCATGTAGGACCCTAACCATAGGGAAACAAACTAATAATTTAAATCAAACAACGAAGTAGTATCAGTTGTAGCAGTGGTGTACTACACACATTGACGCCGGATGACAGTGCTCCCAATAAAACAGCATTCACCGCTGAAACTTCACTTGTCTCTGATTTGCTCATCTGAAAAGCAAGTGAAGAAGGAAAAAAATGCATGAAAGAAACAGCCCAGATATAAGTGGAGGTGAAAACAATGTTTATTCAAGAGGAAATATCATTTAAATTGTGGACATGAGGAATAAAAAAAGGTAAACGAGCATGGATTCTTTGGCGAAAGATTCGAAGAAGAAGAAAATCCAATGTCAATGAACTCAACCGTCTTTTTTGATTTGTGGCTATAGAGGCCTCCAGTACATCCGAATATGCATAGGCCGCAAAGGGTTATACTGAATGTTGTTGATTGCTGAATAATGTTAGTTGCTCATGTATGCACATTGCATACGTCAAAAATTAGAATTGAGGACCATGTGTGACTGGTATAGCTTCTCTCTGGCAGCTGCTCTTAGCCAGATATTGCTTCTGTTCCTGCTATGCCTGGCCAGCTATGCACTATCTCCCTAACCTCTCCTATTCATGTTTGTGCTAGTCAAGGGGAGGCATGAGGTGGTAAGACACCTACTGTTGGATAAGTAATTATCAAACTGGCTTTGATACTAAATCGGCTGCAATTAATTAAACTTTATCTAGTTTGTAACTAATTTGAGCATTCTTATTTGTTGATTGTTTATTTTTGGCTATTTTAAGACTAACTGCTGCATTTTACATGTAACATAATATTACTATAGACTACATAATTGCTTCTTGTCTAAATTAGGTCAACTTAGGGATGCATGAGTCGATTCTCATCTTTTTCTGAGCAATTTACACCTGCTTTTCTGCTTGTCTATTTCTAGTCGCAATTAGTTGAATCTTCATCTAACTGTGATCAGTTTACCGTCAGAAATTCGGTTGCTTTCCAACATGGTATAGACGATCTCTATTTAAAAAGCTTAATTACTTCTCAGAAAGCACAGGAAAAATGGGGATCCGGCTAGGAGTCAAAAGGGGCGCACCGGTTCTTACTGCTTACTCATCAATTCGGTAGTTACTTGGCAATTGATATTTGCACATTACAATTACCTTCAATACGGTTAGAAAGTTTTCTACATATTTTACGTTACAATTCGTTCAATATTTTGTCATTGCGTGTCAAAATAGGTAGAACATGATATAAACAAAAAGGCTAGGGCCGGTTTGGTTGGATGTAACTTCAGATCACGGAAAACTGATTCCTGGAATTTAGGCCCGAAATTTATTTGGTTGCCTGCCGTGAATATCAATTCCCGGAATCGAAACTCACCACCGGCTCAACTTTTTACCGAAAATCCCAGAAAAGGTACTGCGCCCAAAAAGCGGGGAGTCGGGTGCAGAAGCAGTCCGGCATGGCGTTTTTACACTCTTAACCCACAAAGCTGATCTCCCTCTCCGTGAAAGAAGTACAACGCACCTCCCTCTCATGTAAAAGCACACGCCTGCTGCATAATGCGATCACAAGTATACCAAACGAAACAGAAATAAAAATAAATTCTTACGACATCCTACCAAATGAAACAAGTGTACTCGAAATTCATGTGTTTCAAGCTTCATGAATCAGAAAACTCAGTTTGCGCTATTTTTACATCCTACCAAACAGGGCCTAAGCAAATAACAAAAGGGCATTACGCAGAATCAGATTTGTACAAAAGTCATTAGCGGGATGTCTAAACCCCAGGAAGATTCTCACCTTCAATTTTTATTTTCATGACTCATTTTATATAGGTACACTTGAAATACGAAAAATGAACAAGCAATATCTCCAAGTTAATTCTGATATTGATACCTACGTAAAGCATGTAATACACGAAAACGATAGCTAATATATTACTACTTAATGTTCGCTAGAACCCATTGATCACCAACTCTAGTACGACTGAAGAGTGTGTTTTTTTCCGACGGATATGATTACAAAAGAACAAACAATTGAACTTCATAATTTCTGGATAGAAAACTTCTGAACAAATAGGACCGAAATAGGGGGAGGACGACCGGAAGAGGAGATATAGACGAAGAAGCAGGAACTTTCAAGGACAGGGGAAATGCAGGAGGAGACCGTAACAGGGTGTATGGGGATAAGAACAAAATGACAAAGGATAAGGAGGGAGGAAGATGATGGGAACACGGTGCAGGAACAAGAGAGTTTAGGAAGAAGAAGGGAACGGGGAGGAGGGGGAGAAGACATCGGACAAGCGGGATACGTAAGCGAAGAAGGTTACCGTGTCGCGTTTGCTGGCGAGGGAGCGGTTGCAGTTGCCGCTGCCACTAGGTAAAGCAGCTGCAAAGAAAGTGGCCGCCGACGAGAACTGCTGAAAAATCAGCCGACGCGGGCTTGGGCACGTCCCGAGCAACAAATTGCCGGACAACCTTGCGCTGCGCGGGCCGCAGAGTATATTTTCCTCAACTATAGTACTATAACCAGTAAATAATTTGTTTTGTTCGCATTTTATCGGAGGGATGTTGAGCCGATTTAATGAAAAACCATCAAACAACACTAGGACCCATTTTGGTTCGAGACTCGGATTTAGAAGTCGGAGTGGGTTAGTCAAGAAATCCGAATTAATCTTATACGGATTCACTCTTATTTTATTTGACAACTCAACTCTTTTTTTTTATTTACAACCGCTCCCGTAGAAGCGCCACAATCGTGACCCCCCCAGACAGTGTAAACTCTCGGGGCATGAGAGGGTGTGGTCCAGTCACCCCCTCGTGATTCGAACCTGGATCATTCATCTGGATTTGACAACTCAACTTCATTGTAGACACTCATTAGATTATAGTGGCATCGATATGAGTGATTTTTCGGTGTTGTTGTATAGGAAATAAAACAACACATAAGGCAGGGCTAATCTAGATTGAGATTTCATAATCCTACTAAAAGGAGGACTAATTTGGTCTGGATAAAAGGATTACGGGATCCAAAACAGATTTCATAGTCCAATTTTTTGCCAAACAAAATAGAATCAAAATGGGATTGAGTTGGTCGTGATTTGCGCCTAGGTAGTGCAAAAGGACCGACTCTCAACCTGATTAGATCTCGAACCAAACAGGGCCTAGGACTGCCAATAGTATCATGAGACATGAAGTAGTAACTTGAGATGGAAAAAGAAAAATCAAAGTGCAGAGATGTAATCAGGTGAGGCACCTCAATAATAGACCTCAAGAAAACATGGTTTGAAATAGTTGAAGGGCGCTCCGTTCATGATAGTGGAGAAGTAGTTGGTGTTGGTACAAGATTTGATCCATTGCATCCATCTTTCACAAAAACCATATCATTTCATGCAATTGTAAAGAGAGTTTCAACTGATATTGTGAAAACTTTTTAGAAATCCAATTTGATAGACAGAAGGGGGGCTCTTCCAATGTTGCAAGTGTTGATGAATCATGATGTATGCATCTTGGATGATTTTGTATTTGAGTATGGCACTTTGTTGTTGATCAATAATATCCTTCAAGTGTTTTTCATTAGGGATGGAAATCTCATATTCGACTGAATGACTTGACCCGACCCTAAATTATGATCCGGGATGATCTGAATTAAACATGAAAATGCTAATTCGGTAGCAAACTAAAATTCAGCCATGTGTGCAAATTTTAGTTTGTATGGACCTGAATAACCTGAACCCGACATGTTCAACCCGATAGTAACCTAAAATGACCAAAAACTTGCCTTTTAGTGAATTTTATTAAAATTTATTAAATGTTGATACTTCATAACATTTTTGGCATGTCTTATAAACAATGCTACAATCAAATATTTAAAATTGTTTAGGATTGCATAAACTTTGTACTAAAAATCCAATTTAGGACCCGAATTAGACCCAAAATTCACCTTATGGGTTAGGACCCGATTTGACCCAACCTGATTGTCAACCCTAATTTTCATCCTAGAGATGAAAGTTTTGACTATGATTTTATAGGATGAATTGATTAGGCTAATAGGCCTGAAATAATGTACA
>CAVNZW010000032.1:0-24000 GCA_963693085.1 Alisma plantago-aquatica | reverse complement strand
TTCTAGACCGGACATCATGTTTTCCGTTGGTCTTTGTGCTCGATTTCAATCACAACACATGCACTCTCATTTTCAAGCAGTTAAACGAATTCTTCGATACTTAGCCGACACTACATGTTTTGGTTTATGGTATCCAAAAGGACAATCCTTGGATTTTAAAGCTTATACTGATGCTGATTATGCTGGTTGTCGACTTGATCGCAAGAGCACTAGTGGTGGTTGTTTCTTGTTAGGGAGAGCTTTAGTATCTTGGTTTAGCAAGAAACAAAACACTGTTGCCCTCTCTACAACTGAAGCTGAATATATGGCAGCCGGATCTTGTTGTGCTCAGGTGCTTTATATGCAACAAGTGTTAAACGATTATAGTTTTACTCTTTCATCTACGCCTATCTTTTGTGACAATACAAGCGCTATAAACTTAGCACACAATCCTATTTTACACAACCGAGCTAAACATATTGAAATCCATCATCATTTTTTAAGGGATCATATCTCTAAGAATCATGTTTCCCTCCATCACGTTGATACAGAAGATCAATTGGCTGATATTTTTACAAAACTGCTTCCATTAGATCAATTCAACAAAATCAGGAAGCAACTGCTTATTACTCCTTTAGAAGATGTTTTCTTTGATATTTGTGCTTCTTAACAATGTTCTTATTTGCATCATTGGATTTGATGGGACATCTACTTAAGGGGGAGTTTTTCTTGTTTTTAACGGATATCTTTTTGAAATGACAAAGGGGGAGAAATAAAAATATATCTTAAAACTTAGTAATTATGCAAAACTCAATCAATGAGTTTCATAAACTCTTGGCTTTACATTGAAAGTTGCTATATTCCCTAAAGAATTAGATTTCATGTTCCATAATTCATGGGGAATACTAAGCACACATTTTATAAACATGCTTTATATTTTCTTACTTTATATTTAGGAAATGTTTGTCATCTTCAAAAAGGGGGAGATTGTTGGCTAAATGGACATCTGTAAATCCCTTTGTTTTGATAATGACAAACATTTCATTCTTGTTGATCTAACGTGCTACTTGAGTGTTGCAGGAATAAGGTGGATGACAAAGCACTAGGGAATCTATATGCTTGAATGCTTGTAAATTTCATGCAATGTAATTAATTGTAAACTTGTACAAATATATAATGTACAAGTACTTAGACTTCATGTAAATCAAGAGTTAGATCTTCCCTAGCTAATCACCACACTTAGATAGGTCATCCCCTTAAATAGTGTCACATATGCACACTCATACACACACTTAATGTCTTTATTTGAAACATTGAAACAGGGTCAATCTCGGTCGACAAAATTCTCGACCGAGACACTCTCGGTCGACAAACTTCTCGACCGAGAAAGACCCAAGTAGCCGTTAGACACAACTGACAAGGTAGTTGGCAGTTGGAAATGAACGTTGCAAACACTTGATCCAGAGAGCCTGTCGGTCGACAAAACCTCGACCGAGTAGGTATCTCGGTCGACTATTTCTCGACCGAGATGGACTCTGACAGCAACTGCAGAATTAATTAACTAGCCGTTGTTAAAGCAACAAACTTGTACCTAACAGCTAGTTAAGCACTTAGAACCCCCTAGAAAGTGTCTAGAATGTCCTAAAGCACTTGTAGGACATTCCTATAAATAGGACATGCCTTAGGACACCTAAACTCACTTGTTTACACACTTGAGCAATCTTTGAGCATACACTTGCATTGAGCAATCTGTTTGTGAGCAATTAAGCATATTTGCAATTGGGTACTTTCCTCTTGGCTCAAATTTCGTGTCCTATAGGCTAGTATCTCCTATCCACAGCAATCACAATTCCATATACATTGGTTAGGAGATCTAAACGCTTGATCTAGGCAAATCAAGCCTTGTGCTTCAAAGGATAAGTTGTAATTTCCATTTTCCTTTCTTGTTCACTTTCATTGCTTGTACTCTCCTTGCTACTCCTAGGTTGGAGGCTGCGGATTGGAGAGGGTCGTGATCTTCTTGGTGAAGAAGGAGACTTTGAACTACTTCTAGAAGGCTGGTGCAACGGGAGGTTACTTCTAAGAGGAAGGCTACTTCAAAGGGGAGCTTGGAGTTACTTCAAGAAGGCTACCTCGAGTTGGTGCATCTACTTCAAGTGAAGGCTGTTCAAAGGGGTGTAAGAAAGTATTGTATTTTGTGTAATTCCTTGAGAAGGTAATAAAATTAATACTTTCAAAATCCCGGTTGGGTAAGCAACCGGGTAGTGGACTTACAACCTTAGTATTTTCTAAGGTTGGAACCACTCTAAACCCTTTGTCTCCTTCTTGGTTTCTCATTTGTGGTTGTTAGAGTTAAATAATTTTTAAATTACTTTAAAAACCCTATTCACCCCCCTCTAGTGGCTTTTCAATTTTTGTGTATGCGCAACACGTGTCCCTTATCTTACTCTTTTAACCCCGCTCACAAACGGCTGTATATAGTAGCTCAAGATTAACCGTGTCGGGTTACCGAAGTTACCAAAGCTTTTGTTCCTGTATCTTGCAATCTCCTGTTATCTTAGCTCCTGTGCCAGTTTCCCAGTCTACTGACCTTTTGTGTCATGTTCATCATCCCCCCGTCTGACAAGGTAATGACCTGCGATGCGTTACCCGTGTCACATAACCCTATGTGTCGTGCAAGACCCTAATGCTTAGTCCATATCACACTTTCCGTATTGTGTTCTTTCATGTGTCAGGTAAAACCTTAAATGTGTATTGGGTTTCCTAGCTATCACGTCAAGTGCATCATGTTTCGTATCACTTATTTTGTATCGGGTTTTCACCCGTGCCGTGTGCTACAAGTATCACACGACACAATGCATCACGCATCTCTGACAGGCAAGGATTTGAGTGCATGTTGGTTACCCTATCACTTAGATGCATGTCGTGCTTTCACCTACATTGCACGACACAAGTATCACGTGAAACGTTTATCACACATCCTTTTTGTTCTAAGTAAGTTTGGGGGGGGGGGCTACCTGATACTCCCCAAGCACCACGCGATTCATGTATTGCTTAAACCATATCACACTTCTTTGCTTCCGACTTCACCAGCGCATCATTTTGCCTTCTACCCGATATCAGTTTATCTTGAATATCGTTTAAAGAGAATATCGTGTTTCTCAATATCACTCTCTTGTGTATCGCATGTAAGGGTTTGTAATGTTATAAATGTGGCCCAACGCTGAGACTTTCTTTGCAACCTGATACCGGTTTTTACATGTATCGCCAAAACCATATCGGGCGACACCATTATTACTAACTTTTGGTTATAACCAACCCTAAGTATCAGGCGGATAGAGTTTTGATTTAATTTCCTTATCTATTTTTTTCATAAAATGTCATGCACCAAGGAGACCATCATTTAGGTCAATGAGCAGGGCTGGAGGATCAACCCCGAGGCCACAACTGAAGCCACCACCGGGAAAAAATGTCGCAACCAAGCAATAGTTGGGCCCTCTGAGGCCAAGAAGTGGCCCCGAGTAGAAGCAACCGTAGCCCCGACCACGATGACAGAACCTGAAGTTCTTACCCACTCGCCAGGGTGGCTCGTGTCAAGGGACAAAGAGCACCAGAGGCGTTACAATGAGTTGGCGGTGAAAGTCTACTGTCCAACCCAATTCTGGCACCTCACATCCTTCCGGCAGATCCACAGCTTCAACAGGCTGGAAAATGTCCTAGAAGCTTCCAGACTCTAGAAGATCTATTTCAGCTTCTCCAACTCATACACCGAGTTGACAAAGGAGTTCATTTCCTCCCTCGAGCAGGTTCCAAACACCCCAGATGAAAGCAAGAGGTACGACGGAGTGGATAGGATGTAGGGGTGCCTCTACAATCAAGATCATGAAATAATAAAGAGGCTGCTCAACAAGATCTTCTCCTCCAGTGAGGTTGAGCAAGAACTACTCAACAATGGATCCCACATAAGTGATAGCGACGACTTTAACCTGATCAAGCTGTGGAAGACACTGATAGGCAAATCCTCCTTCAAGCCAGGAAGCAAGGTGGTGGCGGTCCACTCTTACTTCTGGAGGATAGTCCACAAAATCATGGTCAGCCTACTCTTTAGCAAATATGAGACGAGTAACCTCTACACTGAAGAGTTGCACCTTATGTGGTATATCATGGTGGGCAAGCCGATCAACTTGGGGCACTTCTTGATCAACCGTCTAAATCCAATAAAGGATGCTACCAAGGAATACAACATGGGAGGAGTCGTCAACCAGATAGCAGTCGGGCTCAGATACCCAAGTGACCCACACAACCTATTGCGAACCATGGATGATGATAAGATAGATATCAAGTTCCTCACCAAGGCAAACATCATCAAGAAGGAGGGCTGCCACCTCTTCTATAGGTTCGCGATGACCAACATCCTCCTGCCACTCCCGGGCTACGTCAACTATGACGCGGAAAAGATGGTATTTACGACGGTAGAGGTCGAAGCTCTGACTGTTGATGCCGCTTACGCCGCCACAAAAACCATCCAAGAAAGGATGGCTGCCACAGGGAGGCCCGCACCAACAGAAGCTCAGCGGGATAAATCATCGACGATCGTCCTCAAAGACTCGCTAGTCACCACCATTGTGGAGGTCGTCGACACAACCAAGGCCGCCACAATGGTCGTTGCCTTAGAAGCAGCTGCCGTGGAAGCAGTTGATGTGGTGCTGCAAGCTTCAGCTATGTCGGTAACAGTAGAGGCTGCAAGGCCCGCAACCACCCCCTTGGTGTGACCGAACGCCTCTCGCAAAACAATGAGGCATTCATCGAGCTCTTAAATGCTAAGCTCAAGTCTGTTCAATAGACCCCAACGCCGCCAACCACAATGCCAGTGATCATCATGGAGGATGAGGTAGAGAGCTGGGTGGCTGATTAGCACACACCTACTCTGCCACCTTCTCCATAACCCCACATTGAGGAGGCAGTGACAACCACAAATGTGCCAACACCGCGCTTGGATGCCACACCCTCACGTACCATCCTAATAGACTCAGCCCGACAGATGATTCACATTCAATGGGTCGTGCCGCCAATGTGAGGAGCATTACAAAGAGCCAAAGCTGATCGATGACAGTCCCTTCCTCGTTAGGGCAAGCCTTCAGCTTCGAGTTCGATAACTTGCGGGAGGTAACACACAACCACAGTTGTAATTTCACTTCCCTAACCCACAAGTTTCAGGTCTTCTGGCAGCGGCTGGGTGAACAAGAGCGTCAATTGCTAACCCTAGTTAGTCTCCCCATCTAGCTAGAAGCAATGAACAACACAATGCAGGTGATGTTCCAACTCCTAGATGCCATCGGGCAGTGGCTCGATGAGAGGGACACCCGCCACCACTCAAGGTGTTTCGAAATATCACCATCACTCCCATCATCCTCCTCTCTACCATCATCATCATCATCATCATCATCATCATCATCATCATCATCATCATCATCATCATCATCACCATCTTCCTCCATCTCATCGCCCTCCTCAGACACCAGTGGGCCCTCAACAAAAAGAGGAGACGACCAACATAACTGCCAATGGGCCCCCACAGAACATGGGAGTACCAGCGGCATCAATGCATATGCCACTCCACAACTGCTAGAGCCAACTGATGCCACAAAAGAAATGTCTGAAGGCTTAGCAGATAACTCCTATGAAGGAGAGGGGGGTGACCTGTACAACTCATTTGTTGAGAAGCCCCCAAGAATGAAGACCTCGGTGGCTGACGCGTTCTCTATGCCATTTGAGATGGCCAACTTCGACAGGCACACCATCGACTATTTGATGATCTGGGACCAACAACTATTAAACATGGTCCTAAGGATGTAGATAGAAGAAGAAGCTATCCTATGGAGAAACAAATACTTCTCTGTACAATGCCGAGCACTCAAAGGAATATTCTGCCCAAAAGCCATTGTAGGGAAGATCCTATTCAGAGTCTTAGAGAGTGTGATGATAGAGAATTTAGCACTCTAGACATGCCAACAACTAATTTATAATGCCACTCCAGCCTTGGGTAGACAGCTACTGGCAGGGGCATATGAAACAAGGCTGGTGGTTGATATGCTGAAGCACATAGAAAAGCACAAACTCGACCTGGTGCTAGCCCCCTACAAGCATAGAAAGCACTAGTTCCTCTGCGTGGCCGAACTCCACTCCCATGACATTACTTTATTCAGTTGCTACACCACAGAGGTCCCCTACCTAGAGTACATCTTCATCTGCCCCGAAGATATGCACCTTAGGCTTCTGCCTCTATGCTTTCACCAGGTCATCAAACAAGGAGTCCAACGTCAGAGCGGCATCTATAACTTCTACATGATCAAAGATTTCCCAGTTTAAGAAGACCCAGGGAGCAGAAATAGCCCCTTCATCATCCTACGTGCCATGGATCTTCTCAACATCTTCAGATATATACTGCAACTTCAAGACACAAACTTCTATCACCTCAGGAGCATCTACAAATTGTTGTTGATAAAGGATAAGCATTATTTCTGGGATCTAGAGCTTCCTGAGGATCTATTGGAGACAGACTCTAGTTCTGATTCTAATTCCTACTCTTCTCCACCCAATAGTCCTCCAAGAATAGAGGTCGAGGGCTCTTCTGACGTCTTCAGGACAGACAAGAAGATAGAGTACTTACAAGCCAAACTCATTGCTGAAGGGAATTGTATCTCACCTATCATCTCCAACCTGTCATCACCTATAGCACTCTATCTAGAGAACAGGTCAACCATATACTTCTACAACCTTTTGATTCTAACACTACAAACGTCATATATGAGAAGAATAATGTAGTGGTCCCCATAGATGATCTACGGGACTTAGTCAAGGATGGAGGATGTTTAGCTATGATAGTGGTGTCAGCTTACATCCCTATTTTAGAAGAGAAAATTGGACAACTCTACATAGCACATCCGATGCCGTGCATAATGTTCCTTCCTATGTTGCACGACAACCACTGGACGCTTATCATGATATACCCCTATGCCCGTGCCGGTATCTTCTACAACAGCTCGGACGCCAACACAGATTGGCTGACGGAGTTTGCTACAGTGTCGGAAACACCCCTTGAACATTTAGCAAAGAAATACTACACCGAGGTGATGGATATGATAAAGCCACATCTTCAAGACCCGGTAGCAACTTGGAATGACTTCCGTTTCTGCCACCGCAGTTCACAATAAGCTCCTATATCAAATGACTACGGGATATACATGCTTCATTTGATATCCTGCGTAGTAGCACTGAAGAAAGCACCAGAGAAGCTCCATGACACCGACTACCACAACCAATGAGGATAATATGTCATTGAGCTCCTAACTGCTGAAGGCGTATGCAACCCTTACTGATCTATGACTATTCTCTCCTATTCATCTCACTACTCTGGGACAAAGTGTGGGATAAGTTTGGTGGAGGACTTCATAGCATTAGTGAGGGAGGTACTCTAAATTTTTTCCTTCTTTCCCTTTCCTTCCCTCCTTTCATCATACTCTATGTATACATGTACATAAATGTTTCATAGTAAGCCATACATACACCATATATACATATTGTCTGCTCTTCAAAAATTGTAAAAATGACTTTATCATAAATATTTGGTACAACTTCTTCCAGTTTGTTCTTTCTGTGACTAAGGCGCTATACATTTCTGCTATGCTCTCATGAAAGCATAGTCTTAAATGACAAATGCCATAACTTTTCTACGCCAACTTTGAAAAATAATCTCATTCCAGCTAAGAAATGTGCATGAGAAGGAAAAAGCTGCCCAAACGGCAAGCCCCCTACCCACCAAAATCCCAAAAAGAGAGGAAAGCCTTATGAGAGTGAATAAAAACATGAGAGTTGTGCCCAAAAAAGAAAAAAAAACACTTGTCTTCCCAAAAGTACCCATCTTTAGGCATGGTAGATGCGGGGAAGTGGTACGTAGGATGTGAAATCACTGCTCTAAAGACAACTGGCTTGGACTGCTAGGACCACTTGCCCGTTAATGGACCCGTACTTGGATGGACCAATGGGAAGCAAGAAAAACCCAAAAGCCTTAAGCCTTCCCAAAAATCCCACCTTCTACTCCTAAGATTCAAGCAGTTTAGTGTGAAATCTAACTTCAAAATCATGCACCAAAGTCTCACAAAAGCTGGGGAGATTTTTTTTTGTTTAAATAAGGAAAGAAAAATAAAGTCCATTGCTCGTGGTTAGATGTAATTTTCCTCAGGACATTAACCCATTTTATGATTGTTAGAGAAATGTATGTAATTTTCCCACATCTAACCACAAGCTCCTTTCTTGCCTGAGGAAAATTATGTCTAACCATGAGCAATGGACGTAATTTTTGTCCCACTTAACCCTTTGTCCGAAGACTATGCCCGGTTTTGAAAAGTACCGCAAACAAAAGTTATAAAATAAATACAGATTGATTGACGATAATCAAAATGCTAAGTTTGGGGGAGTTTATAACACCCATTTTATGATTGTTAGAGCTTATATTTTACCATAAAAATAGCCTCCAACCTAACTTCCTCTTCGTTTTATCTTATTTGTTGTAAAGAAATTATTCCCACTATGCCCCTGATATTTCCCATCTTTAGCAGGGTTTCTCTTATTTCTTCCAACAAAAAGAGCACCAATGGGCCCTTCAGGCCCATCAACAATGAAGTACCCATCCTGGCCCAGTAGCATGCGAGACGACACAACCTCCTACCCATCACAGTCGCTGCCTGATACGAAGACAACCCGACGTGGGTGTGTCACGCGGGAGCCCTAGCCGCTGCATCTCTTTACCCGATAAGGTGCCTTACACATTATGATTCTCCACTGACGAGGTCGATTACACGATATGGCTACCCCTCAGTGTAGTAGCCCGACAAGGTCCCAACCTGCTACAGATGTGCATGATGCACTCCCTGACTGGCACGATTGACCACTCGATATGCGTTCTGGGAGATAGACGTATCGGCCCCTCCTGAAGCCATGAGAAAGGAGCCACGGGCGGAGGACATGTGGTCAAATAAAAGTTGCGACACCCATCAACTCACTGCCTATAAATAGAAGCTACAAGCCTACAATGGGATGGGCCAGACCCTATGAGAGCTAACTCTTAGAGGATAAGAGCTAGTGCGTCGAGTTCCAACGTCTTCCGGGTGATACTAGGTGAGCACACCCCCAACCCGAGAGGGATGGGAGGAGTTCACTTAGAAACCATTCCAGTAGTAGCAAGTAGCATGACGTGACCCTCAAGGCTACTTCAACATGTCAGGTTCCTATCTGGGCTTCAACCTGAGATGGCTCGCCCACCTATACCCGACATGAGAAACCCGAGAGCCTTAAGATAATGTTTACCTGATATGCATCCTAACCTGACACGGTACCCAACCTGATATGGTTTACACATGTCGTGGCTATAGCCCAATACGGTCAACAACTCAACACGACCATATTGGGTAGGGGTCTTATCCCGATACACCTCTTACCCATCACGGTTCATGGCCCAACATGGTCAAGAACCCGACACAGTCGTATCCCGATAGGACCCCTACCCAGTATTGGGTGAACATTACCTTGGGTGTCTGCTCCTATGTACCCCGATCTCCTAAATCAAGGATACCAATACCTATCTTACCTTTTACATAATTTACTTTCATTTTATTACTAAACTGTAACTAAACCTTTATGTTCCTTTATGATTATTGGAATCTGTGGAGTTTATCTCATATTATTCTGTGTATGGCTTCATTACATTGGATGATTTCTTTATAGCATATGAGTTCTAGTTTCTTCTTTTAGATTCATGCTTTTGACTAGCTATCAAATCTTGTTTCTTGTTTGGACTCCTTTGAGAGAGGGATGTTGTAAACTCTAGAGCTTGGTCTGATTCAGGCATATGAGAGTACCTAGAATCAGGGATGCCCCAACCTACCTTTCCACTCTAGTCCATGCCTGGTACCCTTGAGAGAGGGAACTTAGGCATGGCTAATTGTCGTCTTCTTTGAGAGAAGAAGGTGCAAGATGTAGATCACTGCCACTTGTTATGATTAGGTTTTCTTCCTTCGTGCTATACTCTGATAATAGTTTTACCCCCCCCCATTTATGATATACAAAACCCCCATAAAAATTGCTAAACCCCAAACTTTAATCTTTCTAGTAACTTCCTTTGGAGATAGGTTTTAGTTTAATTCTTTGTAATTCTTTCTCGTTACAAAAAACCTTATCCTTCAACATTTTGATGTGCTTAGACAAGTAAAACTTGAGTTCTAAAGTGATATTCTTCCAATCCCTATGTTCGACCCCGAACTACTCTGACCATGTGCTAGTTGCAGGAGTATTAAACATTCGGGTATTATAAATTACTAAAGTCTGATGACCTAGACATGTCTCTATTTTTGGACCCACATTTAAGGCTTGTCACCAAGCCATTAGTTTTCATTAATCTACCCTTCCATTGACTGATGAATCATTTGGTTGAGGCCTCTTGGGCATAGACCCTTTTGACACCCAACAATAGCCCCCTCGGTGGGCTTACACCTACCAAACAATCGAGTTACATCACTTAGTACTTCCTTCGGTTGACAAGCAAAGGAAGCACATAACTTGCCTTCTACTGGCTTCCTAGTGCATACCTTCCAAAGGAACATCTCACTTGCCTTATGATGGCCATTTTGTTCTCGTGCCTTCCTATGGTCACCTAGCATGTATCTTCTAATGGTTGGTTAGAATCTACCTTTTGATGGATCTTTTGTTTCCACCTTCCAATGGTCATTATGATTTTGCCTTCCGAAGGAACTCCTTCGCATAATAAATGATGGAATTCTATGTCAACTTCTGAAAGGACTTTCACTTTTCCTTATGATGATTGCCCAAACCTTTTCCTACTGATGGGCATACTGAATTCCAATAACCCTTTATCTACCTCCATTGTTGTTTCTTTACCTTCATGTAGGCTGAGAACTTAACTCCATGGTAGTTAGGAGGGTTTCAAACCCTAGTCTCCACCTTAAAATACAAGGCCTTCACTTATAATAAGGGGATCCACCATTGATGCCACACAGTTGCAATTTCCACTCTAGACATTCAATGTCTAAAGCCTTCAACGTCCATCCATCAATCGACGAACATCAACCAAAGGCACTTACACCTCCATCAATATTGAGGTTATGAGATCTAGACCTAGTCATAGGCTTCTTATACTACACCTTTGTCCATCAATTGACCAATCCAGCCTTCATCAATCCTTGCTCTCTCTTGATAGTGAACAGACCAGCCTTGAAGAAGGATGAACAATGTGTCAGGTCCACTTCTAATGAATGTACAAGAGTAGATTTGTTGTTGCATCAATTTCCATCACTATAGATGTCGAAGACAAACATCCACACACTACATATCTACTTTCATCATCTACTATGACAATGACTTTCTTTTTCTCTTCTATTATTGTTCTTGTTATTGCTGCATTGACAAAGTAGTTCTCTTGATAGGTTATGGGGAGTAGCTTCTCTTCCCAATTTTGTTCTCTTTATTGCATATTTTATTTTATGAACCATTATATGTTTAGATAAATAATTTTGTGCATGCATGCTTGTCTAATCAGTATGTTTACATGCTTATCATGATCTTGGATGTACAACACTTTGAGCACAAGATATAGGATATCAATTGTTTCTTGTTAGACCCTAGATGAGAACTTCAGATAGATATTTTCTGAGGTGATAGATGTATGATATCTAGGAAACATGACCGTTCTTATAGTTATATCCATCTAGGTTTTAATCCTAAAGACAAAAGGGGAATTTTCATGGCCTCAACATATATATGTCTCATACTGAATACTAGTAATTGCACGTGCTACACACGTGATATTTAAGTGGCATATTCCACTCAGAGATGTTGAGATTGTTATTATTTTTTATATATTTAACTACAATAAAAATATTATAGTTTTAATTATAACAAGTAATCATATAAAAATAGTGAATATGTGTACTAATAGATTATCATATTCAATCTTCTTTCCTTCATTATTTGTACTTCGACATTACATCAATTTTTATTATTGTGTTTTATGCGTTAGTTCCCTTTTTATGAATTGTAAACTCTACATATTGATGTCTTATTTCATTTATGCTATATTTTTTTAACAATAAGAATGAAAATAGGCAACAATTTTTTTTCTAATTTTATAAAAAATAGCATGATATAGTATAAGATCAACAACATAAATGTGGCTTTAAGTCATCAACTTGATGACTTCAATCATGAATCTATCAATCATTATTAGTTAATTGTTAGTGGAATGAAAAACTTCAAATGTTGAAATGATATGTTAATTTAAAAAAAGTGGTAAAATCAAACAATCTTATTATCGATGTAAGCTTACATGATTAATCAATATCATGACTGCAATGTTCGTACTTGCTAATCCAAAGATTCTTTTAAATAAAAGAGTGAAGGATTTTATATTGAGATTCACTATTTTTTGGTGAAAAGAATTCTATAACTTGTCATTTTAATAAAAGTTGTTTTTAGGCATGAAATAAAAACCAACCATACCCAACCTAACTCAATCTAGCCAAAGTATTCCAACCATTCAAAGTTATAGGGTGAATTCAGGTTCTACACTAGGTGAGTTCAATTTACCTTTCTTTGATCTGAGATTGGACTAGAGTCTAGATGAGTTTAGTCAGGATCAAGTCAGTTTTGGGTTTATAAACGCATTTTATGATTATTAGAGCAATGTACGTAATTTGCCCACGTCTAACCACGAGCTCCTTTCTTGCCTGAGGAAAATGACGTCTAACTATGAGCAATGGATGTAATTTTTGTCCCACTTAACCCTTTGTCCGAAGACTACACCTGGTTTTGAAAAGTACCGCAAACAAAAGTTTTAAAATAAGCACAGATTGATTGATGACAATCAAAATGCTAACTTTGGGGGAGTTGATAACACCCATTTTATGATTGTTAGAGCTTATATTTTACCATCAAAATAGCCTCCAACCTAACTTCCTCTTCGTTTTATCTTATTTGTTGTAAAGAAATTATGCCCACTAT
This sequence comes from Alisma plantago-aquatica, assembly GCA_963693085.1. NCBI lineage: Eukaryota > Viridiplantae > Streptophyta > Magnoliopsida > Alismatales > Alismataceae > Alisma > Alisma plantago-aquatica. The sequence goes on along the minus strand of CAVNZW010000032.1, from coordinate 10,950 downwards.
GCCCTTGATAATATTTCCCATCTTTTGCAGGGTTTCTCTTATTTCTTCAAACAAAAAGAGCACCAATGGGCCCTTCAGGCCCATCAGCAATGAAGTACATGTCCTGGCCCAGTAGCACGTGAGATGACACACCCTCCTACCCATCACAGTCTATGCCCGATACGAAGACAACCCGACGTGGGTGTGTCACACGAGAGCCCTGACCGCTGCATATCTTTACATGATAAGGTGCCTTACACATTATGATTCGCCACTGACGAGGTCGATTACACGATATGGCTACCCCTCGGTGTAACAGCCCGACAAGGTCCCAACCTGCCACGACTGTACATGATGCACTCGCTGACTGGCACGATTGACCACTCGATATGCGTGCCGGGAGACAGACGTATCGATATGCTCGTAGTTAGATGTGGGACAACTCCCCCTCTTGAAGCCATGAGAAACGAGCCACGGGCGGAGGACACATGGTCCAATAAAAGCTGTGACACCCATCAACTCACTGCCTATAAATAGAAGCTACAAGCCTATGATGGGATGGACCAGACCCTACGAGAGCTAACTCTTAGAGGACAAGAGCTAGTGCGTCAAGTTCCAGAGTCTTCCAGGCGATACTAGGTGAGCACACCCCCAACCCGAGAGGGATGAGAGGAGTTCACTTAGAAACCATTCTAGTAGTAGCAAGCAGTGTGACATGACCCTCAAGGCTACTTCAACATGTCAGGTTCCTATCTTGGCTTCAACTCGAGATGGCTCACCCACCTATACCCAACATCAGAAACTCGAGAGCCTTAAGATAATGTTTACCTGATATGTATCCTAAGCTGACACGGTACCCAACCTGATATGGTTTACACACGTCACAGCTGTAGCCTGATACAGTCAGCAACTTGACACGACCATATCAGGTAGGGTCTTATCCCGATACACCTCTTAACCATCACGGTTCATGACCCAACATGGTCAAGAACCTGACACAGTTGTATCCCGATAGGACCCCTACCCAGTACTGGGTGAACATTACCTTGGGTGTCTGCTCCTATGTACCCCGATCTCCTAAATTAAGGAGACCGATACCTATCTTCCCTTTTACATAATTTACTTTCATTTTATTACTACACTGTAACTAAACCTTTATGTTCCTTTATGACTATTGGAATCTGTGGAGTTTATCTCATATTATTCTATGTATGGATTCATTTCGTTGGATGATTTCTTTATAGCATCTGAGTTCTAGTTTCTTCTTTTAGATTCATGCTTTTGACTAGCTATCGAATCATGTTTCTTGTTTTGACTCCTTTGAGAGAGGGATGTTGTATACTCTAGAGCTTGGTCTAATTTAGTCATATGAGAGTACCTAGAATCAGGGATGCCCCAGCCTATCTTTCCACTCTAGTCCATGCCTGGTACCCTTGAGAGAGGGAACTTAGGCATGTCTAATTGGCGTCTTCTTTGAGAGAAGAAGGCACAAGATGTAGATCACTTCCACTTGTTACGATTAGGTTTTCTTCCTTAATGCTATACTCTGATAATAGTTTTACCCCCCTGTTTCTGATATACAAAACCCCCATAAAAATTGCTAAACCCCAAACTTTAATCCTTCTGGTAACTCCCTTTAGAGATAGGTTTTAGTTTAATTCTTTGTAATTATTTCTCGTTACAAAAAACCTTATCCTTCAACATTTTGATGTGCTTAGACAAGTAACACTTGAGTTCCAAAGTGCTATTCTTCCAATCCCTATGTTCGACCCCAAACTACTCTGACCATGTGCTAGTTGCAGGAGTCTTAAACATTCCGATATTATATATTACTAAAGTCTGATGACCTAGACATGTATCCATTTTTAGACCCACGTTTAAGGCTTGTCACCAAGCCATTAGTTTTCATTAATCTTCCCTACCATTGACTGATGAATCATTTGGTTGAGGCCTCTTGGGCATAGACCCTTTTGACACCCAACAATAGCCCCCTCAGTGGGATTACACCTACCAAACAATCGAGTTACATCACTTAGTCCTTCCTTCGGTTGACAAGCAAAGGAAGCACATAACTTGCCTTATGATGGCTTCCTAGTGCATGCCTTTCAAAGGAACTTCTGACTTGCCTTATGATGGCCATTTTGTTCTCGTGCCTTCCTATGGTCACCTAGCATGTATCTTCTAATGGTTGGTCAGAATCTACCTTTTGATGGATCTTTTGTTTCCACCTTCCAATGGTCATTCTGACTTTGCCTTCTGAAGGAAATCCTTCGCATAATGACTGATGGAAATTCTATGTTAGCTTCTGAAGGGACTTCACTTTTCCTTATGATGATTTCCCGAACCTTTTCCTACTGATGGACATACTAAATTCCAATAACCCTTCATCTACCTCCATTGTTGTTTCTTTACCTTCATGTAGGCTGGGAACTTAACTCCATGGTAGTTAGGAGGGTTTCAAACACTAGTCTCCACCTAAAAGTACAAGGCATTCACTTATAAGAAGGGGATCCGCCATTGACACCACACAGTTGCAATTTCCCCTCTAGACATTCAATGTCCAAAGCCTTCAACGTCCATCCATCAGTTGACGAATGTCAACCAAAGGCACTTACAGCTCCGTCACTATTGAGGTTATGAGATATAGACCTAGTCAGAGGCTTGTTATACTACACCTTTGTCCATCAATTGACCAATCCAGCCTTCATCAATCCTTGCTCTCTCTTGATAGTGAATAGACCAGCCTTGAAGAAGGATGAACAATGCGTCATGTCCACTTCTAATGAATGTACATGAGTAGATTTGTTGTTGCATCAATTTCCATCACTATAGATGTCGAAGACAAACATCCACACACCACATATCTACTTTCATCATCTACTATGACAATGACTTTCTTTTTCTCTTCTATTATTGTTCTTGTTATTGCTGCATTGACAAAGTAGTTCTGTTGATAGGTTATGGGGAGTAGCTTTTCTTCCCAATTTTGTTCTCTTTATTGCATCTTTTATTTTATGAACCATTATATGTTTATATCAATATTTTTGTGCATGTATGCTTGTATAATCAGTATGTTTACATGCTTATCATGATCTTGGATGTACAACACTTTGAGCACACGATATAGGATATCAATTGTTTCTTGTTAGACCCTAGATGAGAACTTCAGATAGATATTTTCTGAGGTGATAGATGTATGATATCTAGGTAACATGACCGTTCTTAGAGTTATATCCATCTAGGTTTTAATCCTAAAGACAAAAGGGGAATTTTTATGGCCTCAACATATATATGTCTCATACTAAATACTAGTAATTGCACGTGATACACACATGATGTTTAAGTGGCATATTCCACTTAGAGATGTTGAGATTGTTATAAGTTTTTATATATTTAACTACAATAAAAATATTATAGTTTTAATTATAACAAGTAATCATATAAAAATAGTGAATATGTGTACTAATAGATTATCATATTCAATCTCTTTCCTTCATTATTTGTACTTCAACATTACATCAATTTTTATTGTTGTGTTTTATGCATTAGTTCCCTTTTTATGAATTGTAAACTCTACATAGTGATGTCTTATTTCATTTATGCTATATTTCTTTGACAATAAGAATGAAAATAGGCAACAATTTTTTTTTTAATTTTACAAAAAAAACATGATATAGTATAAGATGAACAACATAAATGTGGTTTTAAGTCATCAACTTGATGACTTCAATCATGAATCTGTCAATCATTATTAGTTAATCGTTAGTGGAATGAAAAACGTCAAATGTTGAAATGATATGTTATTTAAAAAAAATGGTAAAAGCAAACAATCTTATTATCGATGTAAGCTTACATGATTAATCAATATAATGACTGCAATGTTCCTACTTGCCAATCCAAAGATTCTTTTAAATAAAAGAGTGAAGTATTTTATATTGAGATTCACTATTTTTTGGTGAAAAGAATTCTATAACTTATCATTTTAATAAAAGTTGTTTTTAGTCATGAAATAAAAACCAACCATACCCAACCTAACTCAATCTAGCCAAAGTATTCCAACCATTCAAAGTTATAGGGTGAATTCAGGTTCTAGACTAGGTGAGTTCAATTTACCTTTCTTTGATCTGAGACTGCTCATGTCTAGTTTGTGTCTAGATGAGTTTAGTCAGGATCAAGTCAGTTTTGGGTTTATAAAATTTCTAGTTCAGTGTATTAATAAAATTTGTAAGAAATTAAACATGTCCAAGATAGTTGCAGACAGGTTTGAGGTCAGGTCAATGTCAGGTTGGATCAATTATGGTCAGACCTTTTATAACCCTTGTAGATATTGGGTTGGATTTGGGTTAAAATTATATGGTTTTGGTTGGGTTCATAAAACCTATGAACCACTCGTATGCTTAGTTGTTTTTCGTATACACGTAGTTTTTCACCTCCCTTGATATGTCTTCATATTTTTATTGAAATAATCATTGGATCAATATACTTATAATGCAAAGTGAAATGTGAAAATAAACTTTGTTTAAGCATCAATTACATGATCAATTGCACATTTCATGATGTATCCATAAATTTTGATGTATAACAAACTTAAGAAATTCTTTTATTTTCACATCTTATAATCCATTGAAAATTAACTAAATTTGTGTCTACGGGCATGTCTTGTTTTTAGTTAGCTATCATGTACTTTAATATCTCAACAAATATTTTCATGTTTACAATTTATATAATTGGTAAGTTACGTTATAACACTGAAATTCAGAGTAAAATTGTTTGCATATAAAGTGCTTTTCATTTTTGCATTAAGAAAATAAATTAGTAGCTTGAAATATTAAATTGTGTTACATCACCAACTTAGAACTAAATAGATGATATCCAACTTTGTAAAAGAACTAAAGGGTGTGAAATTCCATATTCTAGCATGTAGGATCCGTTCTTGATGTTACATATTGATATCATTTACAATGAGATTCAACCAAGTCTAGTCTAAAGTTGAAATTACCAAGACAATCAACAGATGCCTGTTCTTATTTTGTAATCAATGATACATATAATTAGATAAGGATATAAGATTATATATGTGTAGTCTTTCACATATCTACTATCCCATTTGAGTGAATAAGAAAGGCCTCAACCTATATCACATAAAGGGTGTGATGTTTTACATGCCAAGATTATTTAACGACCTCTACTATTACAAAATATTGAGTATTGTCAAAAAAAACGAACTCACGTTATCCTGTAAGGTAAACATCATCTAAATAACCAATTATTTAATATAGAGTTTTATGTAGAATGAATAATGGTAAAACATGTACTTTTGATAAAGCGGGTTGGATTCATATCAGAGTCAATATTGACAAGGGCAAAAAGAGCAAATGAGAGACTAAACAAAAAGATATGCAGACAAAAATTTACCAATTGGTTGGGATAAATGATATCCCACGTCTACGATGTGGTTTCTAAGCCTGAACTACAAATTATAAATATCCTTGTCAGTATGAATCTAAACTTCAAAACCAACAAGACATATGGAAAAAACCTAAAGTTTTAATGAGTCTATTTTAGAAAGAAAACATGTCATTCTAAGAGAAGAACTATCAATGCCACATGTGATGGCATATATTGTTTTGATAGCATGCTTCCAAGGCTAGGCATAAGAAAAGGAGGAGAACCACCATCAGCCCTACATCTAGAATAGAACATAACAAGGTAATTGATCCCATTTTATCATACATGTTGTCACTCATTCCCCTATATTGATGCCTACAAGACAGACCATCATTTTTCTCTTAAGTTGCCCCTCATTGGTTGCAACCCATGAGCAAAGAAAACCCTCCAAGCGATCATTAAAGAAATATAAAATCCATGTCGGGTCTATACACCTTGTTTTCTTGTCTTATCGCAATGTAAGCCATCTAGCCAACCACATACAACTTTTGACATATGAACTTAGACAAATTTTGAGGATTTTCAAAATGATCCGAGGTAATGATCATTGTTAAATAATTAAAGCTTTTAAGGTGAATATTATTATCAAATAAGTAATAATGCATATCTTCACAATCAACTTAATTCATGAATTTTATATTTGAGAAAATGTTTTTCATGTTCGTGTTATTTTGCAATGCTACATAAAGTATTTATGTCTTCATTTAAATACATAACTTGATGTCTGTAACACTAAATATTATTCATATATCAAGAGTAATGGTAGAAAGGCATGCCAACAATGCATCAAAAATATCATGGCAGGTACAAGAAAGAGCTCCATGTAATGGTCATTACTCGTAAGAGGCAAAATGCATAGAAAATAGTAAAATTAGAATTTCCTACTTGATAGTGGAGGTGGTCGAAGTCTTGCTTTCCTAGGTTATGCTCCTGTTGCTCCAATCTCAATGTGATTATGCTTGGTTTTTTATTATTATTCCATACGAAGTTACTCTTCTTGTAATGGCAAGCCGGATGTATGTAGCAGAAGATGAACTTTACATGACAACCACAATGCATGTTGGGGCTCTGCATTTCTTTATTCAAACTTCATTGTAAAGTCAATTCTTCCAATAAACCAACGTTGCTGCCTCCTCCTCCTCCTTCAGATCACACATACAATGACTTGATGTTGTCCTCCTAGAGGAAAAAGCTCCACACTTCTAGAGGAATCCACACAGACTGCTTGGAACTCATATTGTCCTACTAGAACAGACAAGAAGGAGTTGTCCCTCTCATTGGTGTACTAGTCACCACCTTGCTCTCCGACAATGTTTCTCTCTTGCTATCCCTCCCTTTTTCGGGCAGGACTTGCTCGAGTTCTCTCAGTTACCACAATCAGAGAAGATAAACAATTGTTAGAGGCAAGTGAGATGTGTCTGAGAACCCCCCAATACTCCTCTATTTATAGGAGGGTTAGGGTCATGGTTCCCAGTCTGGGTGGGATTAGAAGGGACCCGAATTTTATAAAAATCCACAACATGCGACGGGAGAAAGGGTAGGTGTTGTGTTTTAGGGGAGGCAGAGAAGGCAGTGGAAACAAAAATTTCTCCCCCAAACCCGGAACAAGGAAACGCGTCAACGTCTATATAATAGGAAAGGATGGTTTGTGGAATCATACCTTGTCCCGAGGCTTGCTCAGCGACAATACCTCACGCATTACGCGGCCTTCACCTCCAGTCTTGGACGGTGTCTATGTAGCTCCTGGTCACACCGGGACTGACTCCTCCTCCTCTCACTGAATTGTCAGGTTGACAGTTGTCCTCCTGAGTGGCAGTGACCTCCCGCCTCTGTAGTAGTCCACACGGACCACCTGGAACTCCACACTCCTTATCCCATAAGGAAGTGGAAGGAGTCACACCCTCCTGTTGACGTACTAGTCGCCAACACACTCGCCTGCCTCCAGTTGCAACTGCAGTTGTCTTTCCCTTGCTGCACCTCCCTTTGTGGGTAGCACTTGCTCGGGCTCTCTCTCAGTTACCAAAACTAGAGAGAAGGACAACTTTGCAGAGCAACTGGTTGCACTGAGTTGTACTTTGAGAAGCCCCCAATACCCCTATATATAGGAGGGTCATGGGATAGGGTTCTCCATCCCGGGCAATGCGGGACTAAAAGTAGGAGTAGAAGGGTTCGAGATTTTCCACAAAAGCAACCAACTCGCAACCTGAACCGATCGATTCACAAGTGAACCGGTCGGTTGGGGACTTGAACCGATCGGTTGACACCTCAACCGATCGGTTGGGACATCTCAACCGGTCGGTAGGTGGTCCTGGTCGGTTCCCGATTGACTTTCCTTCTTTTGTTTCTAATTGGTATCGAATACCAATCCTTGTTCCAATCAAATTGGGCAAGTGAAATGCAAGGAAAATTCTCACCAATCCTACTTTCCCAACTTGCTCGGTTGCACCAGTTGAATCGATCATTTCAACACTTGAAGCAATCGGTTCACCCTGGGCTTGAGCCGATCGGCTCAACACTTGAGCCGACCGGTTCAGAAACCTTAGCCGACCAGTTCATCACATGAACCAATCGGTTGGGAGTATAGGTTGTGAAAAATCAGTCAATTGTGATTTCAATCAATCCAATACTTCAATCAATGTGTCCAACACCTTGAACATTATGATATTGAGCTATCAATTGATTGAGTGTTTAATTGAACTACTAAACTCTTTTAGTAATCAATCTAAACATTGCTTGTGGACAAAACTCCTCTTCCAGGTTAAATCCTATGTGTGTGACCCTGCAGGTCCATTTCACGTTGGCAGCGAAAGTCCATAACACTTATGACTTCACAAGCAAAGAGCGGTGCCTAGTCACACATCAGTGCTACCCAAGTGAAAGTAGAAAGTTGGAGAACAACTTTCAAGCGTACAATCCATGAATGGTGTTACAGCGAATGTATAATTACTTTGTCACTGATATCCCGAATGAACTCGAGGCATGGAACAGTCATCCTGTCAACGTTCATTCACTTTCTTGATCTCAGAGTAGATTGAACGAGATATGTATGACATCAATATCACATACTGATTCACACATGCGTGCGCACACCTATCTCAATCCTACTCATCAAGTGGCCTTGGATATCAAACTCCCTCAGGAGGGACAAATCCCATATATATCACTCACCCCTAAAAAGCCCCATGTGTCAAAGCCACCCAATCATCACCTTTATAACAACTGATAACACCAATTTTTGTGATGTTTTTGGCCTTTATTCTGTTATCAAAACTGCCCTTTTCGGTTGTTTTCCTCACTTTTATATGCATTTCTGTAATAATTGGCAAAGCAATGCTCTCAGTACAATATTTCCATCTTTTGCAGAGTTTCCTCCTATTTTGGCCCATTTAACACCAATAAGGCCGTTCCGACCCGCAAATAAGTCCAAGACTATCTCGGCCCCCCTGATGCCCGATACACACACTGACCGGCAGGGTTGCGCGATGGACGACACGCCTCTTTACCCGACAGGGAGCCAAGCGCGCCCCGCAACTACTCCATGTGCCGCGCAATATCAGCCACCCACCGGCAGGCGCTCCTTGCCAAGACGCCCGACAGCCGACCTCCTTGTACTGGGCGATACCCGCGTCAGCCGACCACCAAATGAATGGCGGAAAGGAGGGCACGTGGCGCTTCGAGCACCATATCTGCTCCCGACCAGCTGCCTATAAATAGCAGCTACAGGGAGCCGAAAAGACAGCTTAGACAATTCAGACAAGCTTGGTCACTTCAGGTTTCGGATAGTCGAGTGATCTTCGGAGGAGGCTGCGAGAGCAGGCGTATCGTGCTCCAGTGTTCGTACCGGGCGACACTAGGTGAGCTCTTCCTCATCCCGAGAGGGAGGGGATTGGTTCACCTAGGACTGTACCGGGCGACACTGGGAGCCGATATCGGCCGATGTAGATACGCGACATGAGTGCCCGACACCAGTGCCCGACAGTAGGATACGCAGCTCCATGCCCGACACGATAACGAACCCGATACGCTCTGCCCGTCAGGCGTGTCGCCCGAGAGGGTGTGCCGCCCGACTTGAGCGTATCGGCCAGGTCCTTGAGCGATACAGTCGCCCGTCGCGGTATGCCGCTTGAGAGAGCGTGCCGCCCGACACGGCTGTATCGGGCTAGGCCCTTTGTCCGATATCAGGCGGGATGGTTACTATAGCTTGTCGTCCTTCTACATCAAGAAGGCAACACATATCTTTAATTCTGTTATTTAATTCTTTACTCATGCATTGTAACTAAGACCTTTAATGCTTATAGAAATAGAAATGCTTACTTACTTGCTGCTCTATGCTTGGTGCAATATGTTGGATGACTGCTCTGTTTGGTATCTAAACTCTAGCTTGCATGTTTTGGATCGCGTTTCGCTTAGCTATCAAATCCTGTTTTCCCGTCGCAACAACTTCGAGAGTTGTGTTGTGGCTCTAGTGTTTGGTCCAATTCTGGAGTACGAGAGTGCCCGGATTGGAGTTGCTTTATTAACCCTTCCATTCTAATTTGAGTCCGGTGACCCTGAGAATGGAACCGATGCCTTGTTAGAGGTGCCCGCTTCGAGAGGAGGGGTACATGATTGGTTCTACCGCCGCTTGTTTTACCGTAGTTCTATCCCTCGTACCTCTCCTTAGCTCCAAGTATATTCTTCTGTTTCTGTTGCATGAAAACCACTAAAAACTATTAAATGCTGAAAACCTTAAATCTTTCTAGTAACTCCACTTGGAGATAGTTTTCTTGTTTTGTTCGTGCCATCTTTATGCTTCCCTCTTCGGGAATTTATCATCTCTTTATACCTGCCGGAGTGTAGCGTGTCGATTCTGGGTTCTCAACACTACCCCCCTTGTCCCTGTGTTCGACCCCGTAAACAAAGTTGTGGGGGCCTAGAAGGATTTGGGTTTATAAATGTAAAAGCTCGACTACCTCAAATCCGCCTCCATTTTTAGGATGCGCGATTTAGGCCAGTCAACTTTTTGGCACCGTTGCCGGGGACAAGGCAAAGACGGTACTGTTGACGAATTCGAATCCACTAACTACACTCCTGTGCCTCAAGCTTAGAAATAAGCTTGACAACACACTTTTTCTTTTATCATTTCCTTTTTCATTACTATTATTCTTAGCCTAAGCTAAATAATTCAATTTTGTGACTTGATTTTTCGTGCCATTCTTTTAGGAACCCTGAAGAACAGATCACTGTTTCACCGAGCTCCGACACCATTCAACCAATCAATAGAGCACAATCATCGACATTATGCCTCCCCGCGTCAACCCGCAACACGTTGAAGGGGAACAACAGGGAAGGCCTAGGGATGAATCACCTCCGCCAAGCGACAACGATCGCTATGACGGAAATGATCAGCAGGAAGATCAGGAATCGGAGCACTACGAGGATGAGGCCTTTGTCAGGAGAGCAGAGATCGACCTACAGGATATGGGCACAACTAGGGGTGGAACAAGATGATCCTACACCGGTCAAGCTGGTGACGGGAACTTC
>CAVNZW010000031.1:0-86000 GCA_963693085.1 Alisma plantago-aquatica | reverse complement strand
ATTAATTTTGCTTAAACTAATCTGAAGATCAAGGTTTTTAAAAGCGCGAAGCAGGAAGCGTGCGTACGGGACCTTGTAGCCGATTAATCGCCAGGTGGGCGATTAAGCGGGCGCTTTCTAGAAAAGCGGGTTTCCAATTCCTATAAAATTTTATGTAAAATTACATACATATGTATATAAATATTATATTTTTGAAATTTATATACATATCTAAACATTGTACAAGACAATATAAAACACCCAAATAGTTTATAACATAACTATACAATGATGATTGTATCTATACAATATAGTAAACAATATACTTGTTATAGATATAACACCCTACACATAAAATAATAAGTATGTACAAGATGTAACAACAATTTTGTATCACATGTTTACATAGCTAAATAGTAAACATAGCTAGCTTACAAACATATTGTTACATCTGCACATCATCCCATAATCATACATTACAATAGTACATTTAATCAAAGTATTCATTCTAAATTAGATAATAGTTACCTATAATTTACTTAGATACATCACAAAAATACCATATCATTACAGCTTACATACAAAGTATGCATTCTAAATTAGAATTAGGTATATCATAGAACATCTAATGTATGCTAATTTAATATATTATAGTCAATACTAATTGGGGCATATAATGTACTTAATATTATATGCTTACATCTATTAAAAAAAAGTGGGAAAAAGCGAGCAAAAAGTAGGTTAAGCGGGAAAAAAGCGTCCGCTTTTCTCAAATTTTCTTAAGCGGTGCTTAAGGGTGTTTTTAGGCAGACAACACATGTTGGCGCTTAAGCGGTCACCTAGGAAACTTTTTAAAGCAATGCTGAAGATTCTGTAGAAAATAAGTATTGTCAAAAATTCTATGTGGTAAGGAGAAAAGGGGGGTCTGGGGTATAACACAGTATAAGGGACTTGGTTGTTCAAGATAGACAAGGACATCCTATTGATTAGAAAATAGGCAATGGAGATAACATAGGTCCAAAAAAGATTTAGGGACATTATAGTGAAACATAAGGATTCTAGCTACTCCAAGCAGATGTTGATTTTTGCATTCAACAATCCCATTCTGCTGAGAAGTGTAAGAACAGGTGGTTTGATGAATGGTGCCCTAGTTTTTCACAAAAATTGCTAACAGATTGTTGCAAATATTCAAGGGCATTTTCAGTTCTAGAATTTTGTATGGGCTTATTAAATTGAGTTTTAATCTCAGCAAAGAAATCAGTGATACTATCAAGAACATGGGCCTTGTTTTTAAGTAAGAACAATCAAGTAGCGCTTGAGAAGTCATCGATAAAGGTCATAAAGTAACCAAATCCAGACATACTTGAGAGATTATAAGGTCCCCATATATCAACATGGACAATGCCAATAATAGTTTTTGAGCCTGGAATTGTTTTTCTAGAAAAAATACACCAAGTTTGCTTTCCTAAATGGCATGCTTCATATTTAAACATAGTTTTAAATATATTAGGAATGAAATGCTTGAGCTTGAATGCATATGGATGTCCCAATCTTTAGTTCCATTGAAGTCCCATAAAAAGATAGAAGAACAATAGTTTATGGAGCATCGAGGTAGTATAAATCGTCTGGTCCCTCATAGCGTGGACCAATCCTCATCCTCGTGTAGAGATCATGAAATACACATCCATATGAGTCAAACTTATTAAAACAATGAAGTTGTTTAAAAATTTGACCAACCTAAAGAAGATTCGGAGGGAAGCGAGCAACATATAAAGTCAATCTGAGCAATAAATGGTTTGTGTTGTGAATATTACCAACCCCATGAAATGGGGCTTGAGAGACATCAACAATAGTCACAAGAGGAATAGAAGAAGAAGAAAAAGAAGAAGTAGTGAATTTAGATAAAGTTCGGAATTTCCAGAAATATAGGTAGAAGAAACAGAGTCGATGACCCATTTGTTTTTACCATAAGGGGTTGAGGATGCTAAAAAGGAAGAATCACCATCCAAGTGTGGAGCTGACATTGAAGTCTGTACTCATTTTTTGGAAGAGATTTTCATATTCAGTGTGAATCCAACATGTAAAAGCATTGGAGGTGGGGCCATTTCATCCTCAGTGTACTCAATAGAAGCTTCATTTGCCCATGTGTTTGGGTAGGCATGTTTCACCCAACAACAACCTTCATTGTGGTTGTTACGAACAAAAAAGTTATAATGATGAGATCCAATAGGAGGGATGTTTCTTTGTCCAATAAAAGGCTGACCATGTCCTGGTCTAGTAAGAAGGTTGACCACGTCTAGGTCCTAAAGGGCCAAAACGACCACGTCCAGGTCCTCTACCACGGCCACGACCAGAGTTTCCGTATCAAACTGCAACAACAGACGCCTGACAAAATTCAATAGGATAAGATGAGATAGACGATAGGTGTTGGAATCTTTTGAGGACATCACATGGTTTAAGTAGTGAATCACTAGAAAGGATTTGATCGAGACCATCTGCAAAAGAGTAGGTAATTAGCAAGGTACTATACCAATTGAAGTTCATTCCACTATCTTTGAAATTAGTGATATCATATGTCAGGGGATGGTATATTTCAAATTCAACCCACAAGTCACATCAATGATAATAATAATCCTCAGCATATGTATCATTAGAGAATTACTTTTTGGCCATATTTTTAAAGATTTTAAACACCTTAGGGTTTTTTGGTGTGAGTACACTTGTGCTAACCGATCTCACATGGCCTTTGTCATTCAAAATCATCAACAAAGACTTACTTATTTTTAGTTCAATATTGTTGACTATCCAAGTTATTACTCCGAGTTAAACTTGATCCACAACTCATAGGATAGTTTAGCTTTCTCATCAACTTTCCTGACATTAATACATGTGTTTTAGTGATAAGGTGAGAGTACCGACCTTGGGCCTTGACTTACAACTCAAAAGAATCAGACCACATATGGTAATTAGAACCATCCAATTTAACTGTGGTCACACAAAAAGTTCTTAAGGTATCATTAGAAGCCATGATGAGAAGTGGTACTAGGATTAGTGCTCACAAGTAGACAATACAGAATGATGTGATGTATCACGCGGGGCTCAAGTAAAAGATTTTAGAAACCCAAAGGGCATTTAAGAGATTCAATGATAAATTCAACTTCACATCAACTTAGACAGACATGTGATGATGGTTGATGGGAGGGAGCAAGTCCCTCCCAAAAAAAAGTTAAAATGGGGGGAGGGGTTTTACACCAGGAATATCCTAGATGTAGTGAAACTATGGGGAATCAAGCAAATATGTGGTATGATAGACGGGGTGTTGGAATAGATGTAGTTGTGGGAGTCGATGGGGTGCTAGCAGTTCGATAGGTGGGGGTTTGGATGGGTGACAGTGATGGTGGGTTGATAGAAGGGGAGGTTGATGGGGTTTCATAGATGGTGGTGGTTGATGGGTTAATGAGGCAGTAGAGGTTGATGTGGTGGTGAAGGTCTATGGTTTGATGGGATGGTGGAGGCCAATAGGGTTGTGGGAGGTCTATGGGGTTGGTACTTGGTAGGAGGTCAATGGGTTGATGGAAAAGAGATAAGAGGTTGTGGGATGGCAATAGGTGGATGGGTAGATGGGGTGGTGGAGGTTGATGGGTTTATGGTTTTTTGGTGTGAGTACACTTGTGCTAACCATTCCCACATGGAATTTTTCGTTAAAAATCATTAACAAAGATTTACTTATTTTTAGTTCAATACTATTGACTATCCAAGTTATTACTCCGAGTTAAACTTGATCCACAAGTCATAGAATAGTTTAGCTTGCTCATCAACTTTCCCGACATGAATACATGTGTTTTAGTGATAAGGTGAGAGTACCAGCCTTGGGCCTTGACTTACAACTCAAAAGAAGAAAACCACATATGGTAATTAGAACCATCCAATTTGACTGTGGTCACACAAAAAGTTCTTAAGGTATCATTAGAAGACATGATGAGAAGTGGTACTAGGATCAGTGCTCACAAGTAGACAATACAAAATGGCATGATGTATCACATGCGGCTCAAGTAAAAGATTTTAGAAACTCAAAGGTTATTTAAGAGATTGAATGATAAATTCAACTTCACATCATCAACTTAGACTGACATGTGACGATGGTTGATGGGAGGGAGCAAGTCCCTCCCAAAAAAGTTAAAATGGGAGGAGGGGTTTATACCAGGAATATCCTAGATGTAGTGAAACTACGGGGAATCGAGAAAATATGTGGTATGATAGATGGGGTGTTGGAATCGATGTAGTTGTGGGAGTCGATGGGGTGCTGGCGGGTCGATAGGTGGGGGGTCATATGGGTGATGGTAATGGTGGGTTGATAGAAGGGGAGGTTGATGGGGTTTCATAGATGGTGGTGGTTGATGGGTTAATGAGGTGGTAGAGGTTGATGTGGTGGTGAAGGTCGATGGTTTGATGGGATGGTGGAGGCCAATAGGGTTGTGGGAGGTCTATTGGGTTGCATTGGTACTTTGTAGGAGGTCAATGGGTTGATGGAAAAGAGATAAGAGGTTTTGGGATGGAAATAGGTGGATGGGTAGATGGGGTGGTGGAGGTCGATGGGTTTATGGTTTTTTTGTGTGAGCACACTTGTGCTAACCGATCCCACATGTCCTTTTCATCCAAAATCATTAACAAAGACTTAGTTTTAGTTCAATACTGTTGACTATCCAAGTTATTACTCCGAGTTAAAATTGATCCACAAGTCATAGGACAGTTTAGCTTGCTCATCAACTTTCTCGACATGAATACATGTGTTTTAGTGATAAGGTGAGAGTACCGGCCTTGGGCCTTGATTTACAGCTCAAAAGAAGCAGACCACATATGGTAATTAGAACCATCCAATTTGACTATGGTCACACAAAAAGTTCTTAAGGTATCATTAGAAGCCATGATGAGAAGTGGTACTAGGATCGGTGCTCACAAGTAGACAATATAGAACGACATGTATCACGCGAGGCTCAAGTAAAAAATTTTAGAAACCCAAGGGCATTTAAGAGATTGAATGATAAATTCAACTTCACATCATCAACTTATATTGACATGTGACAATGGTTGATGCAGATGGAGCAAGTCCCTCCCAAAAAAAATTAAAATGGGAGGAGGGGTTTTATACTAGGAATATCCTAGATGTAGTGAAACTATGAGGAATCGAGCAAATATATGGTATGATAGACGGGGTGTTGGAATCGATGTAGTTGTGGGAGTTGATGGGGTGCTGGCGGGTCGATAGGTGGGGGGTTGGATGGGTGATGGTGATGGTGTGTTGATAGAAGGGGAGGTTGATGGGGTTTCATAGATGGTGGTGGTTGATGGGTTAATGAAGTGGAAGAGGTTGATGTGGTGGTGAAGGTCGATGGTTTGATGGGATGTTGGAGGCCAATAGGGCTGTGGGAGGTCTATGTGGTTAATACTTGGTAGGAGGTCGATGGGTTGATGGCAAAGAGATAAGAGGTTGTGGGATGACAATAGGTGGATGGGTAGATGGGGTGGTGGAGGTCGATGGATTTATGGTTTTTTGGTGTGAGTACACTTGTGCTAAACGATTCCACATGGCCTTTGTCATTCAAAATCATTAATCGAGACTTACTTATTTTTAGTTCAATACTGTTGACTATCCAAGTTATTACTCCGAGTTAAACTTGATCCACAAGTCATAAATAGTTTAGCTTGCTCATCAATTTTCCCGACATGAATACATGTGTTTTAGTGATAAGGTGAGAGTATCGGCCTTGGGCCTTGACTTACAGATCAAAAGAAGCAGACCACATATGGTAATTAGAACCATCCAATTTGATTATGGTCAGACAAAAAGTTAAGGTATCATTAGAGCCATGATGAGAAGTGGTACTAGGATCAGTGCTCACAAGTAGACAATACAGAACGACGTGATGTATCACGTGAGGCTCAAGTAAAAGATTTTAGAAACTCAAAGGGCATTTAAAAGATTGAATGATAAATTCAACTTCACATCATCAACTTAGACTGACATGTGACGATGGTTGATGGGAGGGAGCAAGTCCCTCCCCAAAAAAGTTAAAATGGGAGGGGTTTTATACCAGGAATATCCTAGATGTAGTAAAAATATGAGGAATCCAGCAAATATGTGGTATGACAGATGGGGTGTTGGAATCGATGTAGTTGTGGGAGTCGATGGGGTGTTGGCGGGTCAATAGGTGGGAGGGTGGATGGGATGTTGATGGGGTTTCATAGATGGTGGTGGTTGATGGGTTAATGAGGTGGTAGAGGTTGATGTGGTGGTGATGGTCGATGGTTTGATGGGATGGTGGAGGCCAATATGGTTGTGGGAGGTCTATGGGGTTGGTACTTGGTAGGAGGTCGATGGGTTGATGGCAGAGAGATAAGTGGTTGTGGGATGGAAATGGGTGGATGGGTAGATGGGGTGGTGGAGGTCGATGGGTTTATGGTTTTTTGGTGTGAGTACACTTGTGCTAACTGATCCCACATGGCCTTTGTCGTTTAAAATCATTAACAGTTCAATACTGTTGACTATCCAAGTTATTACTCCGAGTTAAACTTGATCTATAAGTCATAGAACAGTTTAGCGTGCTCATCAACTTTCCCGACATGAATACATGTGTTTTAGTGATAAGGTGAGAGTACCGGCCTTGGGCCTTGACTTATAGCTCAAAAGAAGCAGACCACATATGGCAATTAGAACCATCCAATTTGACTGTTGTCACACAAAAATTTCTTAAGGTATCATTAGAAGCCATGATGAGAAGTGGTACTAGGATCAATGCTCACAAGTAGACAATACAAAACGGCGTGATGTATCACACGAGGCTAAAGTAAAAGATTTTAGAAACCCAAAGGGCATTTAAGAGATCAAATGATAAATTCAACTTCACATCATCAACTTAGATTGATATGCGACGATGGTTGATGGGAGGGAGAAAGTCCCTCCCAAAAAAAGTCAAAATGGGAGGATGGGTTTTATACCAAGAATATCCTAGATGTAGTGAAACTTCGGGGAATCGAGCAAATATGTTGTATGATAGACAGGGTGTTGGAATCGATGTAGTTGTGGGAGTCGATGGGGTGCTGGCGGGTCAATAGGTGGGGGGTTGGATGGGTGATGGTGATGGTGGGTTGATAGAAGGGGAGGTTAATGGGGTTTCATAGATGGTGGTGGTTGATGGGTTAATGAGGTGGTAGAGGTTGATGTGGTGGTGAAGGCCAATGGTTTGATGGGATGGTGGAGGCCAATAGGGTTGTGGGAGGTCTATAGGATTGGTACTTGGTAGGAGGTCGATGGGTTGATGGCAAAGAGATAAGAGGTTGTGGGATGACAATAGGTGGATGGGTAGATGGGGTGGTGGAGGTCGATGGGTTTATGGTTTTTTGGTGTGAGTACACTTGTGCTAACCGATCCCACATGGCCTATGTCGTTCAAAATCATTAACAAAGACTTACTTATTTTTAGTTCAATACTGTTGACTATACAAGTTATTACTCTGAGTTAAACTTGATCCACAAGTCATAGGACAGTTTAACTTGCTCATCAACTTTCTCGACATGAATACATGTGTTTTAGTGATAAGGTGAGAGTATCAGTCTTGGGCCTTGACTTACAACTCAAAAGAAGAAGACCACATATGGTAATTAGAACCATCCAATTTGACTGTGGTCACACAAAAAGTTCTTAAGGTATCATTAGAAGCCATGATGAGAAGTGGTACTAGGATCAATGCTCACAAGTAGACAATACAGAACAGTGTGATGTATCACATGAGGCTCAAGTAAAATATTTTAGAAACCCAGGGGCATTTAAGAGATTGAATGATAAATTCAACTTCACATCATCAACTTAGACTGACATGTGGTGATGGTTGATGGGAGGGAGCAAGTCCCTCCCAAAAAAAGTTAAAATGGGAGGAGGGGTTTTATACCAGGAATATCCTAGATGTAGTGAAACTACAGGGAATCGAGCAAATATGTGGTATGATAGACGGGGTGTTGGAATCGATGTAGTTGTGGGAGTCGATGGGGTGCTGGTGGGTCGATAGGCAGGGGGTTGGATGGGTGATGGTGGGTTGATAGAAGGGGAGGTTGATGGGGTTTCATAGATGATGGTGGTTGATGGGTTAATGAGGTGGTAGAGGTTGATGTGGTGGTGAAGGTCGATGGTTTGATGGGATGGTGGAGGCCAATAGGGTTGTGGGAGGTCTATGGGGTTGGTACTTAGTAGGAGGTCAATGGGTTGATGACAAAGAGATAAGAGGTTGTGGGATGGAAATAGGTGGATGGGTAGATGGGGTGGTGGAGGTCGATGGGTTTATGGTTGGTGGAGGTGGAGGTCGATTGGCTGATGTGGGTCGATGGGGGTTTTGAGAGATCGTTGGGTGCTAGAGGTTGATGGGGATGGAGGAGGTTTTCTAGATGGAAAAAGGTCGATGGTCGATGGAAGGTCAATGTAGAGGAGAGGAGAGACAAAAAGGCAGTGGGATGGGGAAGAAGGGAAGGCGGAAACGACTGTAGGTGGTGTAAAGGAGCGGAGTGGTGATGGTGGTGGCTTGGGATGACATCTGGTATGGGAGGAAGTAGGAGTGGGGGTAAGACAAGTGGCAAAGATGGTGGGGTGGATGTGACTGGTTGGAAGATGGTGGTGTGTTGGGAGGTGACAATGGTTGAAGAACGCACACGGGTGGAAGGGGGAAAATGGGTGGCAGAACGACAACAAACATTAGTGGGTAGACGATGGCGGCTAGGATGGGAAAGAGAGGTGGAATATGGTGGATCAAAAATTAGCTCTGGTACCATGTGATTAGAATAGGTTTGTATTATTGAGATCACAAATACAAGTATAGACACCCTCCTTGAATAGGATAGGAGGATTCCATAAACATAGAGTTCACCAATATGGGACAAAACACAACACACTTAAGAGAGTACAAAATTAAATAAATAAATTAAAGATATTAACATAGTGATTTTAGGAGTAGAAAGGAAACATGTAGGATTAAATCATACAATCTTGTTCTTTGGTTTAAAGGTGTAGACATTGAATTGCATAGTATGATAGGACCAACATCCACCAGCAAGGAGTCAAATCAAATGTAATCCAAATAAACATCCAAGGTGATTCACACAACACAATGTTGGTTGATGGGTAATTTCACTTGATTCACTCATTTACGAGTGAGGCTGAGAATGAGACTCGGGGAGAAGATCTATAAACCCCAAGCCATAAGAGAAAGTGATGTTATGCCAGTTGCTATTATCAATCTAAAGTTTGAAAATTTTTCCTAGTTGTGATAAAATAGTTTGGAATGAAGTGAAATATTCTTATTCATTGTCATTAGAAGGAGAAACAAGAACATGCATTACTTAAGGCTAAGAGGCAAAAATAACATCTTTATAAACAACAAACACTGAGGACATGAGACCAAGAGTCCATGTGTCAGAGGACAATGGGGGTTTTGGGAGATCAATGGGTGGTGGAGGTTTTCTGGATGGCGGGAAGCTGATGGTCGATGGATGGCTAGTGTAGAGGAGAGCAGAGGCACAATAGTAGTGGGATAAAGATATGGCTAGTTGTGGGGAAGAAGGGATGGCAACGATAGTTGTAGGTGGTGTAGAGAAGTTGAGTGGTGATGTCTTGGGATGGCGTATGGTACGAGGCAAAAGTAGGGAGTAGCGTCAGGACAGATGGTGGAGAAGACTAGGTGGATGTGGCTGGATGGAAGATTGTGGTGTGATGGGAGGTGACAACAGTTGAAGAAGACACACGGGTGGAGTTGGGGGAGATGGGTGGCGAACATGGAGCAGATAGGGAGTGGGTGGAAGGTGGTGGCTAGGATGGGAAAGAGAAGAGGATTAGGGTGGATCAAAAAGCTACTCTAATACCATGTGAATAGAATATATTTGTATTATTGGGGTAACAAATACAAGTATAGACACCCTCCTTATTTAGGATAGGAGCCGGTAAACATAGAGGTTACAAATATGGGACAAAAGACAAGACACTAAAGATAGTACAAAACAAAATAAAAACATTAAATTTAGTGACATGGTAATTTTAGGAGTAGAAAGGAAGCATGTAGGAGTTCACCAATATGGAACAAAAGACAAGGCATATTAACATAGTGATTTTAGGAGTAGAAAGGAAGCATGTAGGGCTAAGCCGTACAATCTTGTTCTTTGGATTAAAGGTGTAGACATTGGATTGCATAGTATAATAAGGATCAACATAAACCGGCAAGGGGGATCAAATCAAATGTAATCCAAATAAACACCCAAGGTGATTCACACGACACAATGTTGGCTAATGGGTAATTTCACTTGATTCACTCATTATACGAGTGAGGTCTAGAATGAGGCATGGGAGAAGATCTATAAGCCTAAATCCATAAGAGAAAATGATGTTACCTGAGTTGCTATTATCAATCAAAAGTTTGCAATCTTTTCTTAGTTGTGATAAAATCATTTGGAATGAAGTAAATATTTTTATTATTTGTCACTTGGTGGAGAAACAAGAACATGCATCACTTAAAGGCTAATAAGAAAGAATAAAATTTTTATAATCCTTTGTATCATTAAGGAAGATGTTGTCCCAAAGAATCATTTAACACATACAACAAACACTAGGACACATATAAGAAAAGTGGTCATAGTTGTCACTTTGGAAACACACCTGACCACCAAGTATAGTCATCGATTTTGGAACCTTACTTGAAATAGGGGCAAAACCCAAAGCAATCTAACCACTAGAAGAGATCTAGCATACAAGTGTACAAGTAATCTATGCATTAGAAGTAGCTGATTGATGCTACCCTGCCAACCGATTGAGAGGAACCACAATAAGAGTTTACAAGTAGGGGAGAAAGTTTACAACATGGGAAAAAGTGGATTAGAATCGATTAAGCATGTTCAAACCACTCGGATACCAGGTAAAATTTGGAATATATTCAGGACAAGAAAATACAACAATTACAATGAAAATTATCCACCATAATCGTGGAGAAATTTACCATTATAGCTATTAAGGATGAAAAAATAAGTGGTCCAATATTTCCTTTGTTGGTCTTTGTTGTTAATACCATTGATGCCAAAAAATTTCATGCCATGGCTATTATCAATAACGAAGGATAGTGTATCTTATCACTAATGGATATAACGCCAATTTAATTGTCTTTCATACTTGGTAATCATGATAGCATAGTTCTACCACAAATAGCAAAAACAACAACTTTATTAGTACTCTTATCAATGTTGATTGGGACATAAAATTTTCAATTATAAAAAGTTATAATGACATACAAAAAACTTTATATAGTTTTCAAAACGGATGCATACTATCTTATATAACATTATTTGTTAAAATTACACAATTGGAAAAATCATGGGAAATTCACAAACCCTTTCTTTTATTGTAATGACCAGAATATTGGTTAACTTAGTGGGGGACGTGAGCACAACACTTCTTACAATTGTATATTATGAATATTGGCCACAGATTCAGACTCTAGTGCCTAGGTTGTGCCATGCGAGCAAGGTAAAGCAGAGAACATGCAGATTTGTAGTTAAAATTTTGCAGAGCAGAGGGATGAAGGCGGGGCAGGACAACTAGGTTTTCTTCTCTCTAAGTTGTGAGATAGTCGCAAGTGAGAAGAGGAACGACACGTGAATTGTGGAAAAGCCCGGTATAACCTCCATGCCTTCCACAAAATCAACAACTTTCAGAAGAACATCCAACTGTGCAGCCTGCGATAAACAAAATCATGAAATAATATATAATATAACACTAAAGGCCGAACTTCGTGTGTAGACATGGCTGAATATCCAAGACAAAGAGAATTTATTTGACTACTCGGTATACCATTTATAATTGCAAAGAAAAGGCAAATGATGCTCCTCTCCTCAAAGATGAACGAAGAAGCACATAGCTCAAAGCAATCAAAGATTGAGAAGGTTAGTTCTAAGGATACATTGTTACATAATTTGATGAATATCAAACATCCAATATTTCCCAAGTTAAAAAGTTGAGCAGCAAGACAAGCATGGAGGAAGATCAAGGGGAGTTAGGAAAATTAGTTTCGTTAGCCTCCAAAGTGAGAGCTCTAAGAAATCTATAGACAATGAAGTTAACAAGGGATTTACCTTAGAAAATATTTTGGAAAGTGTTTTTTTTGCCCCACACAGTAAGGTATCCATAAACACCTAGGGGTAGGAAATCCTCACACCTAATTTTTATTTAGTATCATGTGATTTCAGTATTAGTGTCAGTGCAATGCAATTGTTTAACTCCGCGGTAGCAGGAAACATAATGTTGTACTTGACTCACCGCGTAGTGCATCCATTATTTCCTTCATCAAGTACCATGCCATCATCTCCTTCAATGTCACTATCAGAATTTTCATCACCAGTCTCATCAATAATGCAGGCAGCCTACATATAATAAAAATATGAGTAAAAGAAGATACAGATATACTATGCTATATATAAAAATCAGTTCAACTGAAATAATTTTTAAGGCAGAAGCTTATTTCTTGCTTTACTAGCTTTGTGGACAGCATCAACTTCAACCATCTCTGTTTCTATCCGTTAAGGCTGACCAAGAGAAGCAAATAACATTTATACATTTTAGAAAATAAAGCATAGAATGGCATATAACCACCACAGTAGTGTGGGATAAATATAAGTAGCTACTGCCCCCCCCCCCCCCCACACACAAAAACATCCAATGTGTGTAATGACTTTGGAGTTGGTAGACTGAAAAAATGAGGTCTTATAATGTTGAATTCCCTAACCAATAAAAATAAATAGAAATAAAGATAATAGGTTTCTCTTGTTCTTTTGCTGGTACTATTGAGAGCATCTCAATTGATAGGCAGTGGCATTGGATTCACCTACTGACGGCTTGTGAGCCTTTAATTCCTGGGTTCTTATTAAAATGCAACTGTGATGAATGTGGTAGGGTGTTCCCAAATTTCCTCGCAGCTTGGTTATGTAGAAACCAAGTCATTTTCAGAAATGAATGTCGTGTGGCACAGCTGACAACTCACACCATAAGAATTTGGGATGCAGATTTCCAAATAATGCATATAACAGGCTAAGTGAATAAGCCTAGAAGCAGCCTAAGGGGCATATTATAGAATTCCCCAACCCCCCAGAGTTATTAAGGCGTGCACAGACTCTGCCCTCTTTCATGATGGTTTATCCATGTGGGGGATGTGTTATTCCATCATACATGAGCACAAATGGCAGCCAAGGAATAAATACATGACCATGAAGATTCTAAGGAAGAGGAGGAAGTGTTAGACTTGTGCAACATAGCAACAAAGGTATCTGGAAGCATAAAATGGAGTGAGAGGAAGAAACAAAACACGAAGCAATAAACAAAAGAAATCAGGACAGCAAGGGGAGCCTCTCAGAAACTCTAAAATGGAGAAACAAAGAACTACAGAAAGGTCAAAGTACATCATAAATATACGAGTAGAGGAGAAAGTGACAACAAGTAGAACAGCTACAGTCATCCCAACTGAGGACGTGACAGTTTAAGAAAGCGAGCTCCTTAAACAACCGTTGATAATGAGTAATTTAAATGTAAGCACTAATGAAGGAAAATTGAGAATCTCTAGCAAAGGCATCCACTGTGGAGGTTGGTGGTTATCATCCAGACTATCCACTTACATTTCTGTCTTCTTACCATCTTTTTTCTTCTGTCCAAACCAACAAAAAAACTACACGAGAATCCATGTTGCTCCTAGCCTTCATAAGCGGTCGTTGATATTGCTGCTTTCTGCACTCTTTGAACACAGTGGTTCTTCTATTGTTTTTAGTTTCTACATCGAGCTTTAGGGTGGTCGACGCCCACGTCCCGTCTGTTGAGCCACATCCTCATGGGTGTTGGTTGTTTCAATGCTGGTCAAAATCAGACACAACCTTCTAACTCCAACATTTGGGTCGCCAAAGTCAAACTCTGTGGAGCCACATCCTCATGGGGACAACTCTACATTGATGTCCTAGTTTGGCACGTCCACACCATTATCCTATCCACAATGACAATGGAGAAAAAATGATGACGACCACTACGTCCGACGACCTACATGAGGTTGAACCAGTCTGTTCGCCCCAAGTAGAGAAGCTCCAAGTAGAGGAGTGATAATGCTCCTACTGCAA
This sequence comes from Alisma plantago-aquatica, assembly GCA_963693085.1. NCBI lineage: Eukaryota > Viridiplantae > Streptophyta > Magnoliopsida > Alismatales > Alismataceae > Alisma > Alisma plantago-aquatica. The sequence continues at coordinate 71,843 of CAVNZW010000031.1, read as the reverse complement.
CTGACGCTAACGATCAAGTAAGGGGGTTCCTGGGTGCCATAAAGTGATGCTACAACTGCTCCCGTATTTAGAGCCCTCTTCTTCTCCAACTCTATGCCCAAAACCTCAGATCTTTTGTCCCTGCTCGCCGCCTCAAACTGCATGTCGCTTACCTCACCGGACTACACAAGATATGGCACCTGGCAAGATTGTGCTTATGTATGGTTTAGATGAAGCAACACCTTTTGAAGGACACTTAAAACAGTGAGAACTTGGCTACCATGTATTTTGACATTTTATTCAATGCTCTTATTGACCTAAGCAGTTATTGCAGTGGGCCACAGATAACCCCCAACTTTTTCACCCTAAGCAGTTATTGCAGTGTGTATCCATGATGAGCTTCTGCTACGAAAAAAAGAAGTATCCATTCCAGGAAATTTTAGTGTGCCTTTGCAACATATAGAGGGGAATTTTTGAAAATCACACAGCTTGGGCTCTGAAATACATCACCCTTGTGGAAATCCATTTCACACCAACATAGATACCCTAACACCTTGTCAAGAACTAATATCCAGTCATATAGAAATACAAAGGTATGGGGTACATACAGGATGATGTATTTGTTATAAAACAAAAATAGTCAACTGATGCATTCTTTGAGAGTTTGGATAAACTAAATACTATATCAAATGGATAGGATATAAACAAGCTCAAACATTCAGGCGGAGAAAGTGGCGTGACCTGAAGATACTATATTTGATTGTTCAGTAAACATGGAAATATTTAGCTAAAAGAATAAACAACAAATGTTCTGAAATTCTACGTGTCGGCAGTTGAAACTCGAAATCATATGGAAACTTGAACATTACAAGCCTAAACACACACGTAGAACTTAACAATCGCAAAAAGATAATAAAAAAAATCATAAACTAATGATCAATATCAACTATGTTGGAGCTGGTGAAGTATATGTTATGATGTAAAAGAAGGCTATTCATTATAATTGATAAGAGGAATCCCCCTTCTTATATAGGAGGAGGAGGAAGCATACAAACTTTAGACTAAACCCTAATTGGATAAGACACACTTGGGCCCATATACAAATAGACTCAATTAAATTAATTAACTAAATAAACCAGACTGTTTAATACTCCCCCTCAAGCTGAAGCTTGGGAGAATCTCAAGTCAGCTTGCAAACAGACCGACAGACTAAAGATAAAGAAGCAGAACAAAAGGACAAACCAAGCCCTTATGTAAAGGTCATGAAATATATAACAAAAGGGTTTCACATCCGAGGGCTAAGAAAACATTGAAGAAGTGGTAACGTATCAAATGTCACTTGACTTAGTATAATAAACAATCATGAAGAAAAACAATTAATAAAGGCACATTAGTTATGAAATACATACACTGAATAAAAGTTTAATTTTGAAATAATTGATTTTAGTAAAAAAAAGCAAGAACGAATATCCACTTTTTATGTTATGCCACCATAAAATAGCAATTAACAGTAAAACATACAAAAAAGACTAGAGTCTTGCATATAGGAAGAGAAAACTGAGCACCAACAGATGCCATGATTAAATTATAAGGTGAATTTTCAGATCAATGTATTATTATATATGTTCCTTGTTATGCAAATTCTAAGTCATTTTTATGGACATATGACTCCTTATAAGTTAATAATGTCAAATGTCAAAGATTATTGAATGGATATATGGGCTTTTATGTAGCTTATCCAATTCTAAAGTGATAATAGGGCATGTTAATATATTTAGTTTTATGTTATTTATTTATTTATTTATTTATTTTGTACTCTCTGTAGTATCTTGTCTTTTACCCCATATTGGTGAAGTTTGTGTCACTGACTACTCCTATCCTATATAAGGAGGGGGTCCGTGTTGTATTCTTCATCTAAATAATAGAATCCAATTATTCTGCTACATGGTATCAGAGAAGTTTGATCCCCCTTAACATCTCCCTAACCGTAATGTGTCTCCTCCTTTCCTAGCTTCCCCCTATACCTGTAGTCGATCAACCTCTCCCTCCCACGACATATGTTTCTGTCCCTCCCTCCCTACCCAACTGCATCTTCCAATCCCGTCGCCCCTATCCTCACGCCACTCCTACCCTCCTGCCACCACCCCATCCAGCCACAGCAAAAACTCGTCCTGCCACCAACCCTCCACCCGCTCCTGATGCCTTCAACCCGCACCACCCTTACCCGTCATTCTACCTTCAGCCCGCTATCCATTCCACCCACTGGCCATCCCCACTAGCTGCCCCTCCGCCACCACCCATCCACTCCTCTCCGCCCACTACCAATGAACCTCCTTACCGCCATCCACTGCACCTAGCTAACCCTACAACCCAGTCATGCTCCCCTCTACCCGCCACCTCTAAAGCCACCACCCCACAAGTCCCATGTCCTCTCTTGTGCTCCACCGTCCCACCAGCCCCCTGCTCCACCATCCACCACCTCCATCTATGCAACAACCCAGGTTGTTCCCTCCTAGTATAAAAACTACCTCTTTTATCGGTTCGCTTAAAAAAAAATATACAAAACCTCCTATTTTTACACTCAATGAAATAGTATTTTCGAGCGGAAGAATTGCCATATCCTTGAAGATGACATAAATATTTTTGGGCTGATGTTGTCTCCAATGTTTGTTTTCCAATAAATAGAATGTCCTCTTCTATCTTGAACAACCAAGTCCCATATAGCATTTTGTACCCCGGGGCTCCCCAACTTTCTATGCCACCTAGAATGTTTTGGTAGTACCTGTTTTTCAAGAAAACTTCAATCTGGTTTAACAAAACTTGATTCATGATCTACAAAGTGTATCTTCTTGGGGTACTCAAGAACTCATAAGGGGTACATATGTTGTAATTTGGATGCTAAGAAATGGTTTGATAGTGTGGATGTCATACTTCTGAGGATACGCCATCTTTTTATACTATGGCTTCGACTCTATCAATGGATCTGCTCATTGATACCCCTCTTCCGGTTCATGTTGAACCTAAATCTCCAAAACATGTTTCTCCTGCTATTAATGTTCATCTCAAGGTTTACCAAAGAAGTCGCAAGACTACAACTCCCTCTATGCCCCACCCCTCAGCCAATCCCTCATTTGCATCAATAGATCAAGACACCAATCAGGTCTACTCTAACTTGGACACTCCGATTAGCATACAGAAAGGGTGCATTCTAGTACTTTACATCTTATAAGAAAATTTTGTTCCAATGCTACTCTTAGTGTAAGCTTTGGCAATTTTATTGCTACACTTTCCACTATTTGTGTTCCTAAAACTGTGGTTGAAGCCCTGACAGATCCTTCATGGATTCATGCCATGGAGGCAGAAATGGAAGATCTTCATACACAACATATGTTGGACTTGGTGGATACTCTTGCTAATATCTCTCCTATAGGCAAGGAATGAGGTATCCTATTTCGATGTCGTTTCGACAACATTGATACAAACATTTATTGAAATTTGGACAATTTTTTATAAATACAACCATGCCCATTTCAACGGCAAAATGAACGAAATAATCCATGAAATTTCACAAGCGTGATCTCTACACCAAACTACATCATTTTATGTAATTAAATTTGACAAGGGGATTGGTGGGGGTCCTTCATGTGGGAAGAAAAGAAACTTTCCAATTCCCTGGGAAAATTTGAAATTTGGGCAAAAAAATCCGCTGATTTAGACATAGTAGTACATTTGCAAGGTTTCATAGTAGATGGCGTCGAAATTGAAAATTTTGACAACATTTTGATGATTTCGACTAAACTTCATAACTTGCCTATATGCTTAAGTACCAACCAGATAGCACAGTTGAACGCCTTAAGGCTCGTCTTGTTGCTAAGGGCAATACATAGACCTATGGCGTAGATTATTCTGAGACTTTTTTGCTTGTTGCTCGCCTTAGCTCTATTCGTATCCTTATCTTTTTTGTTGTTAATAAGAGTTGACCTCTATTCTAACTTGACGTCATAAATGCTTTCTTATATGGTGATTTGCATGAGGTGTATATGGAAAAACCTCCCGAATTTGTTGCTGGGGGGTGTTATAAAGTGTGCCGCCTAAAGAAAGCCATTTATGGAATAATAGAGCCCTAGAGCGTGGTTTGATAAATTAAGCCAAATCCTTGCTAATGTTGCATTCTATTACATGGCAATGGGCTTTATTTCTTTTTTAGATTTTTATGCTCTTTAGAGCCTTTTTTAGATGTTTCTGATATTCAAGGCGGCCAAGCCTCTTTGCACATTTTTACTTACTTTTTGGTCTCTACAGCCTAATGTCAGATGAAGCAAGGTCGTTCAACAAGATGCAATCCACAAAACTCGTCATCCACGAGTCTGATTAGAAGTGAGATCAACTATTGTCCAAATATTCTTAAGAGTTTAGATGAATTAATGAAAAAATAGTTTGGAGTTTGATCAAACATCGGCTCAAATGACCACACAAATCCTAGGAGAGTTGTTCACAATTTGAAATAGGCTGATAAGAAACTCTAAACCTTAGGAGATGAAGAACACAAATCGTAGAATCACTTGCCAAACATAACCATGAAGCTCAAGAAGGGTAACAATGAATTGAATCGATTCTGAGAAATAAAGAAGAACCAAAATCTGGGCCAAACAGATTACAACCATGAAAAATAGATGAATTCATACTAAGTGATAAAGGTTGCTCTAGAAGCAATAAACTTAAGAATGGAGTAAAGTAGAAAAAAAATGCAAGTTCCCAAAATTATTTTACGATGTGACCAAGGATCTGTCTGGAAATAAATATCCAACAACAAATTTATTTTTCCATGATGATATTGGGAAGATTGGCTACTAGTCATAAATACAGAAACATTGTAAATAAATCATCTTCTAAAATTTAATGTCTATTAGAATTTGCTATCACTCACGTACTTATATGAATTATAATACAACCAAAATATTAGTTGGTTGGTATGACATTTTCATCAAAGATGATAGTCATTATAATTAATACTCAATTTTGAGACAGGATAAACCAGAGTAAGAGATAAGCAATGCTGCAAAAATGATAAAGTTTATTAAGAAACAAAGCATATGCAATGTCATACGGTGATAATTCATGAAAGTTTTAGTTTTTAGGCATTGGCTACATCTGAATACTTGTAATCAACTTAAATCAAACATTCTTACACTAAATGCAAAGTTTGAACTATAATATCAAAATAAACATTCAAATGCAAAAATAAGACAACATAAACAACTTAAGATTCCAATGATAAACTGACCGGCTCTAATATAACTATTGCGATCTTGTTCATGCTAAACAATGACATAAGCCAGCAAATCGGGAATGGTATAGGCCAATGCTTACTCTCTTAAAAAGCTTCTGTCCCGAGTCACGTCTTAACAAGTATGACATGAAACCATAACCGTTAAACCATCATGGCTATTTAATTTTCAAATTTAAGTGTATTTTCTCTAGTTTTAGTATAGCTTTTAGTCATAAAGAGAATTTCCCTAAATAAACATGTCGAGTGTCTATTCATAGGTATACATATTTACATACACTTCGCGTAAATCCCAAAATAATGAATAAAATATTTATGAAGTACAGCTCATGGATGCCAAAAGTGAAGTATGAGTATTTGGGGTTCCTGTGATATGCAATTTTGTTTATCTTTGAATAATGCTAATTGTTAAGTGTAAGTACTTGAGGTTCCTATGATATGAAAGCTGGTATGGATTTGGTTAAGGAGCACTCCCTTTGACACCATGACACCTAGGTTGAAGTGAGAATAGAGCTTTATTCACACTTGGTTAAGTAAATGTTGAGTTAGGAGCTGATAAAACTGATAGCACTTTAGTGAGAGTACCTCCTAGGATGCACCTTAATAGATATGATGTGACAACGATACTAAACATAAATAGAAACATAAGCGCGAACCAAACTTGCTAAGACAAGGTGTTGAGAGCCAAAGCAAGGTACCTTGGCGAGCCTTGGTTCCTTTATATTTTTATAATCGCACATTAGTAATATAAGGTGTTGATTACATTCGTAATAATGTATTATGCACCATCATAAATCTTGTAAAACATTTTCAAAATAACAAGTTTCGAATGATATTTATTGGTAAGATGAGGTATGACATTTTACTAAACATGAACATAAACATGAGCACAAACAAACTTGTTAAGACAAGGTGTTTAGAACCAAAGAAGGTACCTTGGTGAGCCTTGGCTCATGTATATGGAAGAATTACATCATTTTACCAGTCCCAACTTCTCATTAAGACTTATGCCTGTGTGGGGAGCTGGTTTGGGCATCATTGGCTCTCTTTTAATAATGACAAGGCACCCAACCATCATGACCAGATCGGTATTTCAAGCTAGATTGGCATACCAAGTGGGTTGTTTCATGCCTCGTTCTGTATGTTTTAATGATTTTAAATTTTAGTTCTATTATTTTCAATTGATATAATTAGGGTCAAGTTGTCACTAAAGATATTTTTTCGTGAGTCGGTTCATCATTCGGTTGTTGCATGAAGTACTTGAGATTAGTTTATTCATGATGATATTGGGAAGATTGGCTACTTGTCATAAATATAGAAACATTGTAAATAAAGCATCGTCTAAAATTTTATGTCTATTAGAATTTGCTATCACTCATGTTCTTATATGAATTATAATAAAATGAAATTTTAGTTGGTTGGTATGACATTATCATCAAAGATGATAGTCATTATAATTAATACTCAATTTTGAGACGGGATAAACAAAAGTAAGAGATGAGCAATGGTGTAAAAATGTTAAATGTGTATTGAGAAACAAAGCATATGCAATATCATACAGTGATAATTCGTGAAAGTTTTAGTTTTTAGGCATTAACTACATCTAAATACTTGTAATCAACTTAAATCGAACATTCTTACACTAAATACAAAGCTTGAACTATACTATCAAAATAAACATTCAAATGCAAAAATAAGACAACATAAGTGATAAACATGACCAACTCTAATATAACTATTGCGACCTTGTTCATGCTAAACAATGACATAAACTAGCAAATCGGAAATGGTATAGGCAAATGCGTACTCGCTTAAAAAGCTTCGGCCCCGAGTCACATGTCTTAACAAGCATGACATGAAATCATAACCGTTAAACCGTCATGGCTATTTAATTTTCAAATTTAAGTGTATTTTCTCTAGTTTTAGTATAGCTTTTAGTCATCAAGATAATTTTCCTAAATAAACATGTCGAGTGTCTATTCATAGGTATACAAATTTACATACACTTCTCGTAAATCCCAAAAAAAAAACACAAAACAATGAATAAAATATTTATGAAGTACAGTTCATTGATGCCAATGAGTATTTGGGGCTCCTATGATATGGAAATTTGTTTGGCTTTCATTAACGCTAAATGTTAAGTATAAGTACTTGAGGTTCCTCTGATATGAAAGTTGGTCTGGATTTGGTTAAGGAGCACTCCCATTGTCACCACGACACCTAGGCTGAAGTGAGAATGGAGCTTTATTCACATTTAGTTAAGACAATGTCGAGTTAGGAGCTTATAAAACCGATAGTACTTCCACGAGTCTTCCTCCTAGGATGCACCTTAACAAATATAATACGATAATGATACTAAACATAAATAGAAACACGAGCGCGAACCAAACTTGCTAAGACAAGATCTCAAGAGCCAAAGCAAGGTACCTTGGCGAGCCTTGGTTCCTTTATATTTTTATAATCTCACATTAGTAATCCAAGGTGTTCTTTAGATTGGTAATGATGAATTCTGCACCATCATAAATCTCGTAAAACATTTTCAAAATAACTAGTTTCGAATGGTATTTATTGTTAAGATGAGGTATGACATTTTCAATGCTAAACATGAACATAAACACGAGCACAAACAAACTTGTTAAGAAAAGGTGTTTAGAACCAAAGAAAGTACCTCGATGAGCCTTGGATCCTGTTTGTTTTTTATATGGAAAAATTACAACATTTTACCAATCTCAGATACTCATTAAGACTTACGCCTGTGTGAGGAGCTGGTTCGGGCATCATTGGCCCTCGTCTATTAATGACAAGGCACCCAACCATCGTGACCAGATCAGTATTTCAAGCTCGATTGGCATACCAAGTGGGATGTTTTGCGCCTCTTTTTGTAAGTATTAATGATTTTACATTTTAGTTCGATTATTTTCAATTAACATATATTATATGACAATGATGCTAAACATAAATAGAAACACGAGCGCGAACCAAACTTGCTAAGACAAGGTGTTGGGAGCCAAAGCAAGGTACCTTCGCAAGCCTTGGTTCCTATTTATTTCTATAATCTCACATTAGTAATCAAAGGTGTTCATTACATTCATAATGATAAATTATGCACCATCATAAATCTAGTAAAACATTTTTAAAACAACAAGTTTCGAATGATATTTATCGTTAAGACGAGGTATGACATTTTCAATACTAAACATGAACATAAACATGAGCACAAACAAACTTGTTAAGACAAGGTGTTTAGAACCAAAAAAGTACCCCGGTGAGCCTCGGCTCCTGTTTGTTTTTTATATGGAAGAATTACAACATTTTACCAGTCCCGGCTGCTCATTAAGACTGACGCCTGTGTGGGGAGTTGGTTCGGGCATCGTTGGCCCTCTTTTATTAATGACAAGGCACCCAACCATCATGACCAGATCGGTATTTCAAGCAAGATTGGCATACCAAGTGGGCCGTTTCATGCCTCTTTTTGTAAGTTTTAATGATTTTAAACATTCTTACACTAAATACAAAGTTTGAACTGTAATATCAAAATAAACATTCAAATGCAAAAATAAAACAACATAAACAACTTAAGATTCCAGTGATAAACATGACTTGCTCTAATATAACTATCGGGAAATTGTTCATGCTAAACAATGACATAAGCCAACAAATCGAGAATGGTATAGGCCAATGCATACTCGCTTAAAAAGCTTCGGCCCCGAGTCACATTTCTTAACAAGTATGACATGAAACCATAACCGTTAAACCATCATGGCTATTTAATTTTCAAATGTAAGTGTATTTACTCTAATTTTAGTATAGCTATTAGTCATCAAGAGAATTTTCCTAAATAAACATGTCGACTGTCTATTCATAGGTATACATATTTACATACACTTCTCGTAAATCCCAAAAAAAACCCAAAACAATGAATAAAATATTTATGAAGTACAGTTTATTGGTGCCAATAGCTTCGATTAACACTAATTGTTAAGTATAAGTACTTGGGGTTCTTATGATATGAAAGTTGGTCTGGATTTGGTTAAGGAGCACTCTCTTTGACACCTTGACACCTAGATTGAAGTGAGAATGGAGCTTTATTCACACTTAGTTAAGACAATGTTCAGTTAGGAGCTTATAAAACCGATAGAACTTTAGTGAGTCTACCTCCTATGATGCACCTTAACAGATATTATATGACAATGATACTAAACATAAATAGAAACATGAGTGCGAACCAAACTTGCTAAGACAAGGTGTTGAGAGCCAAAGCAAGATACCTTGGCAAGCCTTGGTTCCTATATATTTTTATAATCTCACATTAGTAATCCAAGGTGTTCATTACATTCATAACGATGAATTATGCACCATCATAAATCTCGTAAAACATTTTCAAAACAACAAGTTTCGAATGATATTTATTGTAAAGACGAGGTATAACATTTTCAATACTAAACATGATAAACATGAGCACAAAGAAACTTGTTAAGAGAAGGTGTTTAAAACCAAAGAAGGTACCTCGGTGAGACTTGGCTCCTGTTTGTTTTTATTGGTACTCTTCTCTCATAATCATGAATTATGCACCATTATTTATCTCGTATAACATTTTCGAAATGACTATTTTCAAATGAAATTATTTATGTAACATTATTATTTAAAATTACAGGCAACATCCTAATAATACTGTTGATTTTCTTTTTTTGTCTCTTTTTCCTTACTCTTTTCTCTTTTTCTTACATGCACTTGAACCATACATAACCTTAGACCAAATCATCCACTTACTCCCACTCCAAATTCAATACTCTTCTCTTATAGAGATACTGGGTCTAATTGTCGGCCTCACAGAGTTAGTTACCATTCAACTTGCACCAAGCCTTGGGATGCAACTATCTTAGTCTCTTAGACGAGTAAGAAATCAAGAAACTTGTTGTCCCTCACAAAGAAGCACAAAATTGAGGTTCCTCGTCAGGTCCACCAACCTAGGGAAGGTGACCATTTTTGGCAATCAAGTGCAAGGTTATACAACCATCAATGCTTTCATCGAGTCATTTGAATGCAATAGACAAACACGGATTTTCTTCTTCAATGTGACATCACAGAAACATGTGCTAGTTAAGCATGAGACATCTAAGGAAAATATTTAGAAAATAAAATTAGATCTTATGGTCTGGCAAAAAAGAAGGCTTGAAAAGTCGATATCAAGCTACTAGTCACCAGTGACAAGTTGCTTAAAAAAACATCAATTGGACATACCAAAAGCTTCATGTGAAAGATCACACGCATGTAAGCATTATTAAGCAAGATCGATGCAATCAATAAAACTTGTCAGAATAAGAATTGTGTATGGGTCGTAGAAAAGAGTCATGACTATAATAGGTAAGCGTGAATTTTCTTCTTTAATGTGAACGATGCTAGTTAAGCGCTTTTACTCATTATGAGACATTCAAGAAAAAAATTTAGAAAATATTGCCTAAATCAAGTGTTATCAAATACCCATTGCTTGTCCCTAAGCAAGACTCAGCTCACGAAAAACAAAAAAGAAGAATCATTCTCAAAAATTTGTACATACCTAATCATGAATTTTGCAACTACCACTTACTCAAAAATTACAATAAATTAAAAGAAAATACTCCAATGACCCTAGGAATTCCCAATCTGATATAAGTGTCCATGTAGCGAGCATTGGTTCGTGCAGCCACTTGGCCCAAAGTAGTGACTCACCCTCATATCATGTTGGAACCAACCATGCTCCTGGTAAAATTCCATCGGTCTCCTAGAGGTACCTATAAGACTAATGAGTTTTAGGGTGATTCTACCTTGCACATCATATTTTTTTTTTGGATCTGCAGGGGCCGAAGCCCCCCCCTCTCCAAACAGGTGCCAGAGCCCGGATGACCCAAGAGGTTGGTAAATACACTGTGAAACGGTAGGTATCGAACCCGGGACCCCCGGGGGGGCCAAGCCGTGCCTAACCAACCGAGCCACAACGGCCGAGTTTTGTGTCACTATCGCAGTCATGTACCCATAAATCACTACCCTAGACTCTCCTAAAAGAAAGTTTATTCATGATTTTATAAGGAGTATAATTCATCCTTAAATACATTCAAAATTAAGATATATATATATATATATATATATATATATATATATATATATATATATATATATATATAAAGGACTCTAATGACCTTTGGAATAATTGATAAGCTATAAGCAATCCATGTAGCGAGTAATGGTCAGCCCAAAGCAACGAGTCAACCTCTTCCTGCATTGGTGCACTCAAACCAACACTGTTCTTGGGAAGATTTCACCAAGACTCCTAGGGGTTCCTGAAAGACTCTCAAATGAGTCTTGACACTACCGGGTACAACATATGTTTGTCACTGTCGCAATCATATACCAGTCGGACACCGCCCTGGACTCACCGAGAAAGTAAAAACAAACTATTCTTTTATTCACTCTTACACTTTTATGAGGAGCATTCTATTTCACTAGCATGGGTTTTATTCATTTCTTAAGTTCTTGTGCTCTATAGAGCTTTTTTAGTTGTTTTTAGATTAAGAGCAGCCAAGCCTCTTTGCACATTTTTTATTCTAAAACCTAATGTGGAAAGAAGTTAGTTCTTCAAAAGAAGCAATCCAACTAGATTTAAGTTCAAACGTGTCATACACAAGTCTAATTAAAACGTGAGATCAATTATGGTCCAAAAATCCTTAAATGTTTGGACGAATCCATGAAAAGTTGGTGTTTGTACAAACACCAGGTAAACAACCAAACACAAATCCTAGAGAGTTGTCTACAATCTGAAACAGAATGACAAGTAGCGCCAAACCCTAAGAGATGACGGTGAAATGAATCACTCGCCAAACATAACCATGAAGCTCGAGAAGAATACCGATGAAATAAATCGAGTCCGAGAAATAAGAAAGAACAAAATCTTGGGGCAACCAAATAACAACCATGAATGGTGGGTGAAATTCCTTGAAGATCAAATCATAGTTACCTCTTAATTGTTGATCTATAAATTACGTAACCCGAGGTGAATCACAATGCTGATTACAACATATTAATAGTGTGTAGTGAAAGACACCATGTACTATACATACATATGTAGTGAGAGACATTATGTATCCAGTCAGTCGCTTGCCAATATAGAGGGGTTTTCAATAAGAAAATAGATGAATGTTAATCAAGATCGAGTTGTGCTTACAATGTCAACAATGATACTTTTATTTATATTTGAACAATGAGTATACATGGGGAGGACATTAACCTGGCCCCTGTTTTACAATATGCATGGAAAAAAGACACATGTATACAATATCTTCTTCTGACTACATCTATCCACTGCAGACTACAAAGCACAATATAAAGAGGGCTCATCTCCCTTAGTTCATCCACCTAATTCACAATGAGTTCAACAACCCTATGAATCTTAGCTTTAGTGGTGAATCTTCCAATCCCAAACATGATAGAGGTATGTGACATGTCCTCATCAACTCCCAGAGCTCTCAACACATAGGACTGAGCACAAGAGTTGTAGCCTTTCCTGTTGGCAACATCATGTAGAGGTTCATGTGTGGTTAGTTTTGGTTGACAAATCTCCTGGATGAGAACATATTGGCATTTCTTCTCATAATCCATACATTATGTACTTTTGTATGTCGTGGATCTCAAGCGCCATCAAGTTGATGGTAGCATCCACTTTGTGTGAACCACCATGGATACCTACAAAGAAACATACAAGTTTTGAGATATAGCTCACGAAAGAAACAAGCAAACATAGTTTCTCCTACTCATAACTTACCTATTCCATAAGCTGTCTTCTCCCAGTGAATGAGAAGTATGAAGTGAATGAGAAGTATCAATGGGCTTCATGCTTTCAGCTTTCTACAATTCAATATATAGTCTAGTTGCCCCGATGACGATTTGTGAACTGTAAGAATTTAAATGGATACTAACTGGTCAGTAAAAGAAGATATAAATCGAATCAAGAAAATCCTTCAAATTGAAAGATAAGAGTCTTCAAATTGCTTCTATATAGATGGAGGACAATATTTGTAGTGCTTTGAAGAAATCATAATCATACTAAAGAACAATAATTAGCATAATATAAACAAATAACTAACAGTAACTTCAGATGGATCATGTTCTTTACTCCCTCCATAACTGACTCAACCATGTAGTTCAACATCATATACATATGATTCAGCTGCCCATACATGCTATAAATATAGAGCCTAATCATTCTAACGGTCAACTATTTTTAGATTCTTGTACTATTCAAATTAATCATTCAAGGATCAGCCTACTATAATCCATTCAAGAAGAGGAGAGAGCATCATGAATGTAATTTATAGGACTATTGAATTGGGTATAGTAACAAAATCAATAGAGGACAACACCTATTTTTCTACTGCTGACCCTTTCCAAGAGTTGAAACAATCAATCTGCAGAACCTCTAGCTTGATCCACAGTACTATCTATGCACAACAAACTAAGGACATTAACACAAAATGAATTTCGAAGCTACAAGTACCACAACTAGAAGTTGAAACCATACAAAATATAGCATCAAGACTACTCACAAGTTGACACTTCATATAAACTAAATCAACAAATTTAAACTTAGATGCTAATATAGCATCACAACAGTGACCAAGAACCTGACTTGTGGTCTGAGCAGAATTTAGTTCAAACACCCAATTCAAACTCAGCTCAGCACCAGTAGATTCCATACAGTTGACAGCTATATAAGTGGGGTCTCTGCAACATTGTGCTGGCAGCCCAATATCTGTGAATCTTCAAACTAGTTGGTAGAAAACCAAATTCTCCTGGTGTTCCATTTGTAGAAACAATATTGCATACAAAGGAACATGATATTCATATTACTACAGGTGTACCTATAGTAAATAACTTGACCTTGAATGCACTAGGACCCCCCATATGGGCCAGGGTTCTTCACATATAATCATATGAAGAAATGGATTGCGAACAACCTAAATAAAAGAGAGGGTTCATAGAACTGGTGCATGAAATATGCAGTGGCGTGTTGGTTATTGCGGATGGCACAAAATTCCTGTGTTAATAAATTAGACCTCCAAGACACAAGACTTGTTAGTCAAAATTTAGGCTATGGTTAAAATAATTAAATAAAGCTTTCACATAGAAGACTGATCTCAACTCTCAAGGGTCGAAGAACATAGTCACTTTAGAGTAGGGAGCACGCCTCCAAGGTGCACAATTATTGAATAGAGCATGCACTATTGTATTGCAATGTGTTGATGAGGGCCTAACTATTAGTCCGTCGAAGGATATTATACTAGAAATTCAAAATCAGTAATTTACATTGACATTTCAACACCTTAGTAGAACAGCCAACGAAGCTTGAACTAGAGGAATTCGTGACCAACAGATGGGCAATCTGGAATTGCAGCAATGATGCTAGTTTCGGTGAAGGAGAGCCTACATTTGACTATAAATCTTAACGAAAGAACTGATTATAGAAAGGATAACCAGTAGGTTCCTGAGAATTAGTAAAATCAAAATGCCCTTCACTAAGTTTATCAATTATCCTTTCATGATTCTGCAAAAGAAAGCATGAGTAACAAAGAGGAGTGAGTTAGAGTTAATAGGTATATACCTTCGACCCTTTGTGTATGTGTGGTAAAATGCAAGACAAATCTCTTCTAAACATTTTTAGATGTTTCAATTTCCCATGGTCGAACTGATCTCCTATTCTATTGAACCTCAACATGCCAAGATGAACTTTTGTAAGGCTGTGTGGCTATACAAGTTGATTGTTACATAGCTGTAACAATAGCCCAAACTAGTTACCTAATAATTGAGTGTTTCCTTATTAAAAAAGTACTTAAATTTAGGATCAACATTATATGTGTAATAAGGATCAACATGTTTTCTCGAACAATGAAAGGAGTATACCTTAGTTTTTCTATCATGGTTAGGTGCTAATTCATAGCCATTTTGAACACTAGGTTGATCTTTCTCATTCCAAGTCTTCGTTTATCCTCAATTCGTACCACCCTCTGTTGGAAATATAGCAACAGCTGCAGAACAGTAGGTTTAAAACATTCAACAATCTCCTCTGAAGACTCGAGCCACGTAATCAAACAATCTCCTCTTATGAAAATGAACCGAGCTTCAGAAAACCAAAACATTCTAAGAATGAATCCGAATTTAGTAAACAATCCTAATAATCTCATTCTTACAAGTAAAACTAAACTCTATTTTCATATGCAGTTGAAGTCTAATTGCATCAAAGCTCCAACAAGCATAACAGCCCATGAGAATAACAAGTATGCACTCTCCATCAGATGATATCTACATGATCATCTTGATGTAAAGGGTGCAACACCCAAGAACAAAATTTTATACTTGGACTTCATCACCTTGAGTAATTTGTTGATCAAATCTATCTATTTAGTTTCATATATTGTGTGATTACTTATTTCTTCAGTGCCTATGAAAACATCATTTGGCTTGATGATCTTCATGAAGATGCTCTCCATGTATCAGTATTTCTATCACACTAATACCAATGAAGCAGTTGGGTTGGATGCTAGACTGAGAGCACTGTAAGATACAATTAGCCTTTCTCTTGGATGGCTATAGGTTGTAGGAGTACCTTCATATGTAATTCTAAATGGAGTGGTCCCATGAAAATTGCAAGTTCATCATGGTTGTAGTGACTTTATACACATATAGGTAAAGAAGGCTAAACTGCGGTAGCTTTACTGAAAATGATGGGAGCATAAAGCAAAATCTCACCCTACCTTAGCTCTCTACAAACCGCCAACTGAATAGGGAGAGGCACCTACAGATATTCTGCCTCATTTTCTTGTAGTCATGTTCATCCCATTTTGAATGATAAAAATAATGTACCAGCTTTCATACCACGTTCTCTATGGATTGAGAATCACGGAGTCGTTCTTGGAGATACCCCATGCCACATTCTCCATGGACTAGAAACTCAAGTAGAGAATCACCAAAATCTTTTCCACCCAAGTGTTCCCATTAGTTTTTTCACCTAAAATGAAGATATACATAATGAATTTATGTAGTTCATATAGCAAGTCATGTTCACACCTAAACGTAATACGATACCTAAAAACCACCATAGGATATATCTAGTAAATGAAAATATCATATGTTATATCACCAAGATCAAAAATTGAAATTAATCCCTCATTGTTATTCATACCATAAGATAATGTCGTAACAGTAGGTTCATTGATAATTCATTGTGCATCCGACTCAACAATTATTCTTGCATCTTTTGTATCCTGGCACAAAAGCATCATTAGCATAAGATGTAACAGAAATCATTTCTTTTGAATCATGTTTTCCTAGATAGGACTCACCAGTCTCCTAGAAAAAAGACTTTCAAATAAAGCATTGTATATCAGAAAACAAATAATCATTGCTGACAGGGAAAGGATCGAGAAAAAGTAACCATAAATGAATAAATAATCATGACACAAATGCAAGTAACATATGTGGGATTGATGATTGACCATCTAGGATCACTTTTTCTATATTAGTTGCTTCAGCACGAGTAGGTTTTGGTTTGTCTCTCATGCTATCCACCATTAAAGTAATGACTGTAAGTTTACCCTCCATATTATAATCGCCAGGTTGTGGAATTACAACCTTATGGGACAGGGCATCCATCTCATGAAACGTTATTTTGCGTTTCTCATACTAAATAATGCATCAGGATGCAATGTCTAAGGACCAAACCCAATTAAATTATAATACATATGCGTGCTCATATGTCAATAAAAGATGGTACATCAAAAAGACAAAATGTCAACCATTTATAACACATGAGCTCTGAAGAGTCTTTCAGAAGATATTGCTGGTTTAGTTTTAGCTACAACTATGTATTTATTGATGCCATGCCTTGCTGTGAAATAGATTGCATAAAACTTAGAATTATAGGCTAGGCCTCAATATTTTCAATGAGTTTAGATATGTATCCTGGTCTAGCTTTACACCAAACCTTGAGACTAATGAAACAGTGTTGGATATATACACACTCAAAGCCTTAGACATATAATGTACATACATAAATGAACAAACTGACAGTAGCCATAGTTAAGTGGTCAGTTGATGAAGAATGATCCAAGATGTGTTACTTTTACATTCCAGATCTAAAAGGAGGTGTGCTTTCTACAATAGCATAGTTAAGTGGTGAGCTTGTTACAGAGGGACAACCACAACATATAATGCCTCAACTGGTGAAAAGGTCCATTTCACCTATTGTCCTGCATCATCTAGCATTTGGCTGAACAATACTGGCAATTACTAACCTGTACCAACAATAGTAAACAAAGGACAAGAAAGTCAAGGGTATCCTTCAACTCTAATGTACATATCCATCTCAAGATTAGGAACTGATTCATGAGCACATCAAAGACACAACATTATACATCCAGTATCACTACAGTCCTGGAATCTGTGCTATTAAACATGGATTAAGATATCATCTAACTTTATGTGGCTGCAACTATAAATGCATGCATAACATTAGCTAGATGACGGTGAGCTATAGAGGATGTTGATTGGAGTCAATCACTGTACTAACAAGTCTTTTGTTCAATCTCAATTAGTTGTAAAGTATGACCCGCTCATGATTATTGAAATGGTTGTACAAAGCATGAAGAAAATCAAATGTTGTGGGACTAAACATTACACATGTAATATGTAAACTGTGTACAACTACTTCACACAAGATAGAGTGTATGATTGAACATGCAAATCTTAGAAACTAAAGAAAATAAAAAGAATAAGCCATTCGGTAAAGTTATCAGATCACATGTCTTACTATCTCTTATTGTTGTCAGTAGCTTTCCTTTAACCCTACTCCCCCTCTTCACCTTGTCCTCATTACAATACTCTACTAGAAAAAATCAAACCAGCAACAACTATCATCACAAATATCCTTTTTGCATTGTCCTCCCTCCTCTGCAAGTGATGATCACTGCAATGGTTGTTGATTCCACAACAATTGTTGGTAGGTGGGGGTAGGAATCCAAGGAGAAGGATAGTGAAAAGCTAGCTGGCTGCAGACAAGAGTGGGGGGGAAGGATAGTGGTAACTAGAGAATGGAAAATAGTATAAAACAATGATAAGTACAACATTTAGCTAATATAAGATAAAACACGAGATACAGTATAATTATTGAATGTACAAGAACCTGCTGCTACAGATCCACCAAGGGAATTTATAGATAGTTTCATGTCATTTTCCTGGTCCTTGACATCCAAAAACAATAGTTGACTGGTCACCAGATCCGAGTCTCTGTATCAAACTGGTCATGAATGGAAAATAAGTCAATTAGTATCGAGCTCAATACAGATTAGGTAATTGATATCTATTTGTACTAGAAGAATTTTCATGCATAGATGGAAGAAGAAAACTAGTTTCTTGAAGCTTATTTGGTAGTTTGTTGGTGCTTTCAAAACTAGTTCCAGTCTTTTAAACCCCTTCAGCTCTCTTATGTGTCAGTACATGAACAAGAACTTAGCTAAATAATAGAGTGGAAGCACCTACAATGGTGTTAAGGTTCTTCTAATCACCCCACATAAAGGTGGCTCACCTACAAAGTTTGTCCAAAGGATCCAGTAGATTACAAACACTATATCAACCTGTTAGATATATTTTCTTTTTGAAAGGATATTAAGTATAACTTAAATTTGCTGCTACCAGACTTGAATTATTACATATTTCTATGGCATACAATACATTAATACTCCAGTTATATTCACCTGCTGACAAAAAAATAAGTTGTACAGTTCTCATTGCATAGGGAGTCATAATAAGTTCAGTCATTGTAAGGCTAGCTAGAGCAACCTCCATATGATAATGTATATGGGGTTCACAGGATGATTGTTTCTATGATCTTTCTCAGCTCATTTTTAGTATGAGAGTACCATGTTGATAAAGAATGTAAAAGGCACCACAGATACAACAACATACAACATTAAGAACACAGAAGGGAAGAGGCAAGAGGTTTAGAGGCAGTGGGTTTAGAAAAATACTTGCACTATACAAATTTAGAAGGATATCTATCGCCATTCGAAAATTGTCATCGAAAGAGATTCTTTCTCAATTGGAGGCTTGAAATCTAGAACTAACTCAAGGAAAGCAAGCCATAAGAAATTTCATTCAGCATGTACTAATCTTTTGGAATGTCATCGAAGACTGTATCAAGTGAGCTAGCAGAAGACCAACGTTGGTCCAGAAGAGATCATTTAGACAACTTCTACTAAATTTTTCGTCATTAGCATCCTGCTAGAAGAAATATGCAGGTTTAAAAAGGTAGTAGGAATATGTTATAGGCATAAAATATTTAAGTAATTCAAATAAAAAATCAATATCATAATGTCAAGTGTAAGAAGAATATTCTCAAATATTGTGCATGAGAAAAGTAGCAATTGTGTGATCAAGATGCTAATCAGAATGAGAGCTGAGAAGTATTTTAATAACTCTCTAATGTAATTAATAGATAAAACTGTGTAATAATATACCATCGAAATTACTGCTCTGGAAAATTCCAGTATGTGCAGACCTATTGTCATATCCACACGCTCTAAACTCACATCAGCTATCCTTTGGGCCTTGAAATCATCTATTGAAGAATGTATCACCCAAGCTAACAAAATCACTGTCTTGTCAAAGCTATAAGAACTAAATTTAATTGTGAGGCTCCAATGGACAAGTATACTGCTGCTCACTCCAACCTCAGTCAAGGGGAACATAAATGTCTTTTACGAGAATAAAAAACATTCTCTGCAATACAATCCCAAAATTTTCACTAGGTGAACAAGCAGATCAACCAGAAATAAGGTCATAAATCCAATCAATGTTTCTATAGATGAACAAGCAGATCCTACAAAACAGATACTTACGTGGGCAACATATCAATGTCATGGGTGTTGTAATGTAGGAGACATCCTTGCCCGTCATTGCTGCAAGACTGTTTGAAATCACTGGATGATTAGTGTTGCATTAAATCAATTGCAAATGAGATATCTAAACATGGTAAGGACAGGAGAAGGGCTCCGAGAAACTCTTAAATATAACTACTAGATAGTGGAACCACAGGGAAACAATATCTACTCAACAGTAAACTGTTGCTCTTAGCGACTAATACACCCACTAAACATGGCTGAGACCATGATCAGACTTGGAAATATGCTTGACCACAAAAGTAATACCAGTTTCAGCGATTACTGCTTTGTGATTCTGATTAGCCTCGTTTGCAACCCAAGCAACATGGCTTGACATTCAACCAAATGAGGGGACCAGTTGTCTGTAATTATGTGAACAGAAGCAAATGTACTCCTCCCTATGAAATTTCTGAAAATAGTAGCTAGGGACACCATCTTGCCAGTAAACCAAAATGCAAAAACATTTACATGGTGAGGCCAGAAGGAGGCATGCACAAGAATGTGAGGCCAGGAGGAAGCGTGCACAAACATTCATTTAGGTGAGGCACTTTAAATTCAACAATCAAATAAAGTACTGAATTGAATATTCAATTACATAACTGATCCAGAATTCGTATGTCGTTACTACGAACAATAAATTGCATATCTGCACATGGAGGTATCATATTTCATTTTGGATTTTTCATAAAGAATTCACTTGAGCATGGAGTGCTAGAAACATTGTCAGCCACCTAACTATCAATCACATACTTGCATGAATTACTAAAATCCACCTCATGAATTTATTAGAGAAGCTGAGGAACAATGCTACGGACGGTTATAACAAGCCATGGTCTGGCTGGGATTCTCGTAGGACCTCCTTATCACTTAATAAACTAGTAATCTTAGTATATTAAGAAACTAGTGCAATGAAAGTCATTAGCATATGGATAAAACGTTTACAAGTTTCTAGTCATATATTAAATAATAAACTTGTTACGATAAAATCCAATTTAGCAATCTGTTAAGGTTGAGTCAACTACTAGCAATCTGAAATCAAGCCACTACGAATTGTTTTTTATATAAGCTAGGCGACAATAACCAGACCATGCGATGAGCTTAGAAATGGCCGGAAATATCATACCATGTCATGTTCAATATTTATTTACAATAAACCATAAGCATCACAAGTAAAGATACTCACTTATATAAGAAGAACAAGTTCAATACGAATGAAAAAAATGTGGACCCCATTTCAACATAGGTATTAATGAGCTAACCTCTGAGCAGTGCAAGGGAATTTATCTAAAACAAGTTAAAGGTGAGTTACATGTGTCCAACTTCTTTCAAAGGGAAAAAGCTCACACAATGATGTGAATATCATTCTTGTGAGCAATGAGTAATATGCTTCGCCCAGCAAAGCCCTTTTAACATCCTCTCCTCGGTTCAATAAGTAGCTCTTATTATATAAAACTAAGAAACAAAGTGAACGATTTTCATCAAAGTGTTGAAACTTGAACCTGATGTTGGTATCTACCATATATAACAACTACAACTGATTTAAGTAAACATAGAAATATGAATCAGTATTCTAAGTACCCTACAACCAATATAATATTTTCAATAGGCTTTTGAAATAGAAAGAGTATGTGTGTTTATACCAAGTCCATGTTGTTTCTTAATATATGCTATATGCAGGTCTTGAATTCCTATGTTGCTATATGTCAAACACCTAGTGTTGGGTAGAGAACACATAAAATAAAAAATGAACTGGAATATGTTTCAGTTGAATAGGATTAGATATAAATTTTTCTATTATCAACTACAATCACTAGAGAAATGATTACATTTTAGTTCAACTAGCACGCTCTTTGATGCAAATTTTAATAAACAATATGAAAATAGAAAATGTGGGTCTTACATGAACACAACTAAAATTCAAAAGTAGAACAATTATAATACATAGTAGCTCTAAATGTAAATTATAATATGCATGTAGGTGTGTTCTAATTTAACATGCACTTTGATGACATCGATCCAAAAGAACACCACTAAAATGTCATGTGAAGTTACCAACTGCAATTTGAACAATAGGATAAGTGGCATTTAATAAGGTGTTGTCATACTATACTGGCCCAAAAAAAACTTCAGCATGATATTCGACATTCTTTGTGTCATTAGGTGTAATTATACACTAAAATTTGGTTACATGGCTAAATAATTTCATCTGGTTAAACTTGACACTTTGAAATCATAGTACAGTTAGAACATGAAGACACATAAATAATTCTACTCTGCTTACTACTACACTTCCCACCCACCCATCTTCCCTTCACCCATCAACCATTTACCCATGTCCTCCTCCATTATTCTTTCTCTCTGTGTATCCTATTCCCCTCCTTCTCTTATGTCCATTCTATCTCTATTTTTGGTGATTGCAATAGTGAGCAGGTTGGAAAAGGATGAAAGAGGAGGCATGTAGAAGAGTAGAAACAGAGGAGGATGGAGTGAAAGCAAGTAGGGTAGAGGAGCATGCACAGAGGAGATGCAGAGTAGGTGGCTTGGCGAGACTGACTCAATTGAGGGATAGGTGGAAAGCATGAGTAGGAGGGAAGGTGTAGCCACTTGCTAGTGCCCAGAAGATCATACATGATTAGTTGTGGCATAGTGTGCATCACCAGAGTTAGAAGCAATGGAAACATGTTTCCTCTACTCCATGATGCCTTCATCTTTCTTTCTCTAACATTTCTTTTCCTACCCATCCTCCCTCCCTGAAGTGATGTAGATGGAATTAGGTGAGGAAGTACATGTATAGGAGATAACTGGGGACAACAAGATGCTAAGGAGGCCTTAGAGAATCAAACATAAGAATAATCCTATGTGGTGAGACATCATCTACTACATCATTGATGGTAACAACATGTTGTACGTAACTGAGAAATCATACACATAAACTATCTATGCACATAATTATAATTATAATCAACAAGATGCTAAGGAGGCCTAAGAGAACTAAACATAAGAATAATCCTATGTGGTGAGACATCGTCAACTACATCATTGATGGTAACAACATGTAAATAATTGAGAAATCATACACATAAACTATCCATGCACATCATTATATACAAATAATTTATATTTGGGGAGGTGACAACTTCAGAAAAAGAGGAAAACTAGCCAAAATGCAATTTCTAGCCTACCTAATTGCTTGATATTGATGGCCACCTACAACTTGGTTGCTCAAAGGTCTACCATTCCATGACATAGGTAATATAACACAATATTAGCATACATAGCGGAGCTTGTGAAACCAAAGTGGGTCCAGGTGTTGTGGTATATAGGGTCATTGACAAGCCTAGAGCATCCTTGTCTTTACAATACAGATTCTACCAAGCTAATCCTATCCAATATAGACATCCTTTTAAATTATAACCTCATTGAATCCACCAGGTTCATGTCCAAAATTGTTACTAACCATCCTTGATTTTATGTTGTTTTCCCGACTTCCACTTTTGTTGATATCTCTCCTCTCTCATTTACCTATCCACTATTTAAGATTTCCACTCATTCTATATGCCTATGATTGTACACATTAAACAGGTGTCACACAAAAACAATCATCATAATCATCTTATTCTCAATTTATTGTCACCTTGGAGTTCGGGAAGGGGTCTTAAAGTTCATTAGTATCAAACAATTAACGACTAGAATTAGACCAAAAATCTAAGTAACTTCAATATAAGAAAGAACAAGAAAATACCTTGGAATGATCATATTGTACCTTGCATCTAAGGGAGGGATCTTAAAGTTAGAAAGCAACTAATTGTATACCAAAAAATCTAGATATATTATGCACTAGCAAGAAGATAGACATACCTTAAAATGAGAGGATTAGATTACTTAACCACCATCAGATAGGAAAGACTGTTGTCCGACCTTCTTCCATATGCAGTTGAGGCCAGATCAATGCAGGCATAGCCATCCATGTTAGTCTTATGGGAGCTAGCCTGCATCAACAACAACACTTTCAATAAAATAATATACAACATAACTGTTTCAAATACAAAGAGAAGAATAAATTTCATTGCTTACTATAGTATAGGATAACTTTCTTATGCTCAATATGGTATTATCTATGTAAATTTCCATGTTATAACATTGTGATAACTAGTAGCATATTAAGATTGTTGGGCCACAACACTAATACATCTATCCTCTTCAATATATCACATTGCCCTTCTATTTAGCCATGACACAAAACATGTTGATGCTTTGTCACCTCAGTCCCTGAGAATAATCTACAAGTACACACTTTCCATTAGAAGCATGGTATACTAAAGCTATTTGGATGTTCTCAAAATGAATAAAGTTTAGTTTATCAATGTCGATGTCTCCATGATCACCTTGATGTAAAAGATGCAATACCCATAAACAATATATCATACTTGAACTTCTTCACCTTGAGTAATTTACGATCAAATAATGTTATTTTATTTTATATATTGTGCAATTACTTACTGATCCATCACCTATAGAAACACCATTTGACTTGATAGTCTTCCCAAACATGCTCTCCATGTCCAAATACTTCTATCATGTCGGGACCTACCAAGCTTTTTGTTATGATACTAGACTAAGAACATTGCAGGCTACAAGTAACCTTTCTCTCAAATGGTTAGGTTATAGGAGTACTTTCTAGATTTCATTCAAAATGGAAATTTGATATATGATTTACCTTAGTGACACCATGAAAATGACATGTTCTTCGTGGTTGTGGTGACATATTTCTGTCAAATTGGACTTTATTAGCTCCTACAAATACGTTTCACTTGATAGGCATTAATTAGAAAATAAGACTTTATAAATATGCATGTGTGCTGAAGGTAAAAAGTAAGTAGATAGATATATTTCTATGGCATCAATTCTCTTCCATGAGTGAACAATAATTTCCATTCAATTGCACGAAACAATAATAAAAAAAGAAATTAATCTAAGATATACGATGTTAAGGTTTCTAAGGCATAAGTGGTTACTAACAGTTTGGAGCTCTGTCTGAGAGGATACATCGCAAGCATGTGGCACACTAGTGCAACAAATACAGGGTAGAGACCACCTTTCATGGACACTACTAGTAGTAACAAAGTGAAAAGGACACTTGTATTATTGTCGGGGTGAAGGCTCCAATGTCATCTACAAGATCAATTTTCTAGTCATGTCCCAGGAAAACATGAATCCATATGCATCTGAAGTGGTTCAACAAGTAATTTTATTCTAGTTTCACAAATATTGTCATTAAGTTCTACTTATATCAAAAACGTCATACAAGCATTCATATCTCTATAAACAATCACACCACTAACATGGATCTCCATAATTTAATATGTTTTCAAGTGGTTGGACGGGTAAGAGCTCCTTCAAATGTCCCTTCTTGAGGGCACAAGATGGCTCTTAACTGTATTGGTCCAGGTTTTGCTTGGCTGGAAGTGGAGGTCTTAGGGGTCTACCACAACTGGTCTTTCTTTATCAGGAACAAACAGGCAAAATAATGTAATTCGTAACCACCACCAACAATAACATGGAAGTATTGCATTTCCAACAAAACTGGTCAAGATAATAAGTGTGTACGGGTCACCATAAGGAATCAAGAAAAAGAAAAGTTATGAAGAGAAGAATCATCCTCAAAAATGTATACAAACCCAATAAGGAATTTCGTAACTACCACTTATTCAAAAACTACAATAAATTCAAAGAAAATACTCTTATGACCTAATGAATCCCAGATTAGCTACAGGCTGCCCATGTAGCTAGAAATGGTCCCTACAGTCCAAGATAGCTGGCCCAAAGCAGTGTGTCAACCTCCTAGTGTCGTGCTTGAACCAGGCCTATTTTCAGCAAGATTCCATCAGTCTCCTAAGGGTACCTAAAAGACTCTACTGAGTTATCGGGTGATGCTACTGGGCACAACATACCCATGTCACTATCAAAACCATATACATGTCACTATCACATTAATTGAAGTCAACTCCTCGTGTCATGCCTAAACCATCCCTATTTCATCAGTCTCCTAAGGGTACCTAAAAGACTCTGATGAGTTTCTGGGTGATACTATCGGGCACAACATACCCATGTCATTATCACTATCATATATATGTCGAGCACCATCCTAGACTCTCCACAATAACAAAATTTACTCAGGTTTTTATAATGAGTTTAATTCAGCCTTCAATTCATTCAAAAATTAAGAGATATATAATACCAAATACAAAACCTCTAATGACCTTTGGTATCTCCAATCTACTACAAGCGGTCCATGTAACGCTAAACTCTTGGCCAGTTGGCCCAAAGTAGTAAGCCAACCTCCTCGTACCACACTCGAACCAAGCATGCTCCTAGGAAGATTTCACCAGTCTCCTATGGGATCTTAAACGACCATCTAACGAGTTTTTAAGCAACACTACCAGACATTCTATACATGTATCCATGGAACAGGACTTCGACTTCGAGCCGACTTCGACAGGTGTGGACGTGGAAGTTTGGGGAAATGTCGAGGACTTTTACAACCAAACTTCGACGCAACTTCGACAAAAATTAAGCTAAAAATAGTCATTTTGTGATAAAAAAAAATCGACAGATTTCATCAAATCTAACTAAAAACCACAATATATGTTTACATATAGCCATCCATATAGGTTTACATACGTAGATAAATACACGATTACATACGGTCGCCTCCGAACTACAGAGTTCTTCCATATATAAAGTTTGTGACACTAAACAAACTACATAAAAATGGTGTAAATCTATGGTAGATTTAGTAGAGAGGGGGTCGGTCTATTACTATTACCTTAGAATAGTAAAAAATAACATCAAAATCATCTTACCTCAAGATCCAACACTTTTTCCTCTTCACACAGCAAACTCCACAAAACACTAGAAGAATGTCGCCAACTTCGACAGATGTCGAGGACATTGTGGAATTTTTTAATGGACTTGGGTCAACATCGTCGACATATGGGGAAATGTCGACAATTTTGACGAAATGTCGAGGATATTGTGAAATAAGGATGTTTACGTGGATTCGACGTAGCCAGCCGTTGACATAGACATTATCGACGAAATTTCGCCCCATGTCGAGGACATTTAGTACCATGCATGTATCACTATTGCAGTCATATACCCAGCGGGTACCGCCCTAAACTCTCCTAAAAAGGTTATGGTTGAGTTGCGACTGGTTCTAACTTTAAAAATAAGGAAAAATTAAAAGACAATACTTAATCCTCTTGGGATCTTCCATGGTAAAGTTTCTTCCACCATACAAAATTGAATTATATTGACTTTATTGAAACGGAGGCTGATTATGGGTGGTGATAATAAAATCTTTAATGGATAATTGATGCAAAGTTGTTATTTTTGGGTGGTTGTTACGTTATTAACGGTGAAGAACATGACGAGCACAATGAAGAATTGAAGAATAACATAAAACTCCTATTTTGCTTTTTCATTTGTCAATTTGATAACCTCCTATAACCCACATAATTCAAGTTCCACTTGTTGCACCTAGCACTCGAGCACCCTGCTTCTAGAGGAACAATCTTCTAAAGAGGGAAATGATCAAATTAAGAATAGCTTTGTGTCCAAAGAATGGCTTGGAGTACTGTAGTAAGGGGACAAGGCATTCAAGTCTTGTGGATATATATCTGCCTTCTATTTTAAGCTTTAAACTTAATTGAATAGTTATTACGGGTAGCTATACCCCTTATAAAACATTAATGGTTATATACCATAGCGATCGTTGTAAAATAAATTATATATGTAACTATATACATAAGTTTTTGTTATCCAATAATGAACCTTAAAACTATTTAAAACAATATTGAAGTATATATGTACTATTAATGCCCACTTTCACATCTAGGGTTCACACAATGTGCAACAACATTTCCAACATAATTTAAATCTATCGTATTCCAATAAATAGCCTACCAAGATAACACAGTCCATCCAACGATTTCCTGCGGAAAAAATATTTCATGTCATCTGTCACCCGAACAAGGCATATATACACATAACCTAGGAAGCACAGACACTTCCCGGAGGCTGTCGTGTCCGTGTCCGACACGTGTCCAACCCGGACACGCCTTGGACACGCGGCGGACACTCCTCCAACGTGTCCAGTTTTATTTTTTTTATTTGCAAGCTAGACACGGCGTGGACACATCTAGGACGCTTAGTGGACACGGCCAGCCCAACCCACATAAGATCTAACTAAAAAGAAAAGAGAAAATAAGACCCAACCCCGTAAACTCCTCAACCAAACCCCAACTCCTCACCAAAACCTTCATCCCTTCCCTCGAGAGGTGACCAACAAGCCCCACCCTCTAATTGTTGTTGTTCCCGTAAAGAACGTATGAAACCGCTTCTAGTAGCAGTTGCTGCAAGTAGCAGCTAGGTCCTGAAGTTGCTGCAAGCAGCTACCATAAAGAGATGGAGCTGCTACTAGCAGCCTTTGCATCAGCAACCTCTAGGAGCTAAAGCCACCATAGGCAACAGCCTTTTGTGAGCCATTTGCGGCAGGAGCTGCCAACACCTAGAGCAGCCACTGAAAGCAACTTCCTTCCCTTTCTAGGAACTCCTTCCCTCTTCTTCCTTTTTTTTAAGGTAAAGGTCATAACTTATATTTAAAAAACAAAGCAAGCAAACACCTTCTTTGGCGAGTCATACAGGATGTGATTACGAAAGGAAAAGTTCCGCTGGGTGAAGAAAATGAGTGATGTTTAAAAGGTTTAGGGGGAGGCACCCCTTAACATGCCTCTAGTAGCACTACTCCAAAAAAAATTCTGAGAAAAGTACAGCTACTGGACAGAAATGTATCACTGATGTTGCTGCAGCAAACTGATTTCCGTTTCGTCGTCCACCATAGCCTTCAGGTCGCAGAGAAAACGGGCTTCAGATTCACCTTCTTCGGAGTCCTCCAGCCCATCATGGTCCTGTTTACCTGCACATTGAGAGCAAGTGAAGGTCTACATCTATTTGTGAGATAATATTTTGCCTCATTTTCGGAGTTTTGTTGAAGATTTTGTTGTTTTCTCAAGCCAAAGGTTCCAACTGATGATGATGAAAATGTTGTTTCCCCTGAAGGAATTGTAGTTTTTGTTTGGTGTAATCTGAAGGGGAAAGGTAGCTGATTGGAGTTCTAACTGGTAATTTCTTGTGAAGTGTGAGATGATGTTTAGTGAGGTGTTGCATTTAAAGAAGATGTGGTCTACCGAATCAGAGTCCGATTTGCATAGAGGGCATCTGGAAGGACCAATGAAGCCCTTCTTGGAAAGGTTATCTCCAATAAGCAGCTTGTTGTGAAGGAGCATCCAAAGGAAGGTTTTATGTTTTTGTTGCCATTTTTGTTTCCATATTTTTGTGGTATGTGGGGAAAAACCTCTATAAGAAAGGTGAGTGTAAGCTTTCTTAACAGAGTAGGAGTTTCCCCATCGCCAAGTGATATTGTTTGATGAATTGTATTCAAGTGTCTGCTTTAAGGCACAGAGGTCATCAGGTTTGAGATGCATGAGAATGCATCTTTTGAGTGAGTTTGTTCTGTTGCTGGTTAGAAGGCGGAGGGCCTTGATAATGTTGAT
Source organism: Alisma plantago-aquatica (assembly GCA_963693085.1). NCBI lineage: Eukaryota > Viridiplantae > Streptophyta > Magnoliopsida > Alismatales > Alismataceae > Alisma > Alisma plantago-aquatica. Next base: position 42,000 of record CAVNZW010000031.1, on the reverse strand, counting down.
CTTGAGGAGATTGTTTGGGATGGTCCAATTTGTGTGCAGGTTTAGAACATAATTTTTTTCAAACCAGGGATCGTTCCAGAAGGAGATTTTTAGGTGGGAGTGTGGAGGAGTGTTGATGAGTTGGGTTAAAATTTGGATATTTTTGTTTATGTATTTCCAAAGGGGTGAGGCTGATTTTTTTGGAACTTTGTGTCAGGGAGGGGATTTTTGATAGTATTTTTAGTTGATAAGGCTCAACCATATTTTTGTCTTATTTTTGACCAGACTGTTGATGATTTTCATTATGAGGCAGAAGGCATGGGTTTCAATGTTTAGTATACCCCAGCCACCTTGGTCTAAAGGGACAGTAATAGTTTTCCAAATTACAAGATGATAGTGTTTTCCGGATTTTGTGGATGGATGATAGTTATTCCAGAGGAATTTCCTTCTCACTTTGTCAAGGAGTGTTTTGGTTTTGGATGGAAGGGGTATACAACTTAGGTAGTGTGTGGTGATAGGAGTGATGACACTGTTAAGAAGAGTGAGCCTTCCCGAGAGATTTAGAAAGTTATTTGTCCAATCAGAGAGTTTTTTATTTATTTTCCCTATGATGGGAGACCAGGTAACATTTGTGATGTTGTGGGGGGTAATTGGGAGACCTAGGTATTGAATGGGGAAGTCATCAATTTTACATCTAAGGAGATCTCTATACCTTTCCAGGATAGGTTGTTCAAGGTGAACCCCAAAGATGGATGATTTTTGGAGATTTATTTTAAGCCCCGAAATGTAGGAGAAAATGCTTAGGATTCTGAAGATATTGAGTAGAGAGGCATCCTCTGGGGAGGAGAGGATTATGGTATCATCGACAAATTGTATAATGTTTTCTTTGCATTCCTCTGGTGAGTTGATGAGGCCACTGATTTTTCCAAGTTGTATCATACGAGAGAGGATGGTTGTGATGATAATAAACAGGTAAGGGGAGAGGGGGTCGCCTTGTCTGAGGCCATTTGAATTGTGGAAATAACAAAATGGAACTCCATTTATGATAGTTGAAAAGTGGTTTGTGGATATGCAAGCATGTATCCATTTGACCCATTTGTGTGGAAATCCAAAGCCAGTGAGAGTTTTTGTTAAACAGTTCCAGTTAACAAAGTCAAAGGCTTTTTCAAAGTCCAATTTGATGGCCAGCAGTGGTGGTCTATTTTTTTGGCAGAGATGTATTGTTTCGTTAACCATCAGGTACGCATCTTGAATGCTTCTACCTTTGAGAAAGGCGTTTTGATTGAGGGGAATGATTTTGTTCATGAGAGGTTTTATTCTATTTGCTAGAGTTTTTGCTAAGATTTTGTATGAAGTGTTGATAAGGCTGATGGGTACTGGGAGATAAGGTCGGGTTGATTGGTTTTTTTATTAGGGTGATGAAAGTTTGGTTTAGGTGCTTCATAATGTTGTGGAGGTTTTCACTTTCATAGAATGTCTTAAGCAAAGCCAAGAAGTCAATTTTGTAGTGATTCCAGTTTGCAAGATAGATTTAATCCTAATGTAGAAATGGCCAAGTCCAATTCCCCTGGGGAAAAAGGTTTTATAAGGTCTAGAGGATTTTCAATGTTTGTAGGGCAGATCATAGACCAGTCCAAGTCATTTAGGCATGAGGGCAGATCCTAATGTAGAAATGGCCAAGTCCAATTCCCATGGTGGCTTGTGGTAGGGTTTTGATAATGGCACAAATCTGGTGTTTATATGCTGGTGTTGAGTTTTGGGTGTGCCTGCATGTTCGGGCGGGAGGTTTGCAAGGCAGGCAAAGGCATTGCTTGTGAGTGGAGGAAATGGAGGGGGATGGTTGGGGCGTCTATAGACTGTATCACTTTTTTTTGGAACTCGTTGGTTTTCGCAGAAAGTCAGACCTTTTCCAGGAAAGTACCTAGGGAAAAAAAGTTCGGGGTCTGCATGTGTTCTGATCTTTACTGGGGGGGACGAGATTTACAGTTCCTTTTGGTGTGACCTACTTGGTGGCATTTGAAGCAGGTGAAGCGGGAAGGGCATCTGGAAGCTGAATGGTGTTTACTTTTGCAAAGAAAACAGTGAAGGGCCCGAAAAGGTTTTTTGGGAGGGGCTGATCTTCAGGTTTGGGCGGTGGGTTTTACCTCTAGGAGTTTGTTGATGAGGTGTGTAGATTTTTCTTGTCCTAAGATAGGAAAAGTGCAATTTAGGAGAAGCGTGTCTTTTGGGATGATATCATCCGCTGAGAAGGATCGGGGGTTTAGGGTTTTGTGGAGCGAAGAGAGAGTGAGTCTTGTGGTCGTTTTTTTCTTTTTGGAAGAAAAAAGATGGTACCTTGCTGCGATGGAGCTTGTTTGATGTGGTGTTGATGCTGTGTCTGCAACATCTTCTTCCTCTGAGCAAGAGGAGACAGAGATGGGTCAAGCCTTTGTTCCTACCGGGGGTTGGTGGACATCCCGTACGAAGAGCTGATCAGCCGACTTTGATGAAGTTGAGCTTTCTTGGTTGTATTTTTTATAGAGATGTGCTAGCTCAGGTGGTGTGTCAGCATTGAAATCCCTAACCCAAGCCAGGAAAGTTCGATTTCCGATCGACTTGATGAAAATAGTCCATTCCGGCTTGAGCTTGAGGTCTGAGATCATCAGGTCCCAACCCTCCGATATGAGAAGGGTTGAAGCTTTGTTTTTCCAGTGGTGATCAGTCTGGGAAGACCAAGTGACCATCATCGGGAAGGAGCGGTGGCCAATGTTGATCATGCACGACCCCGGTGACAGGTCAAACTTGTGGTAGATCCAAGCTTTCGGTAGGGGAATATTGGTTGAGTACGAAGGGTTTGAGAGTGGAAACTCCATGAAGGTGAATCGTGAGTCCATGTCTGGAGGTGTTACTGAAACCCTTGGGCAGTCGTCAAACGCCGAGGTTTTTCTCTATTTTAGGGCACTCCTGAAGATTTTTGTTTTGCCTTTTTTGGATAGACGAGTCTTGTTCATGCATGCGGCCAGGGTGAGCAGGCCGCCCGTTCTCATGATGTGGTCTTGGCAGAGGGAGCAGGTGAGTAAATTTGAAAAAAGATATTCTCTAGGAAGCAGAGAATCGAGACCGATGAGACTGCAGTTAAGGCACAGGGAGGGGAAGCGATAGCCGGCAGAATGGTTTGTAGCTAGATAGACTTTTTGAAAGGGATGTTTTGGAGCATCAGACTGTCGAGGGCGTAATAGAGAGAGAAAGTGGCCCGGCCGCTATTGTTGGGGAAAAACAGATGTTAAGGTTTAAAGGTCTGCATGTTGCCATATTGACTAGGGTTTGCAAGCTAAGCGCCTCGGGTGTGATCTAAAGCTCCAGGATTAATTGTAGAGGAGTGAAGGGGGTGGAGGAGTTAAGAGGAAGTACCTTTAACGCCGCCGCTAAGTGCACCAGACAGGTGATGAATCGTCGGGAGAAGAGGGAGGGGAGGATGTGCTAGATCTTTTTCTGATACCTGATAAGAAAAAAATACTCTCCCACAACGCTGAGAAGTTCAAAGGCGGAGCTCGACGGACAGGGAGGGGAGAAGGCCGAGCACTGGGCGGCCCACTCCACTGAAGCGCTATCCGAGAGGGCGGAGGGGCAGATGTTAGGGTTCGCCGAACTAGGGCTCACCAAGGTGGAGAGGATGATGATGTGATCTTGGGGATGTTTCTAGAGAGAAGTTGGTGCTATCTCTCGCTTACCACCCATTTTTTATTTGTGATCGGAGAAAAAAATGGGGCGGAGTTCAACGAACAGGGGGAAGAAGGTCGAGCCCGGTGAAGCCCCAATCTCAGAGGCGCTAACCATGGAGGGCGGAGGAGCGCAGGCTAGGGCTGCCGGACAGAGGCTAACCAGAGCGAGGGGGATGAGACCTAGGGGATGTTTCTAGAGAGAAGATGGAGCTTTCTCTCACTTACCGCCTGTTTGCTACTCTAAGTCATCACCAATTGTTCCTTCCCTCTTCTTCCTCTTGATTCTAATATATCATTTTGTATGCTAAATTTTATAGCATCAAAATAGTGGGTTTAAATACAAATGTGAATATAAAGTGGATATCACGATGATTGTTGTTTCTGCTTGTTAAGAATTATGGAGCTTGTTGTGTTTACAAATAAATTATATACATATGTATGTCTTTAACTGTATATATTTATGTAAATATATGTATGCATATGTCTGACGCCGTGTCCGTGTCCTATATTATGCATGACTTGCTAACATAATTATTGTGATCTTGTACACGACAAACAAATGCCTAATATGCAAATAAAGATGAAAAGTCATCAATACAAAAGACAAACTTGAGGTGCAAACAAAGATGAAAAGTCATCAATACAGAAGACAAAGTTGAGGTACAAATGAAGGCATATCAAAAAGTAGACATTTAAGCGTGTAAATACCTAATCAATTAAGTGTACCTAATATCCATTTATGCACCAAATATTATTGACAAGTATCACTAGTTAAAAAGTGATAATCAAGAACATTAATGCCCATTTGTAAGCATTGTGACCAATGAAAAAGATTGATACCAACAAATTGAGATTGACGTAGGCCAGTGCGTATTTGCTTAAAAAGCCTTGACCCCAAGTCGTGTGAATTTTAATCCATCATGGTGTTTTCATTTTCATAGTAAAGATTATTTTCTCTGGTTTCGTATATCTTATAGTCATGGTTTCCAAACACAACATGGCGGTTGAACTAGTTGAACCGCCAATTGGGAAGCTTGGCGGTCCACCGAGTTCAAATAGTTAAGTCTATTTTCTCTAGTTTTCATATATCTTATACCAGAAACTGGCAGACCAACCGATTGAACATCCCATACGAAGCTTGACGGTCCAAGTGGATTCAACCCCAAATTTTGGCCTAAACCAATGATTTACCTAGTGGAATGAGCGGTTGAACTACTCGCCCGCTGACGTATTCATTGTGTTGCATGCCTGGTCCTGTTGACATGGAGGCCTCAATCGATGAATTTAGATGTTTTTTAGTCAAACATAGTGTGACATATCTTAAGCGGGTCGTGCCATCATCCAATCTTCCTTCAGAACAAGAGACACAACGTGTCCGGTCAATGACATGCCATGTCACATCACATAGGGTACTCACCAAATGGTCGTACAAAAAAGGTTTGAAGAATCAGTATAAAGTCGCAAGTCACCTGAGACAAGTTGCTTAAGGAAAAACAACTAAACATACCTAAACCGGCCAATGAAAGAACACATGACATCTAAGCATTATTAAGAAAGATCATTGCAAACCAGCAAAACTACTCAAGATAAGAATTGTGTATGGGTCACCATAAGGAATCAAGAAAAGTTATGAAGTAAGAGAAGAATCATCCTCGAAAATGTACACAAACCCAATAAGGAATTTCATAACTACCACTTATTTAAAAACTACAATAAACTAAAAAAAAATCTAATGACCTAAGGAATCTCAGCTACAAGCCGCCCATGTAGCTAGAAATGGTTCGTACAAGCCAAGACAGTTGGCCCAAGCAGTGAGTCAACCTCCTCGTGTCGTGTTTGAACCAGCCATGTTTCTAGCAAGATTTTATCAGTCTCCTAAGGGTACCGAAACAATCATATACATGTTGACGACCACCCTAGACTCTCAATAAAAACAAAATTTACTCATGTTTTTATAATGAGTTTAATTCAGCCTTCAATACATTCAAACATTAAGATATATATCTATACTACCATAAAAAGAGGGAGTTTTTATTAAGATTTACAGTCATGCCACTTCAAAAAATGCTATCCAATCAGAAGGCAGGAATTTAAAATCTTGAGATCTCCTTAACCCTCTCTCTTCTCTCAAATTTTTCTCCTTCTTTTTTCCCAAATCCAACGACATGTATCCTCACGAAGAACTGAGTCCCACTATCCCCACTATCTGTTTCTAACAGAACATCCACCGAGTCTTGCTTCTACTCGCTTCTAATACCCACTCCTCACTGTTCTTGGAAACTACCCTCCTTCATCTTATACTAGCGTCCATGTCTCTCCTTCAACCCGCTGCAAGAGGAAAAGAGAAGCATCTATAGAACGCCCACTCAGGTGTTATCTGATCCCTCCAACAAAAGTGGTGTTGTATAGTTTTTCTCCATGACCATTTCCTAATTTAATATCTATCTTGATAAATAGATCCCGCCTCCAACAGTGCATGTTCATCACGCTTCCACTCCCTTTTCATCTCTCGCTGTCGACCATGGAAACTATCCTTCTTCATCTTGTTCAACCTGTCGCAAGAGGAACTAAAGAACAACATTTATATTCATACCTATCCGATTGCAGATCCGACTGGTCATTGCCTTTAAATACCTCTATTATAGAACACCAGAAATCTATGGAGGAAGATTTAGCAACAAGGACTCCCGGGAAAGATATTGCCTCCAAGTATAATGTATAATCAATGCCAACATCATTGCTATCACGTTGAAATCCAAGAATTGCCAAACGTCAATTTGTGCCTAACAATCAACAAAATAGCTCATGTGTACATCAGCCTGTAAGGATTGATAAACTATGTTTGCATTGTTCTATATTTTTGCATGCATGACTCTTCTTAAATTCCTTGTTAATTATATACATTCTCAAAAGATGTTGGTTGGTAAAAATTATATGCAGAGAGTCTGGAGACGGAGCAAAATTGGCACCATGAGGGTAATGGGGACGAGTTGTAAGATGGCTTTTTGTACGTTATGCTCAATGAAACTATGGATTAGCTCAACTTATTGGATTCTTTCAGCATGAGAAACAGAAAGATATCATTTATGGTCCCATCAGAAGCTTCTCATAAAAGCACTAACTCAGTTTTGATGGTGTTTGCAGAAAGTGAATGCCTCCAAGATCTTCATAAGAATCGTTGCAACTCTTTGACATCATATTCAGCACTAACATCTATGGTTGTCCACTCGATTTAGTTCATGCATTTTTTCAAGTGGGTTGACAGCAGATAACTACATGGTCATGACAGTCTACTTTTCTACAACAGGTTTTTGGGTTACTTTCACCGTAATGGTGATTGTGATTTCTGATATGGCGTGCTAGCTTCCCCAATGACGAGATGGCTCCGCTGAGTATCAACGGGGGTGTGATGCCAGATGGTGGCGATTGATAGAAGGTAGTGTTGATGTGCGCGTGATTCTTTATCGTAGGAGTTTAGGACTACCGGTGAGAGGGATATGATCACTGCAGTTATATTATCAATTTGAAACTTCAGTGCACAGCTTTATTGTCATGGCAGTATCCTGTTTAAGCCAGACACAGATCGTGAGGATTTGCACGCTGTCGCTCCGTCTCAGGCCTTTTTTTATCTCAGGCCTTTTCTTTATCAGTCCTACAACAATCAACTAAAAAAAAGCATCTACAACCAAATCAGCAGGTGACTGAATCATTAAAAAAAAAGACGACAAGATGGAACTGGTTCCTTTAACAAAACTTTTCTTAATGGAGAAGGCAAGTGATAGACACAACCTTTGTTTGACCATGTAACACTGATGCTCGTGGAAACATTCGTTTTTCAACCAAGCCTATTGAATTGAAGTTGACACGAGGTATTTTAACATGTAAATGTCTGCATAATTACAACTTTTCATCATAATATTTTACTATCTGCTGTTTGTTTTCCAGCAGCAATTTGTAACTGAAATGATCGGTCAGGAAGTCACAAATGCGAGTTACGGCAAGATTATGCTTGAAGAACGCACTGCATTAGCTGGAGACTGGGGTATCTGTTCCTGTACTGCAGCAAATGATGCCCCTTCTTGAGGAAGAAGGTGACCTGAAACATATATCTTGTTTGTTGTTTACTTTTCATAATTAATTCTGACGTTGGTTCAGTATATACATTTTTGTATAAGTTGTACCGCCATAATGCCACACAGCGGCTTACAGAAGTGAGTGCAGTGCTCACTGATGGTCAAGGACGGTGGCAACGTGCAGTAGATGCAACAACAGCGTGGCAGCGAAGCAAAGCATACCTGCTAAGCCTAAGTCCTACCCTTTTCCCTCATCCGGCTCCACGTTCCCATTTTCAAAATGTTGTATTTTTCTTGACTCTCTTTTTTTTTCAACGCATTTTAAATTTAAAACATTCTCCTTGATTGTAATTTTATGTCTCTTCGGCACTTTCTCATCTTTGCCATTAAATTTAAAACATTCTCCATGTTGAGAACTCCCCCCCCAACTATCACTTGAATTTCGCCAATTATCTCATATACTTTCTATCACCCACTCCTCTCTTGCCTCCGAAGATCATTCTCTTTGACTTGCAACAGACTCTTCCATTGCACACGCTCTCTTTCCTTCCAAATCGTCATCGGTTCTCCAAACAGCTATTTTCCGGTGAAAAAGTTATAATTCACTGTTCCATTAACTTGTATAGATTAAAAAGTTTAAATAGTAAGCAACTTTGTGATTTTCTTTTTCTACAAAACCCAATAAATCTCATAGCAGTATTTTTAACTCTCTTTTCAATTGTTTTCTCTATTTTTATCCCAAAAAAAGGATTTTCTCTATTTTTTTACATTTTTTCTAGCTCCTACCGTTTCCCTCATTCAGATCCACGTTGAATTAGTTCGCACCATCTCAAACTCAACAAAAAAAATGTCCACATCATATACAGGATGAGTTTGCACGTTTCCTCTCAATTCCTTAACAAAATATCTTAATCAGCAACTAATTCCTCCGCGCAATTGCAACCTCCTACCTTCTCAGTCATGTCGCCTCTCACCGAAAAATAACTGTTTTTTCCCTCTCCGGTTTTCATTCTTTATTCTCACTTCCATAACTGTCTAAGAAATATCCCATCTACAAACATATTTAATGTGAAACCACTTAATGTAAAAAAAATATTAAAGTAGAAGCAGCAATTTGAAAACATAAGGTTTTACATAAATTAACTTTTTGTCCTTGAGGTATGTTGCATGTAAAACCACACTGAGTTTCTTTAAGGCTCCGATTGGTTTGGTGTAAGTCATAAGTTACGTGGAACTCATTTTTTGGAAACTCTAGTTCAGTTTTTGGAACTTAAGTTCCGTTCACTTCCATGCGATTGGTTTGTTGTATGTGTAAATATAGACAACAAATTCACAATGAGTTGCTTATCCAAAGAGTGAACTATCCTTCAATTTCTAAAACGTTTGTGGCTGGAGTACAAACATAATAGATAAGGAATATGGAGTCTCTACCTTTTCTTGCGAGAAAAACCAAGAACATTACAAATGGACGTTTAGATCACTCCACCTAAGGACGGTTAAACAAAAGAAAGCATAGCCATGAGACTGGGTAAAGAAATTCTATTATGATCAAGGAAAATGTTAAGCACCCCCTCACCACTTATAGAGATATGTTGTGTTTTGTTGAGTGTCATGTGCCTAGCATGTGCCTCACTTATGTTTTTACTTCAGTAGTTTAGTCCCATATTGCCCATCTCTGCTTTAGTCTCTACCCTCTTCTGTTATATCAAAGACTGTATTGCGGTTCCCTGAGTTGCAAATTCACACCCTGCCCCTATGCCCTAGCTCCTCCCACCCCAGCCGCCCCCCCCACCGCCATCTAATATTCATCACCTGTTTCCATGCAGGAATAACTAGAGCTTCTGCAACAGTCATTGGAAAAGTGACGGTAGAAATTGTAGAAGTGAAGCATGCAAAATTGTTATGCAGATTAGCAGAAGAGCAGAAATGACTGATAAAATGTTTAGTGCAGGAGCGAACACCTTTGCGCAGACTGATAGGAAGGAGCAAGTCAGAAGTTACCTCAGTGTTTGTATGATCATCCGCAGACGGAGGAATTGGTTGTGGAGGGGCCAAAGAAGGAGCGCTTGTCTTTGGTCTTCGTTTGTACACTTGCAATGAGCAACCTTCAGGCTGGTCTGAATAAGGCAAATCCTCAACAACATCTGGTAGAGGCGTGGGTGCCAACATATCACTGGAGAGCGTTGCCCCATCATCAGAAAAATAGGGCATATGCTAAAAAAATATCACATCCGCACTGACAAACCATTGCTTCAGAACTGGATCAAAACAACGATAACCTTTCATGGTTCTAGAATATCCCAAAAAGATGCATTTAGTTGATCGAGGATCAAGCTTCGTCATCCCTGGGCGTAAATTTTTGACAAAACAGGTACACCCAACAATACGCGGAACAGAGAACAGAGGTGCATCAGGAAACGGTTCGGTGTAAGGGTTACGATTGTGTAAAATAGAGAATGGCATACGATTTATAAGATAGCATGTCGTAGAAAGTGCCTCAGGCCAGAACCGGTGAGGGATTTTATAATGAAGAAGAAGAGTGTGAGCAACATCAATTAAGTGGTGATTTTTCCGTTCAGCAACACCATTCTGTTGTGGAGTATAAGGACAAGTGGTTTGATGGATGGTGCCACGAACAGAACGAAAAGATATGACATATTTTTGCATAAATTCTAGGGCACTATTGGTACGGAAAATCTTAATGGGTTTATTGAACTGGGTCTGTATTTCAGAAAAGAAGATTCTGATATTGATCGCAAAAAAGGCCAAGTAGCACGGGAATAATCATCATTAAAATTCAGAAAGTATTTAACACCAGAGTGACTAGGAACAGAACATGGACCCCAAATTTCCGCATGAACAATATCAAAAGGTGCCTTAGAACCAATTTCTTATTTAGCGGGAAATACACACCGCATTTGTTTTCCCAAAACACAAGAAGCACAAGAAAAAAGTTTTCAGATAATGTGGGATAAATGTTTCAACTTTATTGCAGATGGATGACCAAACCGGTAGTGCCACTGAAGTCCTGTAACTAATGTAAACAGAAGATCAGATGTTGCAGGCGGTCCATCCAAATAGTAGTCTGTCTGGTCCTTCATGGCCCGAACCAATCCTCGTCTTCACGCGGAGATCCAGCAGAAGGAGAGGCAAGCATGGCGGAGGAACCCACAATAGATGTCGAAGGTAGCTAAGTCATGCGCTCCTGGAAAAACTTCTCAAACTCCGAGCGAAGCCATTCAGTAGACGGCAAAGCAGATTCTAGGTCAGATGCAGTATCAGTTGAGGTTTCTGTAGATGCTTGATTAGCCCAAGTTGGTTTACCATGCTTATTATCACGACCACACCAGTTGCAGAAGCAAGGCCCGATAGCTTGGCCTCGACCAGGAGCGGTAGAGGAGTCACGTCTACCAGTAGAAGGTAGACGTCCGCCACAGCCACGGCCTCGACTGCGGACACGTCCAGAGTCAGTAGTGCGAACAGCTAGAGCGGGATGCTCAATAACAGGATTGGAGGTCATTGACGGAAGTCTTTGAACTCGATTTAGAAAATCGCGAAGAGTACCACAGGGGGTCGCTAGATAGAATCTAATCGACCACGCCAGAGAAAGATGTAGGAAGGGCAGCCAGAAACTGGACCAGTTGTAGTTCATTGCGCTGCTTTTGCGTTTCTTTGAGCACTGGTTGTAGAAGTCCTCATTAGAAGTGTCATAAGAAAACTCCTTGGCCAGGTTTCTGAAAATTTCGAAAACACATTTAGGATTCTACTGATGGGAATAGACATGGGAGAGTTGGTCCCACATCGCCTTAGCATCATGAAGGCAGAACAAGGACTGACTGATCCGCGGCTCGGTGCTATTAAGAAGCCAAGACATAACACCAAAGTCGTCTTTAGACCGTTGTGCATAGGTTTGTTTGCAACGGCACAAGGATCAACAATAAGATGTGAGCACCGGCACATTCGAGTTGCTTTTCATGTTTAATTCAGTATCCATTTTTAATTTTAATTTCAGGTTCCCCTTTTGCTTTCCTTTTTGTATATTTATCTTTGTGGTTTCTATTTTTTTCCTTTTTTTGTTTTCTTTATTTTTGGTTTTCTTTTCAAAAAAAAGAGAAAGAAAACAAAACGCAATTGAGATCCTTAATCCACTAAAGTCCTTAGTTCATAGACAAAAAGGTACTGAGATCCTTAATGCACTAGAGTCCTTAATCCACAACTTGGGTAGCCTTACACGAGTGCCATCATATTGCAGTGAAGTTAAGGACCCTACAAGTAATGTTTGAATTAGGACGTAATCACATCTAATTCATGGACTCAGGGGGGGGGTCTACATCTTTGAGATTTTGATAGGTTGTCTCTTATATGCAAACATGCTCATGTTTTTAAACGATCATGCTCGCCACTCGTACAAAGTCTAAAATCTACTCAAGATCCTTCCTAAAGTCATCCCAGTTATGCTGCCAAAATTTTGCCTTACCTACCCAAATCCTCAGCAAGAGAACCTTCCAATGATTTTCGACCTCATCTATGTTGAAAGGATGTTAGTCTCTGAACTCACCATTCAAGCCTATCAAACATATAAATCTTGTTCAAACCATGGAATCAAAATCATCTTATATGTCGAGATATGAAGGATTCTTGGTATCCACTAGAAGCATGTCCACATCAAAATCCCCACATGAGCACAACATCCCATAAAATTAAATTTCCAATTTTGATATCGTGTCCAATGGCCCACAAACAGAATTTTTTTGAAATTTCGATCGATATTTTGATATTACGGCCCTAACGATTTTGTCTACCAAATAAGCGAATGAAATCATGAAAAATTACCACGACGATCTAAATGCCAAGATCTACTCAAATATGCAATAATATTTCATATTTGATATGTGGGGGTATCCCACATTTGTAAGTGAAGGAAGTTGAACAATTTTGACAAAATTTCGAAGGCAATTTCGATGGAATAATGAAGGAATTAAATTATGAAATTATGCAAACACAATGCTAGACATAAGCACACTAAATTATATAATAAATGTATGTGTTTCGAGGTTAGATTTATACATATATCCAAGAAAGAACTTTGTTATTTTTGGAGTATTTTTCAATATCTGTATAGAATTAAAAAAATTGTCAAAATACCCAAGATGTAGTGTTAGCAGTCTTAGGAACAAATTTCTCTAAATCTAAGTTGTGTTTCTGTATCATTTGCGAAATCACAACCCAAACTGGGCTTTTTGCTGTGAAATTTCACCCTATTTGGCGAAATTTCACGCCTAGGGTCAAAATTTTCAAAAATTACGTCCCATTCCCTGCATTTGTGCATTTCGCATGTCTGATCGTAAATTTTGATGTCCGATTGCAATCAAAATTTTATTCCATGCAACATCCCAACTTGATCTAGAATGAGAAACCTGTCAAAATGGTGTCCAACTCGGGCCTTACTTGTACCTTTGACCTATGGCCATCACTTTCACACGAGGAGACGTCAAAAGGCTATCAAATTTGGCCCATCTCCGCATCCTCTCAAGCAACTCAAATTTCCAAATGCCTTACACCTATCGAACAACTACAAAAGTAAACTTGAAATCTTTAAAATTTTTCTTTGTTCTTCTCAATCCGACTGCCATGGTTACATTGAAAGGCTGCCCAATCCAAGAAAGCCACTTCAATGAACCTTTTAGCTTAAAACCCATATATTAAGACATCAACCTCACACTGAAAGGCCATCAAATTAGCTCTTCACATAATAAAAAATCATCTCAGGATTACGTCGACAGGCTACTCAAATCATGATGTATATCGGCATCTAGTATCTAGATCCATCTTCCTTACTTGCTTGCCATTGGAAGCTCGTCAGGTTACCCAATCATGCTTGCAAGCTATGTGCTTCCACATCCAAATCACATCTAGCTCTAGGCGATGAACATCATGTTGCCAAATATACTAACATCTATCTACATGTGGGCCTATTCTGATACACATGTTCATGACATACATCTATATCCATACCCATGTTCGCATGCTACCTTGACTCAGTATATACCGTAATGAATACACATATGTTCTTAGTTAAGCTGTAAGGGATGTTAATCCTTCAATCTTGGATAGAAGGTCCAAACAGGATCAATCTCCCATGCTCCTCACATATCAACTCACTTCCCGATCTAGGGGATGCTCTGACTAATCAAAATGTAACCTAGTAGCATGATGTCATGTCTAGCACCGCCTACCACATCCAAGTGTATTAGCCTATGGCTTACACTAGACCCCCCTAGGTCCTAGATCGTGACCTAAAATTAGCCTACCCGTCACTCATTGACCTTTTTAAACTAGTGTTCTTGCACCAATCTTCACCATGTGTCTAAAGCATGTTGTTTGGCAAATCTATCTCACTCGGCCAGTTTATTCGCTCTCACTCTTAATTCTAAAAAGGTTTGAAAAGTCAGTATTAGGCCGCAAATCACCCGTAACAATGTTCCACAAAAAACATCAATTACGCAGACTGAAACTTGCCAATGAAAGATTACACAACATCTAAGATCGTTGCAAACCAAAAGAAAAATTTTCAAGATAAGAACCGTGCACGAGTCACCAAAAAGAATCGTGAGAAGTGATGAAGTGAGCGAGTAATCATCCTCTAGAATTTAGACAAACCTTATTAGGAATTTTGCAACTACCACATATTCAAAAACTAAAGTAAATAAATACTCTAATTACCATAGAAATCCTCGATTAGCTACATGTAAGCAAAGGTCCTTGCAGTTTGAGCCAGTTGGCCAAAAGTAGTGAGTCAACCTCCTAATAGCATGCTAGAACAACCCCTGCTCCGGGTAAAATTCCATCAGTCTCCTAGGGGTACCTAAAAAGCTCTAATGAGTTTTTAGGTAATACTATCATGCACAAAATATACATGTGTGATAACACCCATTTTATGGCTGCTAGAGCTTATATTTTACTATCAAAACAGCCTCCAAACCTAACTTCCTCTTCGTTTTATCTTATTTTGTTGTAAAGAAATAATGCCCACTATGCCCCTGATAAAATTTCTTATCTTTTGCAGAGTTTCTGTTATTTTTCCACAAAAAAGGGGGGTTAATGGGCCCTTCAGGCCCATCAGCATACCTTTGCCACTAGCGCAGTCATATACCAGTCAAGCACCAGCAACCTCTCCTAAAAATGAAAAAACAATAACGCGTTCTTTTATTCATGCTTAGGCTTTTATTAGTTGCATTATATTTCATTGGCATAAGTTTAAATCATTTTCAAGGTTCTTTTTAAAATGTTTTAAGACTAAGGGCAAATGAATCTTGTTTGCACATAAGAATATAATGTGGGCCGAAGATATGTCTTCAAAAGGTGCAATCCAACTCGATTTCAATTCAAAACTTATCATCTGCAATTTGGATTAAAAGGTGAGATCAATTGTGGCCTGAGAATCCTTAAGAGTTTAGACAAATGAATAAAAATGTCGATTGGAGATAAATTAAACATCGGTTCAAACAGCCACACAAATCCATGTAGAGTTAAGACAAGCTAACAAGCGACTCTAAACCCTAACAGATAAAGAGCACAAACCATGCTCAAGAAGGATCATGATCAATTGAATCGAGTTTGAGAAATAAGAAAGAACCAAAATCTTGGGACAACCAAATAATAATCATGAAAGATAGACGAAATTCCTCAGACTCAGAGATCAAATCATAATAAATCCTAATCATTGAGCTACAAAATATGCAGAGTTCATACTAACTAGTAAAGCCTGCTCTAGAAAGCAATAAGCATTGGGGGTCAATACATGGCATGGTAATGAAAAAGAAAAAAAAACACTTCCACAAAAAAATATGTGAAAATGATAGTGCATGCATGCAAAAGCAAACAAAATGGATAGGAACCCAAGCTTAGGGTTTTTCTCATACTTGAACAATCCTAAACTTCCGACATAAGGGGATACTAGAAGTCCATGTAATTGCTACCATATTGATGATGGAACGACAAGTCTAGCTCGAAACACCCCAATCATCAGAGTCAAGGTAGGGTAATGTTGTAGTCACTGATGAAGTTGAGCATCCTTCAATCTTGTGAAGCTCACTCGATGTTGGATTTTGAATTTATAATGTGTTGCTAGATTTGTATGGAATTTTTGCTCATTGATGAGCATCTTCTAGGTGTCATGCTTCTTGAATTCATGATTGTAATCCTGCCAGTCACTTTTTAACTTTGACTATGACATGCTTATCATTCAAGATTTTGATTACCTTCTCGCATGTGACAAAAATCGAGCAACAAAGGTTGCTCTTCCTAAGAAATGAGCCCATACGCCCCCTCCGATCCCAGAGGAGCGCCTCAGGCTATGTGGCTCACTAACTCACTGAAAAGGAACACAGGCGAGAAGGTAATCAAAATTCCACTGGTAGCGTAGTCAGCCACTACACCATTAAAAAAGGTCGTGTGTAATTTGTAATTAAAATTGTACTCGCATTGACTCTGTGTAGGTGAATGGTGGAAAATGTTTAGGAATGAGACTTCTAATATGAAGAAGATTGTGAACCAAACTTGCAGGTTGCAGCCATGTGGTTATAAGAGAAACTAGAGTGGTTTTGATCATCTCCACTCCAAAAGCAGGAATACATTGGAGCACCACAGGTGGAATGGTGTATGTTAGATGTATCTTGAGGCCTCAAATCCAGTGTGTTACTTTCATATAACATCATTGTATCATATCATTGAATTGTAAGTGTAGAATATAGCATGTCAGCTAGCACAATAATTTTATTGAACTACATTCTAGTAAGGCTTACTCTGTCTGTTTAGGCTCTTATACTGTAAAATGGGTTCAAAGATAGTCACACCCTACATACTCATTTTGTATAGGTGACCAAAAAAATTATAAGCCAGAAGTATCTTTTTACCAATTTCATTATATAGGAATTATATGATATGTGAGAGGGACGTCAATAGATATGATCTTGCAACATGCAACTAATGCCCTAACAAAAATGAAAAGTCTTCAAAAAAATATAAATTCATTGTGCAAACTCAGTAAAAGCAAAATCAAATGGTGTGATAATCCATGATATCAAAGGCATTAGGAATCAAATGTCACAATATAATGGGACTATAACAGACTTAGAAAGAAAAAGTGACACCCACTAATAATAGGTTGAGAGACCCAACAAAGAAGACCTAGGGCCGTAATCTCTCATATGAGTCCACTTTGTGTAATATGTACATATAATATATTATTATAGATGTCCTCACGCCTCTCGCTTTCCGCTTTCTAAAACATTGGATACCATGTTGAAAACTGTGAGGAGAAAACTCACTTGGGTTATTATATTAGATGGAAATAATGGCACACCAATGTCCTATATATAGCAGTAAGTCTGGACACATTAGAGACTTGGGATTCAAGGCAAGCTATATGGGTTGATACACTTTAGCCCATTAACTAACAGATAGGCTAATAATACTTTCTGAACAAACCTTGCTCCTTGTAGGATTCCATCAGTCTCCTAGGGCTACCTAAGAGACTAATCCAGCCATTTATTTGTTCAAACATGACGATATATATACATATATATATAGACCCTAATGACCTTTGGAATCCCCAATCAGCTATAATAGGTGGTCCATATAGCGAACAGCAGTCCCTAGGGTTTGTAAAAAACTCTTACATGTGTTTTCATATCACACTTCCATGCACAACATACCTATGTCACTATCGCAGTCATATACCCATCGGGCACCACCCTAGATTCCCTTTTCGTTTTGGATTCTAGAACCTAACACGAGAAAAAGCGAGTTCCTTCAAAAGATGCAATGCAAACTCTATTTAAATCAAAAACTTGTCATCTGCAAGCCTGATGCTAGAATCATTTGTCGTACATAGCCATGAAGCTTAAGAAAGATAATGATGAAGTGAATCGAGTCCAATAAATAAGCAAGAAGCAAAACCAAGAAAGATAGGAGAAATATCCCAAAGCCATGAAAGATAGGAGAAATATCCCGTAATGATATTTATTGTTTTGTTATATGTGGCATGATAATTATAAAAATTTCAGGTGGCATTCCTCTTTCCTTCATACCCCCATCTCACATTCTACACCTATGCTGATTCCCTAATACCGTCAGCCACTAGTCTAGACTCTCCTAGAAATTAAAAACAATCACTCATTCTTACATTCACGCTCAGGCTTTATTCATTGCATTTTATTTCAGTTGTTTTGAGATTGAGGGTGGTCGAACCTCTTTTGCACATTAGAAAATAATGTGGGACCAAGATAGTTCCTTCAAAAGATACGATCCAACTCAGTGAAATGAAAAACGGGCTGAGCGGCCGATTCAACGGCCGATTAATCGACCAAACACCCAGCCCGTTCGATTTTTGCTAAAATCGCCAGTTAACTTTTTTGTAATTAATCGGCCGTTTTTTCCCCTTTTTTCCTTTTTTTTGCCCTTTTTTTCCCGCTTTTTGGCCGTTTTTTGTCTGTTTTTTGTAAATTTTGCTGTACACCTGTAACTTTATATAAACTATATGGCCCCAAGTATTACTGACTATAATATATTAAACTTAAATATCCTATGATAAGCCTAGTCTAATAGAATGCATATGTGTATGCAAGTTGGGATAATAGGGTACTGTTGTAAAGTGTAATATATACAAGTAAAATATAGAATGCATACTTTAGTTAATTGTACTGCTGTAATGTATGACTAATTGATGATATGCACATATAACAATAAGTTTGAAAGGTATCCAATAATGAGTCTATTGTTTACTGTATGCAAGTTGGGATAATAGGGTACTGTTGTTAAGTGTAATTTATACAAGTAAAATATATGTAACTATTATCTAATTTTAGAATGCATACTTTAGTTAATTGTACTGCTGTAATGTATGACTAATTGATGATATGCACATATAACAATAAGTTAGAAAGGTATCCAATAATGAGTCTATTGTTTACTGCTTAACTATGTAAACATGTGATGCAAAAATATTTCTGAATCATGTATGTGAGGTATTTTATCTATGTCAAATCTATTATTTATTATATTATGGCTATAATTATTGTCTTATAACTATCTTATAAACTAATTGGGTGTTTTTACAGTTGGGTAGAGTGTTTAGAATCTTTAGATATATATAAAAGTTTCAAAGAGTATTAGTATTTATATACATATATATGTAATTTTGTATAAAATTATATAGAAAATTAAAACCCGTTTTTTTTTAAATCGGCCACTTAATCGGCCACTTACCGCTTAACCAGTTACAAGGTGTTGTCCGCACGGTTACCGTTTAACGTTACATTGATCCAACTCAATTTCATTTCAAAACTCATCATCTGCAAGCCTGATTTAAAGGTGAGATCAACTATGGTCCAAATTCCTTAAGTTTAGACGAATGCATGAAAAGGCCGATTTGAGCTTGTCAAACATCGGCTCAAAAATATGCATTGTTGTAGTTGCACCCACGTACAAAACATAGCAATATGTTGACCCGTTGTTTGTTGGGGTTTCAGGTTAAACTTGGGATCTAGATTCGAAGTTGTGGCTGATTCGATAGAAGGCAAAGAACAAATCTCTAGAAAAAGCCAGAATTAGATAACAGCGGTTCGATTTCAGTTTCCTAAAAGATTTACGTTTTGAAATCTTGTTTTTAGATTCCTAGTTGTGTACCTCCATTTAGAGTCCAACATTTTTATACATTACTTACCTAATCTAAATTACAGACTTATTGATTATTTTTGTTATTTATGTTATTAATCTGAGAAATATGAGTTGCCTACTTTTTTTTTATTTTAACTGAGGTCAATCATATTCATCTTGCCCCTAAGGCAAGCAGAGTGATCTCATCCAGATTACAAAAGATCACCCTCGACCAACACACAGGAAAGAACAAAAAGATCACTTACCATGAAAGCCCCTCCAAGATAAGCCACACCCAAACAACACAACTAATCATCTATTCAAACCTTACAAAAATACAAAGATGCCCCTAAGAAGGTTCTCATCAGAACCAGCCTCCACCGTTCCTACCGCCGAAGCCAGCTAAAGAACCAACCAAGTCATCATCATCACCATCTACCTCGTTTGCATATCCATCACTATCAGGGCTGCTATCCATCAACTCAAAAGACGAGTAGTTCTCAACACTCCGAGGCTGCGATCCTGAGTAGGCATCGCCTCCCCGAGGCCCCAAAAAATCTTTGAGGCAACGATGTCTCAGACGTCGGCAGGCACCAGCTGAATGGGGACTATGGCAAGAGGGGTTCGTTAGAGTGTGTCTCCTAGATATGTGAATTGTGTCAACGAAGCACCATGGATCATGGGGTCTACTCCACCGCCTAGAGAAGTATCGTTGAACCAACAACACATAATGCAACTATTTATGATTTGTATCACAACTATTCCATGTGCTCCGGAGCTTGTCTTTTCATAGTTGGTAGTCTTGTATCATATATTTATTGTACAACCTTCTCACAAACTCGTGCCCCCTGCAAACGTGATGCACACGTTAAGGTACCTCTATAGTTCTGCCAAGCTAGGGAAGGTGACAATGTTGTTTTCAAGTACAGAGGTTGTGGAACCATCAATGCCTTTGTCGAGTCATACTACTACAATAGAAAAGCACGCGGTTTTGTTTTTCAATGTGAATGAACATATAAAAATGTGCTTTGGCTTCTACATTATAGAGATGGTTTCAACAAGCCGCAAGTGTGTGGGAAAGAATCCAATCTCCAGACAAGGAATTGGACACCATCCCCATATGTTCTTACCCTCGTCGTCGGAGCCACACAGAAGCATCCTAGTTGCAAAAGTCAACATCGAATTGTACCTAGCTAGTCACTTCATCAAACTACTTTGCAGATACGCCAAAGGAAACAAAACCTAACATTCCTTGTTTTCCACTAATGGAGAGGTCATGTACGAGACTTCGCGTTCTGAGATTGCAAATACCCCCCCCCCCATCTCATTATAGTACTCATGGTGGGAGGAACATTAATTGTTGGTTTACACCAACTATTAGCTTCAGGCCTGAATAGCCTTCTCTAGACAATGACCATTGGGAACAAAATCCATACCCTAAGGCCATCCATTAGCCTTTATGCAGACGCTTACTGCTTTTTTATCACTTTAAGTTCTTGGTTTTGGTTAAATATAGTACTTGTAAATGCATTTTAGTCATTTTATCTCTTAAGTTGTCGTCTAAAGTAATTGGATGCATTTTTATGTAGGTTTTCAGAATGACAAATTTAGATGTTTTCATGTCAAACATGGCATGTCATATCTTAGGCATGTCGTGTCAACATCCAAAAGCAAGCAAGTTCCTTCACAACAAGAGACAATGTGTGTCCAGTCTACGACACGTCATGTCACATCACAAAGGGTCCACACTAAATTGGCCCTAGTCATGTCACAAAACAAATCGGCCAAGTCGACGTTGAAAAGGCATGTCTTGCCCGTTCAAAAACACGTCGTGCTCATTCACTAGTGATTGCTCAATGCACTTGTGTACACAATGCATCATGTCAGGCGGTTACACTTGAAAAATATAGCAGACCGCTCAAGCAACATATCGTGTCACTCAAGGAGACGTCGTGTCTACTTGACCGTAGAAATATAAATTCATGGAGAATGGTTATTGGGGGAGATATTTTGATTTTCAACTTCTAATTTTAGAAAAAGAGCCAGAAATGAATAAAGAAATTCTACACGCCAAGGGCTAGAAGGAAGAAGAAGAGGAGAATCTACCTTCTCCTAGCAGACGAGACTTGCCCCTTGCATCTTCGTTGTAGAGAATCTCTCTTTACAAGTATAGTATTTTGCTTTTTTCTCTTTCTTCTTTTGTTTATTCTCCTTTTCGCCATGAGCTTCGTTGTGAACATGATTTGCATGTCTATGTGTGAATCTAACATACACCTCACGTGATGAACAACTTCTGATAGTAATTTTCTTCTGTCTCTCTAAATTGTTTTTGTTTGCTTATGAAAATCTTGGCCACAAATATATATTTCTGTTAATTCAAATTTTTAGAATATACTAGTTTAGAGGATTGTATCTAAATGAATAGAAGTTAGTCACAATTTATGTCCCTGCTTTAATTTGATGTAATTTGTATTTCCTTGAAGAGATTTAGGGAAAGTCTTGATAAATTTGAGATCAAAAGTTCAGAGAATTTAATTCTGTTTTTTTGCGTATAAGACAAATGAGGAATGATTTCGCATAACTGATTAGTTTACCATATAAGTTGAATGTGCAATGGCACCAAGTGGTTCTGTCTCCTGAATGCGAGTTGAAAGTGATCTAATGATAATACTGATGTAGGACGAGTGCAACCTTTTAAATGGTCTTTTTAGTAGTTTTATAATGTTTATTAATTTCCTTGTATTTTAGGGGTTATTTAATATTTTCCCAGTTTGTTTTGTAAAGCATGTGGTTTAGTCCCACATTGGTTAGTTGTGTAGTGAGTTGGGTTCAAACACCTATATATAGTCTTTGCAAGGCTTTCGTCAAAAGCAGACTTGATGAATATTTATTCCTTTTGATTAGTTATTTTTAGATTAGTTTAGATCTAGATAGTTATTCTTAGATTTTATTCATTAGGATCTCCATTAAATACTTTAGTAAACTTTTCTATCATTAAGTAATCAATAGTGTAAATTTTGATATGCATTGATTCCTTCTAAAGGCGACCTTAAGCTCAACTACTTTTGACCCGTCTTGTTATGGGTGATTGTTGTGCTGCTTTGGTAATTTAAAAGATTTAGAGACTTTAATTCTTTTTTCTGGAGATAAGACAAAGAGGAATGATTTGAATAATTGATACAAGTGATCTAATAGTTAGTTTAGTTTAACTTAGAACTAAATCAAAACCATCCTTTTAATCTTTAAATCATGAGGTAGTTGAATAGATTAAGGTTTGATATGCATTGAATTCCTCGTGGAGACGACGTTAAGCCATAGTACTTTTGACCCATTCTATAGTGAGGGACCGTTGTATTGCTTTGGCAATTTCATTGCAGCTCAAATACACAAATTAATTTTTAGGGGAGGGGTAGCAACTAGACTATTTTAAGTTTGTTCTGTTGTTTGGTTTTTGCATTTGCATTTTTATTTTGTCATTGTAGGTCAAACTTTGTGTTTAGTATAAGCATGTTTAATTTCTACTTAATACAATACAAATCTTTTGTTGTAGCCAATGCCTAGAAATTAATTCTTTTTTAGGATTATCACCGTCTTAAATGGCATATGCTTTGTTTCTTTATTTATCATATTCACACCAATGCTTATCTCCTAGTTTGTTTTTCATGTCTTGAAATTGAGTGTCAGTGAAAGTCATCAAAATTGAGTGTTAATAAAATTCATTGTATTTCCGATGAAAATATCATACCAACAAACTAAAATATTGATGGTGTTAATGTGACATCTACACATGAGTCATTGCAATTTCCCAATAGACACAAAAATCTAAACAAAATTTATCTAGTGTGGTTCCATTATTTACAACAAACGACCAATTTACCCAGACATCCTTAAAAATCCCCCATTCTCTAGGTTACATCTAAACACAGAAAACCTGGTGATTTTCCATCCTAGGTACTCCTTATCTAGGTACAACTATCTTCCCCTCTTCTATATGGAACAATTATATCATTTTTTACCAGTCCCGGATGCTCACTAAGACTTACGCCTGCGTGGGGAGCTGGTTGGGGCGTCATTGGCCCTCTTTTTTTAATGACAAGGCACCCAACCATCACGACCATATCGGATTTTTAAGCTAGATTGGCATACCAAGTGGGCTGTTTCATGCCTCTTTTGGTAAGTTTTATTGATTTTAAAAATTTTGTTTGATTAATTTTCAATTGATAGAATTAGGGTCAAGTTGTTACTAGAGATAAATTTTCCTAAGTGGGTTCATCACTAGGTTCTTGTATTGAAATACTTGAGATTGGTTGATTTGTGATGATTACAGGGAAGATTAATGCTTGTCATAAATAATGGAACCACAATAGATAAATCATGTTTAAAATTTTATGTCTATTAAGAATTTGCTATCACTCATGTTTTGATATGAATTGTAATACAACAAAAATTGTAGTAAGTCGAATGATATTTTCATCGAATATGCATTGTGACTTTCATTAACACACAATTTAAGGACAGGACAAACCACACTAGGAGATAAGCATTGCTGTGAAAATGATAAACATATTCTAAGAAATAAAGGATATGCCACGTTATAAAGATTCGATTTCTAGGCATTGACTACACCATAGATTACAGGTGAAATAAAACATGCCTCCACTAAATTCAAAGTTTATATTACAATGTCAAAATAAACATACAAATGCAAAAATAAGACATCTGAGACAACTTAGGATTCCTATGATAAACATGACCAGCTCTAATATAACTATTGTGACCTTGTTTACGCCAAACAAAGGCATAAACTAGCAAATCAGGAATGGTGTACGTCAATGCTTACTAGCATAAAAAGCCTCGGCCCCAAGTCGTGTGTTTTGACAAGTATTACATGAACCATACTAAGTGTATTTTCTCTAATTTGATTATAGCTTTAATGATTTTGATTGTTTTTGTTAAATGTCAACCTCGGGATTTAACTACCTCAGATGCGTAAAAAGCACGCATGATGTGCTCTGGAAAAGCATATTTTGCTATCTTTAAGAAGGTGATGCTCTCATATGTCGTCGTACAATTGTCTCACCAACTTGTAGTCCCTTGCAAAGGAGCACAAGTGGATGTGCCTCTTCAGATCTCTGGAAAACAGAGATGATGTGGAATTCCCCTTCCGTGTAGAGTGGTTTTTCTTATTGACAACCCCTAATGGGCAAAGACACAACTAGGGCCACATTAAAAATAGAGTAAAACAACTTAAGAAAATAGATTAAAACAAATCAAATAAATAGACTCTCTAACATGATCCACCAACATAGGGAAGGTGAGCATTATAGCAATCAAGTGCAAGGTTATTTCATCGAGTCGATGTGAACTATCATTGGAAAATGTGTTGGTGCATCCGAGGAAAATATTTAGAAATAATATCAAAATCAGGTGTTATAAACTATCATTGTTTTTCCCAAGGCAAGACTCAACTCAATGAGAAACAAAGAATAACAAAGCAAAAAAGGTTTGAAAAGTCAATATTAAACCGCAAATCACCCGTAACAATTGCTCCACAACAAACATCAACTATGCATATTGAAACTTGCCAATGAAAGATCACAAAACATCTAAGATCGTTGCAAACCAAAAGAAAACTTGTCAAGATAAGAACCATGCATGGGTCACCAAGAAGAATTGTAAGAAGTGACGAAGTGAGCGAGTAATCATCCTCTAAAATTTAGACAAATCATATCAGGAATTTTGCAACTACAACATATTCAAAAACTAAAATAAATAAATAGAAAATGCACTGCTCATAACAAAATTCCACTGGTAGCGTAGTCAGCCACTACGCCATTAAAAAAGGTCGTGTGTAATTTGTAATTAAAATTGTACTCGCATTGACTCTGTGTAGGTGAATGGTGGAAAATGTTTAGGAATGAGACTCCTAATATTAAGAAGATTGTGAACCAAACTTGCAGGTTGCAGCCATGTGGTTATAAGAGAAACTAGAGTGGTTTTGATCATCTCCACTCCAAAAGCAGGAATACATTGGAGCACCACAGGTTGAATGGTGTATGTTAGATGTATCTTGAGGCCTCAAATCCAGTGTGTTACTTTCATATAACATCATTGTATCATATCGTTGAATTGTAAGTGTAGAATATAGCATGTCAGCTAGCACAATAATTTTATTGAACTACATTCTAGTAAGGCTTACTCTGACTGTTTAGGCTCTTATAATATGTAAAATGGGTTCAAAGATAGTCACACCCTACATACTCATTTTGTATAGGTGACCAAAAAAATTATAAGCCAGAAGTATCTTTTTACCAATTTCATTATATAGGAATTATATGATATGTGAGAGGGACGTCAATAGATATGATCTTGCAACATGCAACTAATGCCCTAACAAAAATGAAAAGTCTTCAAAAAAATATAAATTCATTGTGCAAACTCAGTAAAAGCAAAAACAAATGGTGTGATAATCCATGATATCAAAGGCATTAGGAATCAAATGTCGCAATATAATGGGAATATAACAGACTTAGAAAGAAAAAGTGACACTCACTAATAATAGGTTGAGAGACCCAACAAAGAAGACCTAGGGCCGTAATCTCTCATATGAGTACACTTTGTGTAATGTGTACATATAATATGATGTCCTCACGCCTCTCGCTTTCCGCTTTCTAAAACATTGGATACCATGTTGAAAACTGTGAGGAGAAAACTCACTTGTGTTATTATATTCAATGGAAATAATGGCACACCAATGTCCTATATATAGCAGAAAGTCTAGACTTAGGATTCAAGGCAGGCTATATGGGTTGATACACTTTAGCCCATTAACTAACAGATAGGCTAATAATACTTTCTGAACAAACCTTGCTCCTTGTAGGATTCCATCATTCTCCTAGGGCTACCTAAGAGACTAATCCAGACATTTATTTGTTCAAACATGACAATATATATACATATATATAGACCCTAATGAACTTTGGAATCCCCAATCAGCTACAGGTGGTCCATATAGCGAGCAACAGTCCCTAGGGTTTGTAAAAAACTTACATGTGTTTTCATATCACACTTCCATGCACAACATACCTATGTCACTATCGCAGTCATATACCCATCGAGCACCACCCTAGATTCCCTTAAAAGGGAAAAAAACTCATTCTTTTATTCAAAAGATACAATCCAACTCAATTTCATTTCAAAACTCATCACCCGCAAGCCTGATTTAAAGGTGAGATCAACTATCGTCCAAATTCCTTAAGTTTAGACAAATGCATGAAAAGGCCGATTTGAGTTTGTCAAACATCGGCTCAAACATATGCATTGTTGTAGTTGCACCCACGTACAAAACATAGCAATATGTTGACCAGTTGTTTGATGGGGTTTTAGGTTAAACTTGGGATCTAGATTCGAAGTTGTGGCTGATTCGATAGAAGGCAAAGAACAAAGCTCTAGAAAAAGCCAGAATTAGATAACAGCGATTCGATTTCAGTTTCCTAAAAGATTTACGTTTTGAAATCTTGTTTTTAGATTCCTAGTTGTGTACCTCCATTTAGAGTCCAACTTTTTTATACATTATTTACCTAATCTAAATTATAGATTTATTGATTATTTTTGTTATTTATGTTATTAATTTGAGAAATATGAGTTACCTACTTTTTTTTATTTTAACTGAGGTCGATCATATTCATCTTGCCCCTAAGGCAAGCAGAGTGATGTCATCCATATTACAAAAGATCACCCTCGACCAACACACAGGAAAGAACAAAAAGATCACTTACCATGAAAGCCCCTCCAAGATAAGCCACACCCAAACAACACAACTAATCATCTATTCAAACCTTGCAAAAATACAAAGACGCCCCTAAGAAGGTTCTCATCAGAACCAGCCTCCACCGTTCCTACCGCCGAAGCCAGCTAAAGAACCAACCAAGTCATCATCATCATCTACCTCGCTTGCATATCCATCACTATCAGGGCTGCTATCCACCAACTCAAAAGACAAGTAGTTCTCAACACTCCGAGGCTGCGATCCTGAGTAGGCGTCGCCCCACCGAGGCCCCAAAAAATCTCCAAGGCAACGACGTCTCAGACATCGGCAGGCACCGGCTGAATGGGGACTATGGCAAGAGGGGTTCATTAGAGTGTCTCCTAGAATGCCAAAATGAAGCGATGCTCGCCCACTACTTCTCCATCTCTGACTTTAGTACCAGAGGTTTGCCTTCCATCATACGAGTTGTAGAGATATGTGAATTGTGTCAACGAAGCACCATGGATCATGGGGTCTACTCCACCGCCTAGAGAAGTATCGTTGAACCAACAACACATGATGCAACTATTTATGATTTGCATCACACCTATTCCATGTGCTCTGGAGCTTGTCTTTGCATAGTTGGTAGTCTTGTATCATATATTTATTGTACAACCTTCTCACAAACTCGTGCCCCTGCAAACGTGATGCACACGTTAAGGTACCTCTATAGTTCAGCCAAGCTGGGGAAGGTGACAATGTTGTTTTCAAGTACAGAGGTTGTGGAACCATCAATGCCTTTGTCGAGTCATACTACTACAATAGAAAAGCACGCGGTTTTGTTTTTCAATGTGAATGAACACATAAAAATGCGCTTTGGTTTCTACATTCACAACATTATAGAGATGGTTTCAACAAGCCGCAAGTGTGTGGGAAAGAATCCAATCTCCAGACAAGGAGTTGGACACCATCCCCATATGTTCTTACCCTCGTCGTCAGAGCCACACAGAAGCATCCTAGTTGCAAAAGTCAACATCGAATTGTACCTAGCTAGTCACTTCATCAAACTACTTTGCAGATACACCAAAGGAAACAAAACCTAACATTCCTTGTTTTCCACTAATGGAGAGGTCCTGTACGAGGCTTCGCGTTCTGAGATTGCAAATACCCCCCATCTCATTATAGTACTCATGGTGGGATCCTCCGACTGAGAACATTAATTG
The DNA here is from genome assembly GCA_963693085.1 of Alisma plantago-aquatica. Lineage (NCBI taxonomy): Eukaryota > Viridiplantae > Streptophyta > Magnoliopsida > Alismatales > Alismataceae > Alisma > Alisma plantago-aquatica. The sequence continues at coordinate 13,619 of CAVNZW010000031.1, read as the reverse complement.
TTGGTTTACACCAACTATTTGCTTCAGGCCTGAACAACCTTCTCTAGACAATGACCATTGGGAACAAAATCCATACCCTAAGGCCATCCATTAGCCTTTATGGAGACGCTTACTGCTTTTTTATCGCATCAAGTTCTTGGTTTTGGCTAAATATAGTACTTGTAAATGCAATTTAGTAATTTATCTCTTAAGTTGTCATCTAAAGTAATTGGATGCATTTTTATGTAGGTTTTCAGAATGACAAATTTAGATGTTTTCATGTCAAACATGGCATGTCATATCTTAGGCATGTCATGTCATCATCCAAAAGCAAGCAAGTTCCTTCACAACAAGAGACAATGTGTGTCCAGTCAACGACATGTCATGTCACATCACAAAGGGTCCACACTAAATTGGCCCTAGTCATGTCACAACACAAATCGGCCAAGTCGACGTTGAAAAGGCATGTCGTGCCCGTTCAAAAACACGTCGTGCTCATTCACTAGTAATTGCTCAATGCACTTGTGTACACAATGCATCATGTCAGGCGGTTACACTTGAAAAATATAGCAGACCGCTCAAGCAACATATTGTGTCACTCAAGGAGACGTCGTGTCTACCTGACCGTAGAAATATAAATTCATGGAGAACGGTTATTGGGGGAGATATTTTGATTTTCAACTTCTAATTTTAGAAAAAGAGCCAGAAATGAATAAAGGAAATTCTACACACCAAGGGCTAGAAGGAAGAAGAGGAGAATCTACCTTCTCCTAGCAGACGAGACTTGCCCCTTGCATCTTCGTTGTAGAGAATCTCTCTTTACAAGTATAGTATTTTGCTTTTTTCTCTTTCTTCTTTTGTTTATTCTCCTTTTCGCCATGAGCTTCGTTGTGAACATGATTTGCATGTCTATGTGTGAATCGAACATAATTATCATTGTACTTGGTGCCTAAATGGCATCTACACCTCACGTGATGAACAACTTCTGATAGTAATTTTCTTTTGTCTCTCTAAATTGTTTTTGTTTGCTTATGAAAATCTTGGCCACAAATATACATTTCTGTTAATTCAAATTTTTAGAATATACTAGTTTAGAGGATTGTATCTAAATGAATAGAAGTTAGTCACAATTTATGTCCCTGCTTTAATTTGATGTAATTCGTATTTCCTTGAAGAGATTTAGGGAAACTCTTGATAAATTTGAGATCAAAAGTTCAGAGAATTTAATTCTTTTTTTTTGGGTATAAGACAAAGAGGAATAATTTCACATAACTGATTAGTTTACCATATAAGTTGAATGTGCAATGGCACCAAGTGGTTTTGTCTCCTAAATGCGAATTGAAAGTGATCTAATGATAATACTGATGTAGGACGAGTGCAACCTTTTAAATGGTCTTTTTAGTAGTTTTATAATGTTTATCAGTTTCCTTGTATTTTAGGGGTTGTTTGATATTTTCCCAATTTGTTTTGTAAAGCATGTGGTTTAGTCCCACATTGGCTAGTTGTGTAGTGAGTTGGTTCAAACACCTATATATAGTCTTTGCAAGGCTTTCGTCAAAAGCAGACTTGATGAATGAAATCTTTTGATGAATATTTATTCCTTTTGATGAGTTATTTTTAGATTAGTTTAGATCTAGATTGATTCCTTCTAAAGGCGACCTTAAGCGCAACTACTTTTGACCCATCTTGTTATGGGTGATTGTTGTGCTGCTTTGGTAATTTAAAAGATTTAGAGACATTAATTCTTTTTTTCTGGAGATAAGACAAAGAGGAATGATTTGAATAATTGATAAGTCTACCATATGACTTGTATGTGCTATGGCAACAAGTGTTTCTATATGTCAAATGCAAGTTATAAGTGATCTAATAGTTAGTTTAGTTTATTTTAATCTTATGTGCATTGAATTCCTCGTAGAGACGACGTTAAGCCATAGTACTTTTGACCCATTCTATAGTGAGGGACCGTTGTATTGCTTTGGCAATTGCATTGCATGCTCAGATACACAAATTAATTTTTAGGGGAGGGGTAGCAACTAGACTATTTTAAGTTTTTTCTGTTGTTTGGTTTTTGCATTTGCATTTTTATTTTGTCATTGTAGGTCAAACTTTGTGTTTAGTATAAGCATGTTTAATTTCTGCTTAATACAATACAAATCTTTTGTTGTAGCCAATGCCTAGAAATTAATTCTTTTTTAGGATTATCACCGTCTTAAGTGGCATATGCTTTGTTTCTTTATTTATCATATTCACACCAATGCTTATCTCCTAGTTTGTTTTTCATGTCTTGAAATTGAGTGTCAATGAAAGTCACCAAAATTGAGTGTTAATAAAATTCATTGTATTTCCGATGAAAATATCATACCAACAAACTAAAATATTGATGGTGTTAATGTGACATCTACACATGAGTCATTGCAATTTCCTAATAGACACAAAAATTTAAACAAAATTTATCTAGTGTGGTTCCATTATTTACAACAAACGACCAATTTACCCAGACATCCTCAAAAATCCCCCATTCTCTAAGTTACATCTCAACACAGTAAACCTGGTGATTTTCCATCCTAGGTACTCCTTATCTAAATACAACTATCTTCCCCGCTTCTATATGGAACAATTATATCATTTTTACCAGTCCCGGCTGCTCACTAAGACTTACGCCTGCGTGGGGAGCTGGTTGGGGCGTCATTGGCCCTCTTTTTTTAATGACAAGGCACCCAACCATCGCGACCAGATCGGATTTTTAAGCTAGATTGGCATACCAAGTGGGCTGTTTAATGCCTCTTTTTGTAAGTTTTATTGATTTTAAAATTTTTGTCTGATTAATTTTCAATTGATAGAATTAGGGTCAAGTTGTTACTAGAGATAAATTTTCCTAAGTGGGTTCATCACTAGGTTCTTGTATTGAAATACTTGAGATTGGTTGATTTGTGATGATTACAGGGAAGATTAATGCTTGTCATAAATAATGGAACCACAATAGATAAATCATTTTAAAATTTTATGTCTATTAAGAATTTGCTATCACTCATGTTCTGATATGAATTGTAATACAACAAAAATTGTAGTAAGTCGAATGATATTTTCATCGAATATGCATTGTGACTTTCATTAACACACAATTTAAGGACAGGACAAACCACACTAGGAGATAATCATTTCTGTGAAAATGATAAACATATTCTAAGAAATAAAGGATATGCCACGTTATAAAGAATCGATTTCTAGGCATTGACTACACCATAGATTACAAGTGAAATAAAACATGCTTCCACTAAATTCAAAGTTTATATTACAATGTCAAAATAAACATACAAATGCAAAAATAAGACATCTGAGACAACTTAGGATTCCTATGATAAACATGACCAGCTCTAATATAACTATTGTGACCTTGTTTACTCCAAACAAAGGCATAAACTAGCAAATCAGGAATGGTGTACGTCAATGCTTACTAGCATAAAAAGCCTCGGCCCCAAGTTGTGTGTTTTGACAAGTATTACATGAACCATACTAAGTGTATTTTCTCTAATTTGATTATCGCTTTAATGATTTTGATTGTTTTTGTTAAATGTAAACCTCGGGATTTAACTACCTCAGATGCGTAAAAAGCACGCATGATGAGCTCTGGAAAAGCATATTTTACTATCTTTAAGAAGGTGATGCTCTCATATGTCATCGTACAATTGTCTCACCAACTTGTAGTCCCTTGCAAAGGAGCACAAGTGGAGGTGCCTCTTCAGATCTCTGGAAAACAGAGATGATGTGGAATTCCCCTTCCGTGTAGAGTGGTTTTTCTTATTGACAACCCCTAATGGGCCAAGACACAACTAGGGCCATATTAAAAATAGAGTAAAACAACTTAAGAAAATAGATTAAAACAAATCAAATAAATAGACTCTCTAACATGATCCACCAACCTAGGGAAGGTGAGCATTTTAGCAATCAAGTGCAAGGTTATTTCATCGAGTCGATGTGAACTATCATTGGAAAAGGTGTTGGTGCATCCGAGGAAAACATTTAGAAATAATATCAAAATCAGGTGTTATCAACTATCATTGTTTTTCCCAAGGCAAGACTCAGCTCAATGAGAAACAATGAATAACGAAGCAAAAAAGGTTTGAAAAGTCAATATTAAGCCGCAAATCACCCGTAACAATTGCTCCACAACAAACAACAACTACGCATATTGAAACTTGCCAATGAAAGATCACACAACATCAAAGATTGTTGCAAACCAAAAGAAAACTTGTCAAGATAAGAACCGTGCACGGGTCACCAAGAAGAATTGTGAGAAGTGATGAAGTGAGCGAGTAATCATCCTCTAGAATTTAGACAAATCATATCAGGAATTTTGCAACTACCACATATTCAAAAACTAAAATAAATAAATAGAAAATACTCTAATGACCTTAGAAATCCTCGATTAGCTACAGGCGAGCAAAGGTCCTTGCAATTTGAGCCAGTTGGCCAAAAGTAGTGAGTCAACCTCCTCATAGCATGCATGAACCAACCCTGCTCCTGGTAAAACTCCATCAGTCTCCTAGGGGTACCTAAAAAACTCTAATGAGTTTTTGGGTGATACTATCAGGCACAAAATATACTTGTGTCAATGTCGCAATCATATACCCGTCGAGCATCGTCCTAGATTTTCCAAAAAATAAAGTTTACTCATGCTTTCATAAAAAGGACTATTGACTTTTGGAATCTTCGATCTGCAACATGTGGTCCATGTAGCAAGCAACACTGCCTATAGTCTGCGCCAGTTGGCCCAAAGCAATAAATCAATTTCTTCGTACCGCACTCAAACCACCCTGCTCCTGGGAGGATTTCACCAATCTTCTAGGGGTTTTAAAAGACTCTCTAATGAATTTTCAAGCAACATTGTGGGGCACAACATACCTTTTCCACTAGCGCAGTCATATACCAGTCAGGCACCAGCAACCTCTCCTAAAAATGAAAAAACAATAACGCGTTCTTTTATTCATGCTTAGGCTTTTATTAGTTGCATTATATTTCATTGGCATCGGTTTAAATCATTTTCAAGGTTCTTTTTAAAATGTTTTAAGACTAAGGCAAATGAATCTTGTTTGCACATAAGAATATAATGTGGGCCGAAGATATGTCTTCAAAAGGTGCAATCCAACTCGATTTCAATTCAAAACTTATCATCTGTAATCTGGATTAAAAGGTGAGATCAATTGTGGCATGAGAATCCTTAAGAGTTTAGACGATTGAATAAAAAAGTCGATTGGAGATAAATTAAACATCGGTTCAAACAGCCACACAAATCCATGTAGAATTAAGACAAGCTAACAAGCGACTCTAAACCCTAACAGATAAAGAGCACAAACCGTGCTCAACAAGGATCATGATCAATTGAATCGAGTTTGAGAAATAAGAAAGAACCAAAATCTTGGGACAACCAAATAATAATCATGAAAGATAGACGAAATTCCTCAGACTCAGAGATCAAATCATAATAAATCCTAATCATTGAGCTACAAAATATGCAGAGTTCATACTAAGTAGTAAAGCCTTCTCTAGAAAGCAGTAAGCATTGGGGGTCAATACATGGCATGGTAATGAAAAAGAAAAGAAAAAATACTTCCACAAAAAAATATGTGAAAATGATAGTGCATGCATGCAAAAGCAAACAAAATGGATAGGAACCCAAGCTTAGGGTTTTTCTCATTCTTGAACAATCCTAAACTTCCGACATAAGGGGATACTAGAAGTCCATGTAATTGCTACCATATTGATGATGGAACGGCAAGTCTAGCTCGAAACAACCCAATCATCAGAGTCACGGTAGGGTAATGTTGTAGTCACTGATGAAGTTGAGCATCCTTCAATCTTGTGAAGCTCACTCGATGTTGGATTTTGAATTTATAATGTGTTGCTAGATTTGTATGGAATTTTTGCTCATTGATGAGCATCTTCTAGGTGTCATGCTTCTTGAATTCATGATTGTAATCCTGCCAGTCACTTTTTTAACTTTGACTGTGACATGCTTATCATTCAAGATTTTGATTACCTTCTCGCATGTGACAAAAATCGAGCAACAAAGGTTGCTCTTCCTAAGAAATGAGCCCATACGCCCCCTCCGATCCTAGAGTATGCAATGTTGGTGGATCTACATAACGCGTCAAAATCAAGATGAGTCTACAATGCCATTGGTTTAACATAAGGCGTCAAAATCAAGCTCCTTTTCTATAGCTCGAGCATTCACCATGTTTGCTCATATTTTGGAAGCCCTAGCAAAGGGATGAATGTCGTATGATGGTGTGCTGCTTCTAGAAGATGATGGAGCAGTGCCATAAGGAAGTGGAGTACGTTGTGTGCTGGTAGGTGTGCGGTGTTGTGAAGCAAAAGGTTGCTTTGTGAAGGAGGCACACTAAACCATAGATGGCATTCAACTAGGGAAGCATGTCTACTAGAAAGCCAGAATGAAGCTATGCTCGTCAATTTCTCCAACTCTAACTTCAGTACTGGAGGTAATTGCTCCATCATATAGGTTATAGAGATACGTGAACTGTGTGATAAAGGAGTATCATGGATCATTGGGTCTACTTCTCATGCCACCACCTAAACAGGTATCGTACAACCAACAAAATGATCACAGGATGCAACTACTTAGGATTTGTATATCACATGTTTCATGTGCTCTGGAAAAAGATATCTTGTAGAGCTTGTGTTTGGATAGTTGGTAGTCATGTATTCCATACTTGGATACAACCTTCTCACAGACTCTAGGTCACCCTACAAAAGTGATACACACGTCGATGTGTCTCTACAGTTCTGCCAAGCTAGGGAAGGTGACCATTGTTGTGGTCAAGAGCAAGAGGTTGTGGAACCATCAATGCCTTCATCAAGTCATACTACTACAATAGAAAAGCATGGATTTTGTTTTTCAATGTGAATGGTCATAGAAAAATGTTTTTCGGTTTCTACAATCACAATAGGATAGAGATGGTTTCAATAATCTACAAACGTGTGGAGAAGAATCCAATCTCCAGACAAGGAGTTAGACATCACCACCTATATGTTCTTGCCCAATTCATCGTATCCACGCCGAAGAGTCCTCCTAGTTGCAAAAGTCAACAATTTATACCTAGTTGATCAATTTATGAAACTACTCTACAGATATGACAAGGACAACAAAATCTAGATGGAGAGGTCTGGTACGAGGCTCCACATTCTGAGATTGCAATGAGCCCCCCTATCCCGTTATAGTGCTCATCGTGTGATCTTCCAATTGATACAATATCAATAGCTAGTTTACGTCGACTACAATCCATACCCCAAGGTTACCATCACCTATGTCAACTACAATACATGACATGGTGAGTCGAGAAGGGTTGGGCCACAAGATGAGTTAAAAGGAGAAAATACAAAAAAAAGAGAAAAAAGGAAAAGCTAAGTGTAAAATTCAGACATTATCTCTAAAATATCCAATTAGTTTGAACTATAACTTTAGGTTATTCTAATCATGCATAGTATGAGATTAGATATGTAATCGGCCTTATATGTACATGTGTTCTATATTCATTTCCCCTCATAAGCATATTTATTTGTATACACTTAGTTATACATATATTACATGGTTAAACCCAAAAATGATCTGTAAACCATGCATAAATAAAACGTCATTGAACTACATTCTAGTAAGGCTTACTATGACTGTTTAGGTTGATAACATATTCATTTTGTATAGGTGACTAAAAAATTACTTCCAACTTAATTTTACCATATAAGGCAGAACTGCAGAAGTATCATTATTTAGGAATTATATGATATGTGAGAGGGACGTCAATAAAAATTATAATCCTGTAAAATGCAACTAATGTGCTAATAAAAATGGAAATATTATAGACTTAGAAAGAAAAATGACACCCACTAATAATAGGTTGAGAGACCCAATAGAGAAGATATGAGTCCACTTTGTGTAATATGTACATATAATATATTATTATAGTTAGTGGCGAGGAGCGCCTCAGGCTAGGGATGAGCATCGAGTCGGGCCGGCCCGATCCGACCCGCGACCCAGCCCGCATAACCCGATCCAGACCCGAACCCGATTTATAATATGGGTGGGTCGGGCCTAAAATTTAAACCCATATTTTATTTGGGCCGGGTATGGACGGAGGTAAACCCAGGCCCGAATACCCAGATTAGATTTTATGTACATTATAGATGCATACATCTATCTTTGTCTTGAAAGAAAAACATACAGATTTCTTGATGCAATATGTAGTATGTATCCAACCAATGGCAACATAGAAAATTTGTAATCAATCAACATGATTAGTGAATTGATACTAGTAAGATTTTATGTACATTATAGATGCATACATCTATCTTTGTCTTGAAAGAAAAACATACAGATTTCTTGATGCAATATGCAGTATGTATCCAACCAATGGAAACATAGAAAATTTGTAATCAATCAACATGATTTGTGAATTGATACTAGTAAGATAACTATCATTGACATAGATAGACATACTTGATTTCATTGTTTTGATCTCACTCTGTCCACATGTAGGGGACAAATGATCTTTTGCTCAATGCATAGTAGATTATGCTCATTTTTTTCTCATATGCCCACATGTAGGAGACAAATGATCTCTTACCCTTCCAAAACCCATTTCGTTGTATATACATATAGGATGAGAAGCAAAAAACCACAACATCATAGATTCCACTGATTTTTTAACATGTACAAGAAAATGATTTGTTGCTCTTTCAATATCCATTCATTGTTGTAAGGGATCATACAACTAAGGTGTACATATTCCGGCTACATTTATCACAAAATACATATATTATTTTGAAGGTTGATCACAAAATACATATCATACTAGTTTAGTTTCCATGTTAGCAAGTTGGATCTAGCAAAATTTGAAATGCTCATTCGATGTTATATGGGCAAACCCGAATCCGGCCTGAAACCCAGCATTTTTATATGGGTCGGGTATGGGCTGACATTTTTCATTTTTATCCGGGCCAGAACTCGGCCCGTGGCCCACTTTAAAATGTGGGTTTGGGTTTGGGACAGGCAAAACCCGGTATAACCCGGCCCGATGCTCATCCCTACCTCAGGCTATGTGGCTCACTAACTCGCTGAGAAGTAACACAGGTTTGACTCCTAAAAATGCACTGCTCATAACAAAATTCCACTGGTAGCGTAGTCAGCCACTACGCCATTAAAAAAGGTCGTGTGTAATTTGTAATTAAAATTGTACCTCGCATTGACTCTGTGTAGGTGAATGGTGGAAAATGTTTAGGAATGAGACTCCTAATATTAAGAAGATTGTGAACCAAACTTGCAGGTTGCAGCCATGTGGTTATAAGAGAAACTAGAGTGGTTTTGATCATCTCCACTCCAAAAGCAGGAATACATTGGAGCACCACAGGTTGAATGGTGTATGTTAGATGTATCTTGAGGCCTCAAATCCAGTGTGTTACTTTCATATAACATCATTGTATCATATCACTGAATTGTAAGTGTAGAATATAGCATGTCAGCTAGCACAATAATTTTATTGAACTACATTCTAGTAAGGCTTACTCTGACTGTTTAGGCTCTTATACTATGTAAAATGGGTTCAAAGATAGTCACACCCTACATACTCATTTTATATAGGTGACCAAAAAAATTATAAGCCAGAAGTATCTTTTTACCAATTTCATTATATAGGAATTATATGATATGTGAGAGGGACGTCAATAGATATGATCTTGCAACATGCAACTAATGCCCTGACAAAAATGAAAAGTCTTCAAAAAAATATAAATTCATTGTGCAAACTCAGTAAAAGCAAAAAGAAATGGTGATAATCCATGATATCAAAGGCATTAGGAATCAAATGTCGCAATATAATGGGAATATAACAGACTTAGAAAGAAAAAGTGACACCCACTAATAATAGGTTGAGAGACCCAACAAAGAAGACCTAGGGCCGTAATCTCTCATATGAGTCCACTTTGTGTAATATGTACATATAATATATTATTATAGATGTCCTCACGCCTCTCGCTTTCCGCTTCCTAAAACATTGGATACCATGTTGAAAAGTGTGAGGAGAAAACTCACTTGTGTTATTATATTAGATGGAAATAATGGCACGCCAATGTCCTATATATAGCAGAAAGTCTGGACACATTAGAGACTTAGGATTCAAGGCAGGCTAAATGGGTTGATACACTTTAGCCCATTAACTAACAGATAGGCTAATAATACTTTCTGAACAAACCTTGCTCCTTGTAGGATTCCATCAGTCTCCTAGGGCTACCTAAGAGACTAACCCAGCCATTTATTTGTTCAAACATGACGATATATATACATATATATAGACCCTAATGACCTTTGGAATCCCCAATCATCTACAGGTGGTCCATATAGCGAGCAACAGTCCCTAGGGTTTGTAAAAAACTCTTACATGTGCTTTCATATCACACTTCCATGCACAACATACCTATGTCATTATCGCAGTCATATACCCATCCGGCACCACCCTAGATTCCCTTTTTGGAAAAAAAACTCATTCTTTTATTCACGCTCAAGGTTTTACTCTTTACATTTCATTTCACTAGCATGGGTTTTATTCATTTTTCAGGTTTTTATGTTCTTTTGAGCTTTTTGTGATGTTTTTGAGATTGTGGAAATCCTCTGTTGCACATTTTTTTTCGTTTTGGATTCTAGAAATTAACACGAGAAAAAGCGAGTTCCTTCAAAAGATGCAATGTCAACTCTATTTAAATCAAAAACTTGTCATCTGCAAGCCTGATGCTAGAATCATTTGTCGTACATAGCCATGAAGCTTAAGAAAGATAATGATGAAGTGAATCGAGTCCAATAAATAAGCAAGAAGCAAAACCAAGAAAGATAGGAGAAATATCCCAAAGCCATGAAAGATAGGAGAAATATCCCGTAATGATATTTATTGTTTTGTTATATGTGGCATGATAATTTTAAAAATTTCAGGTGGCATTCCTCTTTCCACGTAAGGCAAGCAGAGTGATGTCATCCAGACTACAAAAGAACACCCTCGACCAACACACAGGAAAGAACAAAAAGATCACTTACCATGAAAGCCCCTCCAAGATAAGCCACACCCAAACAACACAACTAATCATCTATTCAAACCTTGCAAAAATACAAAGACGCCCCTAAGAAGGTTCTCATCAGAACCAGCCTCCACCGTTCCTATCGTCAAAGCCAGCTAAAGAACCAACCAAGTCATCATCATCATCTACCTCGCTTGCATATCCATCACTATCAGGGTTGCTATCCACCAACTCAAAAGACAAGTAGTTCTTAACACTCTGAGGCTGCAATCCTGAGTAGGCATCGCCCCACCGAGGCCCCGAAAAATCTCCGAGGCAACGACATCTCAGATGTCGGCAGGCACCAGCTGAATGGGGACTATGGCAAGAGGGGTTCGTTAGAGTGTCTCCTAGAATGCCAAAATGAAGCGATGCTCTCCCACTACTTCTCCATCTCTGACTTTAGTACCAGAGGTTTGCCTTCCATCATACGGGTTGTAGAGATATGTGAATTGTGTCAACGAAGCACCATGGATCATGGGGTACTCCACCGCCTACAGAAGTATCGTTGAACCAACAACACAGGATGCAACTATTTATGATTTGTATCACACCTATTCCATGTGCTCCGGAGCTTGTCTTTGCATAGTTGGTAGTCTTGTATCATATATTTATTGTACAACCTTCTCACAAACTCGTGCCCCCGTGATGCACACGTTAAGGTACCTCTATAGTTCTGCCAAGCTGGGGATGGTGACAATGTTGTTTTCAAGTACAGAGGTTGTGGAACAATCAATGCCTTTATCGAGTCATACTACTACAATAGAAAAGCACGCGGTTTTGTTTTTCAATGTGAATGAACATATAAAAATGCGCTTTGGTTTCTACATTGACAACATTATAGAGATGGTTTCAACAAGCCGCAAGTGTGTGGGAAAGAATCCAATCTCCAGACAAGGAGTTGGACACCATCCCCATATGTTCTTACCCTCGTCGTCGGAGCCACACAGAAGTATCCTAGTTGCAAAAGTCAACATCGAATTTTACCTAGCTAGTCACTTCATCAAACTACTTTGCAGATACGCCAAAGGAAACAAAACCTAACATTCCTTGTTTTCCACTAATGGAGAGGTCATGTACGAGGCTCTGTGTGCTGAGATTGCAAATACCCCCCCCATCTCATTATAGTACTCATGGTGGGATCCTCCGACTGAGAACATTAATTGTTGGTTTACACCAACTATTTGCTTCAGGCCTGAATAACCTTCTCTAGACAATGACCATTGGGAACAAAATCCATACCCTAAGGCCATCCATTAGCATTTATGCAGACGCTTACTACTTTTTTATCGCTTCAAGTTCTTGGTTTTGGCTAAATATAGTACTTGTAAATGCATTTTAGTCATTTTATCTCTTAAGTTGTCGTCTAAAGTAATTGGATGCAGTTTTATGTAGGTTTTCATAACGAAAAATTTAGATGCTTTCATGTCAAACATGGCATGTCATATCTTAGGCATGTCGTGTCATCATCCAAAAGCAAGCAAGTTCCTTCACAACAAGAGACAATGTGTGTCCAGTCAACGACACGTCATGTCACATCACAAAGGGTCCACACTAAATTGGCCCTAGTCATGTCACAACACAAATCGGCCAAGTCGACGTTTTAAAGGCATGTCGTGCCCGTTCAAAAACACGTCGTGCTCATTCACTAGTAACTGCGCAATGCACTTGTGTACACAATGCATCGTGTCAGGCGGTTACACTTGAAAAATATAGCAAACCGCTCAAGCAACATATTTAGTCACTCAAGGAGACGTCGTGTCTACCTGACCGTAGAAATATAAATTCATGGAGAACGGTTATTGGGGGAGATATTTTGATTTTCAACTTCTAATTTTAGAAAAAGATCCAGAAATGAATAAAGGAAATTCTACACACCAAGGGCTAGAAGGAAGAAGAAGAGGAGAATCTACCTTCTCCTAGCAGAGGAAACTTGCCCCTTGCATCTTCGTTGTAGAGAATATCTCTTTACAAGTATAGTATTTTGCTTTTTTCTCTTTCTTTTGTTTATTCTCCTTTTCGCCATGAGCTTCGTTGTAAACATGATTTGCATGTCTATGTGTGAATCTAACATAATTCTCGTTGTACTTGGTGCCTAAATGGCATCTACACCTCACGTGATGAACAACTTCTGATAGTAATTTTCTTCTGTCTCTCTAAATTGTTTTTGTTTGCTTATGAAAATCTTGGCCACAAATATATATTTCTGTTAATTCAAATTTTTAGAATATACTAGTTTAGAGGATTGTATCTAAATGAATAGAAGCTAGTCACAATTTATGTCCCTGCTTTAATTTGATGTAATTCGTATTTCCTTGAAGAGATTTAGGGAAACTCTTGATAAATTTGAGATCAAAAGTTCAGAGAATTTAATTCTGTTTTTTTGGGTATAAGACAAAGAGGAATGATTTTGCATAACTGATTACTTTACCATATAAGTTGAATGTGCAATGGCACCAAGTGGTTTTGTCTCCGGAATGCGAGTTGAAAGTGATCCAATGATAATACTGATGTAGGACGAGTGCAGC
>CAVNZW010000029.1:12500-21949 GCA_963693085.1 Alisma plantago-aquatica | reverse complement strand
GCATTTTCATGGACATGTCATGAGAGGACACTATCATGATATGGGTTGCGGCTCATCCCAGATGCATTTTTGGGGACTTATTGTCATGATATCTTTCAATGATAATATTTGATGCATTATCATAAACTTGTTGTGAGAGGACACTGTCATGATATGATCCCTGGATCCACATAATAGAATTTTCTAGAACTTGTTGTGAGACGACAAAATCTTGATATGGGCCATGCCTCCTCCTTAATAAAATTTTGGGAACACATTGTGAGAGGACAATTTCAAGATACAGGCCACAACTCCTCCCTGAGGTATTTTTGGGGACTTGCTGTGAGAGGTGACTATCTTGATATAGTCTCTGATACATTTTCATGGACTTGCTGTGAAAAGGCAATATCATGATATTGCTATGAGATTCACTCAAAAGCATTTTCGGGCACTTGTTGTGAGAGGACGCAATCATGATTTGGGTTGTGGCTCCGTCCATATACATTTTCATGGACTTGTTGTGAGAGGACACTATCATGATATGGGTTGCAGCTCCTCCCAAATGCATTTTCTTGGACTTACAGTGAAAGGACACTATCATGATATGGGTTGTGGCTCATCCCAGATGTATTTTTGAGGACTTATTAGAGATGACATTTTCATGATATCAATCAATGATAATATTTGATGCATTTTCATAAACTTGTTGTCAGAGGACACTATCATGATATGATCCCTGGATCCTCACATTGGCATTTTCGGTAACTTGGCGTGAGACGACAAAATCTTGATATGGGTCATGCCTCCTCCTTAATAAATTTTTGGGAACACGTTGTGAGAGGACAATTTCAAGATACGGGAAACGGCTCCACCCTGAGGTATTTTTGGGGACTTGCTGTGAGAGACCACTATCACGATATAGGCCTTAAATGTTCCCTGATGTATTTTCATAGACTTGTTGTGAGAGGACAACATCATGATATCACTACGAGATTCACTCAAAAATATTTTTAAGCACTTGTTGAGAAATGACGCAATCATGATATGGGTTGTGGCTCCTCCCATATGCATTTTTGCGGACTTGCTGTGAGAGGACACTATCATGATATGGGTTGCGGCTTCTCCCATATGCATTTTTATGGACTTGTCATGAGAGGACACTATCATGATATGCGTTGTGGCTCATCCCAGATGCATTTTTGGGGACTTATTGTAGATGACATTGTTATGATATATGTCAATGATAATATTTGATGCATTTTCATAAACTTGTGAGAGGACACTGTCATGATATGATCCCTGGATCATCACAATATAATTTTCTAGAATTTGGGGTGAGATGAAAAAATCTTGATATGGGTCATGCCTCCTTAATAAATTTTTGGGAATACGTTGTGAGAGGACAATTTCAAGATACGAGCCACGCCTCCTCCTTGTGGTATTTTTGGGGACTTGCTGTGAGAGGAGACTATCATGATATAAGCCGTAAATGTTCCCCGATGCATTTTCATTGACTTGTTGTGAGAGGACAACATCATGATATCGCTATGAGATTCAGTCAAAGCATTTTTGGGCACTTGTTGAGAGAGGGCGCAATCATGATATGGGTTGTGGCTCCTCCCATATGCATTTTCATGGACTTGATGTGAGAGGACACTATCATGATATGGGTTGCAGCTCCTCCCATATGCATTTTCATGGACTTACAGTGAGAGGACACTATCATGATATGGGTAGCGACTCATCCCAGATGCATTTTTGGGGACTTATTGTAGATGACATTGTCATGATATCAGTCAATGATAAATATTTGATGCATTTTCATAAACTTGTTGTGAGAGGACACTTTCATGATATTATCCATGGATCCTCACAATAGAATTTTCGGTAACTTGGCGTGAGACGACAAAATCTTGATATGGGTCATGCCACCTCCTTAATAAATTTTTGGGAACACGTTGTGAGAGGACAATTTCAAGATACGAGCAACAGCTCTACCCGGAGGTATTTTTGGGGACGTTATGTGAGAGGACACTATCATGATATAGGCCTAAATGTTCCCCGATGCATTTTCATGGACTTGTTGTGAGAGGACAACATCATGATATCGCTATGAGATTCACTCAAAAGCATTTTTGGGCACTTGTTGAGAGAGGACACAATCATCATATGGGTTGTGGCTCCTCCCATATGCATTTTCATGGACTTGTTGTGAGATGACACTATCATGATATGGGTTGCGGCTCCTCCCATATGCATTTTCAAAGACTTGTCGTGAGAGGACACTATCATGAAATGGGTTGCGACTCATCCCAGATGCATTTTTGGGGACTTATTATATACGCCATTGTCATGATATCTGTTAATCATAATATCTGATGCATTTTCATAAACTTGTTGTGAGAGGACACTATCATGATATGATCCCTAGATCCTCATAATAGAATTTTCGGGAACTTGGCGTGAGACAACAAAATCTTGATATGGGTAATGCCTCCTCCTTAATAAATTTTTGGTAACACGTTGTGAGAGGACAATTTCAAGATACAACATCTCCTCCCTGAGGTATTTTTGGAGACTTACTGTGAGAGGTGATTGTCATGATATAGGCTGTAAATATTCCTCGATGCATTTTCATGGACTTGTTGTGAGAGGACAACATAATGATATCGCTATGAGATTCACTCAAAAGCATTTTCGGGCACTTATTGAGAGAGGACACAATCATGATATGGGTTGTGGCTCCTCCCATACACATTTTTATGGACTTGTTGTGAGGGGACACTGTCATGATACGGGTTGCGGCTCCTCCCATATGTATTTTTATGGACTTGTTGTGAGAGGACACTATCATGATATGGGTAGCGGCTCATCCCAGATGCATTTTTGGGGACTTATTGTAGATGACATTGTCATGATATCTATCAATGATAATATTTCATGCATTTTCATAAACTTGTTGTGAGAGGACACTGTCATGATATGATCCCTGGACCCTCATAATAGAATTTTCTAGAACTTGGCGTGAGATGACAAAATCTTGATACAGTTCATGCCTCCTCCTTAATAAATTTTTGGGAACACGTTGTGAGAGGACAATTTCAAGATACGGGTAACAGCTCCTTCCTGAGGTATTTTTTGAGACTTGGTGTGAGAGGAGACTATCATGATATAGGCCCTAATGTTCCCTGCTACATTTTCATGGACTTGATGTGAGAGGACAATATCATGATATCCATATGAAATTCACATTTTTGTGGACTGACTCACATTTACAGAAAATTGATAGGTATTCATCCAACTGCCCAACAAGAACCATTTTGGTTAAGCAGACAAACGAGCTCCGATTGCAACCAAACTTGTTCACGACTCTTTTATGACCATTCTAAGGCATATAGAACAATCTCTTACGAGAAAAGTTCCACCGTGCCGGTGGTGAGCGCTGACCACCCCCCGTTGTGCAAAATGCACAACCGATTCTCGCAAATCCCATAAGCCAGTTCTGCAGTTGTCACAACTAGTGCACACGAGTGTCACAAACACCCCAAGCGGGTGACACAATTGTGAAAATGACTCGACAAATAGTCTTTAGGCGTCATTACATGGATTTTGATCCATAATCCCAAATCCCAAAATCAGTCAGTCGACTCTCCCCCTAACATAGATCGGCTCACGTTTACAGAAAATTGATAGGTATTCTTCCAACTGCCCAATGGGAAACCATTTTGGATAAGCAGACAAATGAACAATGTTGTGCATATTTGCCACAATGGCCTGCCCCCAATGCCACCAAACTTCTTGGAGGCTCTGTTGGGACCATTCTAAGGCAAATGGAACAATCTCTTGCAAGCAAAGTTCCAACGTGTCGGTGGCGTGCAGTGACCACCCCCATTGTGCAAAATGCACAACTGATTCTCACAAATCCCACAAGCTAGTTCTGCATATATATCAACTAGCGCACAAGAGTGTCACAAACACCCTAAGCGGGTGCCGCAATTGTGAAAATGACTCGACATATAGTCGTTAGGCATCATTATATGGATGTATATCCATTCATTCCAAATCCCAAAATCGATCGGTCGACTCCCCCCATACCATAGACCAGCTCATATTTACAGAAAACTGATAGGTATGCATTCAACTGTCGAACGGGGGGTCATTTTGGTTAAGCAGATAAACGAGCTCCGATCGCCACCAAACTTCTTGGAGGCTCTTTTGGGACCATTCTAAGGCATTCAGAACAATTTCATCCGAGCAAAGTTGCACCGTGCCGATGGCGTGCGGTGACCACCCCCGGGTGTGCACCCACGGTGCAACGATCGGCCACCAAGGCATGTGTCCAAAAAAACCTTCTCCGAAAGCAACCAAACTTCTTGGAGGCTCTATTGGGACCATTCTAAGGCATTTGGAACAATCTCGTCCGAGAAAAGTTGCACCGTGCCGGTGGCGTGCGGTGACCACCCCCCGATTGTGCACCCACGGTGCAACGGTCGGCCACCAAGGCATAGGTCCGGAAAAACCTTCTCCGAATGCCACCAAACTTCTTGGAGGCTCTATTGGGACCATTCTAAGGCATTTGGAACAATCTCATCCGAGCAAAGTTCCAACGTGTCGGTGGCGTGCGGTGACCACCCCCCATTATGCAAAATGCACAACTGATTCTCATAAATCCCACAAGCTAGTTCTGCATATATATCAACTAGTGCACAAGAGTGTCGCAAACACCCTATGCGGGTGTCGCAATTGTGAAAATGACTCGACATATAGTCCTTAGGCATCATTACATGGATGTCTATCCATTCATCCCCAATCCCAAAATCGGTCGGTCGACTCCCCCCATACCATAGACCAGCTCATATTTACAAAAAACTGATAGGTATGCATTCAACTGCCCAACGGGAGGCCGTTTTGGTTAAGCAGACAAACGAGCTCCGAATGCAACCAAACTTGTTGGAGGCTCCTTTGGGACCATTCTAAGACATACGAAAGAATCTTGTCCGAGCAAAGTTGCACCGTGCCGGTGGCGTGCGGTGACCACCCCCTGGTTGTGCACCCACGGTGCAACGGTCGGCCACCAAGGCATGGGTCCGGAAAAACCTTCTCCGAATGCCACCAAACTTCTTGGAGGCTCTATTGGGACCATTCTAAGGCATTTGGAACAATCTCATCCGAGCAAAGTTCCAACGTGTCGGTGGCGTGCGGTGACCACCCCCCATTATGCAAAATGCACAACTGATTCTCACAAATCCCACAAGCTAGTTCTGCATATATATCAACTAGCGCACAAGAGTGTCACAAACACCCTAAGCGGGTGCCGCAATT
This sequence comes from Alisma plantago-aquatica, assembly GCA_963693085.1. Taxonomy (NCBI): domain Eukaryota; kingdom Viridiplantae; phylum Streptophyta; class Magnoliopsida; order Alismatales; family Alismataceae; genus Alisma; species Alisma plantago-aquatica. Next base: position 16,648 of record CAVNZW010000029.1, on the reverse strand, counting down.
GTGAAAATGACTCGACATATAGTCGTTAGGCATCATTACATGGATGTGTATCCATTCATCCCAAATCCCAAAATCGGTCGGTCGACTCCCCCCATACCATAGACCAGCTCATATTTACAAAAAACTGATAGGTATGCATTCAACTGCCCAACGGGAGGTCGTTTTGGTTAAGCAGACAAACGAGCTCCGAATGCCACCAAACTTCTTGGAGGCTCTTTTGGGACCATTCTAAGGCATACAAAACAATCTCGTCCGAGAAAAGTTGCACCGTGCCGGTGGCGTGCGGTGACCACCCCCCGGTTGTGCACCCACGGTGCAACGGTCGGCCACCAAGGCATGGGTCCGGAAAAACCTTCTCCGAATGCCACCAAACTTCTTGGAGGCTCTATTGGGACCATACTAAGGCATTTGGAACAATCTCATCTGAGCAAAGTTCCAACGCGTCAGTGGCGTGCGGTGACCACCCCCCATTATGCAAAATGCACAACTGATTCTCACAAATCCCAAAAGCTAGTTCTGCATATATATCAACTAGCGCACAAGAGTGTCACAAACACCCTAAGCAGGTGCCACAATTGTGAAAATGACTCGACATATAGTCGTTAGGCATCATTACATGGATGTCTATCCATTCATGCCAAATCCCAAAATCGATCGGTCGACTCCCACCATACCATAGACCAACTCATATTTACAAAAAACTGATAGGTATGCATTCAACTGCCCAACGGGAGGCCATTTTGGTTAAGCAGACAAACGAGCTCCGAATGCAACCAAACTTGTTGGAGGCTCCTTTGGGACCATTCTAAGGCATACGAAACAATCTCGTCCGAGCAAAGTTGCACCGTGCCGGTGGTGTGCGGTGACCACCCCTCAGTTGTGCACCCACGGTGCAACGGTCGGCCACCAAGGCATGGGTCCGGAAAAACCTTCTCCGAATGCCACCAAACTTCTTGGAGGCTCTATTGGGACCATTCTAAGGCATTTGGAACAATCTCATCCGAGCAAAGTTCCAACGTCTCGGTGGCGTGCGGTGACCACCCCCCATTATGCAAAATGCACAACTGATTCTCACAAATCCCATAAGCTAGTTCTGCATATATATCAACTAGCGCACAAGAGTGTCACAAACACCCTAAGCGGGTGCCGCAATTGTGAAAATGACTCGACATATAGTCGTTAGGCATCATTACATGGATGTGTATCCATTCATCCCAAATCCCAAAATCGGTCGGTCGACTCCCCCCATACCATAGACCAGCTCATATTTACAAAAAACTGATACGTATGCATTCAACTGCCCAACGGGAGGCCGTTTTGGTTAAGCAGACAACCGAGCTCCGAATGCAACCAAACTTGTTGGAGGCTCCTTTGGGACCATTCTAAGGCATACGAAACAATCTCGTCCGAGCATAGTTGCACCGTGCCGGTGGCGTGCGGTGACCACCCCCTGGTTGTGCACCCACGGTGCAACGGTCGGCCACCAGGGCATGGGTCCGGAAAAACCTTCTTCGAATGCCACCAAACTTCTTGGAGGCTCTATTGGGACCATTCTAAGGCATTTGGAACAATCTCATCCGAGCAAAGTTCCAACGTGTCGGTGGCATGCGGTGACCACCCCCCATTATGCAAAATGCACAACTGATTCTCACAAATCCCACAAGCTAGTTCTGCATATATATCAACTAGCGCACAAGAGTGTCACAAACACCTTAAGCGGGTGCCGCAATTGTGAAAATGACTCGACATATAGTCGTTAGGCATCATTACATGGATGTCTATCCATTCATCCCAAATCCCAAAATCGGTCGGTCGACTCCCCCCATACCATAGACCAGCTCATATTTACAAAAAACTGATAGGTATGCATTCAACTGCCCAACGGGAGGCCGTTTAGGTTAAGCACACAAACGAGCTCCGAATGCAACCAAACTTGTTGTAGGCTCCTTTGGGACCATTCTAAGGCATACGAAACAATCTCGTCTGAGTAAAGTTGCACCGTGCCGGTGGGGTGCGGTGACCACCCCCTGGTTGTGCACCCACGGTGCAACGGTCGACCACCAAGGCATTGGTCCTGAAAAACCTTCTCCGAATGCCACCAAACTTCTTGGAGGCTCTATTGGGACCATTCTAAGGCATTTGGAACAATCTAATCCGAGCAAAGTTCCAACGTGTCGGTGGCGTGCGGTGACCACCCCCCGGTTGTGCACCCACGGTGCAACGGTCGGCCACCAAGGCATGGGTCCGGAAAAACCTTCTCCGAATGCAACCAAACTTGTTGGAGGCTCCTTTGGGACCATTATAAGGCATATGGAACAATCTTGGTCGAGCAAAGTTGCACCGTGCCGGTGGCGTGCGGTGACCACCCCCCGGTTGTGCACCCACGGTGCAACGGTCGGCCACCAAGGCATGCGTCCGGAAAAACCTTCTCCGAATGCCACCAAACTTCTTGGAGGCTCTATTGGGACCATTCTAAGGCATTTGGAACAATCTCATCCGAGCAAAGTTCCAACGTGTCAGTGGCGTGCGGTGACCACCCCCCATTATGCAAAATGCACAACTGATTCTCCCAAATCCCAAAAGCTAGTTCTGCATATATATCAACTAGCGCACAAGAGTGTCACAAACACCCTAAGCAGGTGCCGCAATTGTGAAAATGACTCGACATATAGTCGTTAGGCATCATTACATGGATGTCTATCCATTCATCCCAAATCCCAAAATCGATCGGTCGACTCCCCCCATACCATAGACCAGCTCATATTTACAAAAATCTGATAGGTATGCATTCAACTGCCCAACGGGAGGCCGTTTTGGTTAAGCAGACAAACGAGCTCCGAATGCAACCAAACTTGTTGGAGGCTCCTTTGGGACCATTCTAAGGCATATGGAACAATCTTGGTCGAGCAAAGTTGCACCGTGTGGGTGGCGTGCGGTGACCACCCCCCGGTTGTGCACCCACGGTGCAACGGTCGGCCACCAAGGCATGCGTCCGGAAAAACCTTCTCCGAATGCAACCAAACTTGTTGGAGGCTCCTTTGGGACCATTATAAGGCATATGGAACAATCTTGGTCGAGCAAAGTTGCACCGTGCCGGTGGCGTGCGGTGACCACCCCACGGGTTGTGCACCCAAGGTGCAACGGTCGGCCACCAAGGCATGGGTCCGGAAAAACCTTCTCCGAATGCAACCAAACTTGTTGGAGGCTCCTTTGGGACCATTATAAGGCATATGGAACAATCTTGGTCGAGCAAAGTTGCACCGTGCCGGTGGCGTGCGGTGACCACCCCCCGGTTGTGCACCCACGGTGCAACGGTCGGCCACCAAGGCATGCGTCCGGAAAAACCTTCTCCGAATGCCACCAAACTTCTTGGAGGCTCTATTGGGACCATTCTAAGGCATTTGGAACAATCTCATCCGAGCAAAGTTCCAACGTGTCAGTGGCGTGCGGTGACCACCCCCCATTATGCAAAATGCACAACTGATTCTCCCAAATCCCAAAAGCTAGTTCTGCATATATATCAACTAGCGCACAAGAGTGTCACAAACACCCTAAGCAGGTGCCGCAATTGTGAAAATGACTCGACATATAGTCGTTAGGCATCATTACATGGATGTCTATCCATTAATCCCAAATCCCAAAATCGATCGGTCGACTCCCCCCATACCATAGACCAGCTCATATTTACAAAAAACTGATAGGTATGCATTCAACTGCCCAACGGGAGGCCGTTTTGGTTAAGCAGACAAACGAGCTCCGGATGCAACCAAACTTGTTGGAGGCTCCTTTGGGACCATTCTAAGGCATATGGAACAATCTTGGTCGAGCAAAGTTGCACCGTGTGGGTGGCGTGCGGTGACCACCCCCGGTTGTGCACCCACGGTGCAACGGTCGGCCACCTAGGCATGGGTCCGGAAAAACCTTCTCCGAATGCAACCAAACTTGTTGGAGGCTCCTTTGGGACCATTATAAGGCATATGGAACAATCTTGGTCGAGCAAAGTTGCACCGTGCCGGTGGCGTGCGGTGACCACCCCACGGGTTGTGCACCCACGGTGCAACGGTCGGCCACCAAGGCATGGGTCCGGAAAAACCTTCTCCGAATGCAACCAAACTTGTTGGAGGCTCCTTTGGGACCATTATAAGGCA